>KK114049.1:513783-526454 GCA_000611955.2 Stegodyphus mimosarum | reverse complement strand
TCTGAAAGACCCTGCTCAGAAAGTTACCGAAATCATACTGAGATCGAAGAGAAACCCGAGACTACCAGCAATTCTCCAGCCCAGATGCTCATCGGTCGTGATCTTCGTCTGCCTTGTGATTTCTTATCTGACCGCCCTGCAGATGCGCCTTCATCGCCTGAGGAATACATCCAAGGTGTCCAGGCTCGGTTTGAAGTGAAGCACCGTTCTGCACGAAAGCGAGTCGGCTTGGTGACGAACAAGATGAAGACCCGCTACGACACGGGAGCTACTGCCCATCGTTTCAACAAAGGAGACAAGGTGTGGTTATGGAGTCCGACTCGACAGAATAGACTTTCTCCGAAACTACAGTCACCTTGGGATGGTCCTTACACAGTCCTAAACAGGCTGAACGACGTCGTTCAGCCTGTTTAGGATCCGTAAGTCATCAGTACTGTTCGGATCCGTAAGTCATCGAACTCTAAAGCAAAAATCGTTCATTATGACAGGTTAGTTCATTACTATGGCCATAGTACGTAGTGTATATAGTTGTAAATAATAATGTAAATAGTATAAGACCATGGTCTTATTTGTATTTAGTATTTGATTTGTATTTGATTAATATTTGATTAGTATTTGATAAGTATTTGTATTTGATATCATTTGTATTTGATAGTATTTGTACTTAGTATTTGATAGTATTTGAATTGTAGTTAGAGTTGGATAGAATTTAATTTGCTGAAAGTAACTTATTGGAATTATTGTTTATTTTGTTATTATAAAGGAATGTTTATTAGAACACTGAGGCCTTAGTTGTAAGTTTGGCTTCCTGTCCAAGGATTGTACTGCCCGGGACGTGCAGTCCTTGGGAAGGGAGCAATGTTACGAATTTTATATTTATTTGGCTATTTATTTAGAATTGCAATTAAAATTCCTTTTTATTTCTCCGTGCAATGCAGACGATTTTTGAAAAGACAGCTGCGTCAAAAAAAATAGCAATAAAAATATAAGAGATGTCTTAATAAATAAATATCTCGTAATTACTGTTGCCATCCAGAAAAATCTAGAAATATCGTGATTGTTCTACTGATAATTAAAAAGCTTATAAAAGCCGAGGTGAAACACCTCATCTCAGTTGTTGCAGTTGTTGTTGTTGCTGTTATTACTTGTAGCTGTAAAAAGCGAACTGCTGTTTGTTTACTTAATGCTGTATTGATTGTAGCGATTTCGCTGTGAGATAGAATTATTGTATCTGCTTTGAACTAAGTTTTTGCTAAACGTTTGAGATATTGTGATATTGTGCGAAGATCTGTGAAGAAATATTTCAGCATTTTAATTTATTTCTTGTGGAAAGAATAAATTTTTGTTAACTTTTTAACGACTTGTGCATTTAATATATAACGAACCCGTACGCACGTAACAATATATTTTTTTCAGTTGTAAATTAACTGAATAATATTGTTACGAATAAAGTATGCAGGTAGCTAATTTTAGTGCAATTAAAAAAAATCTGAAATGTTTCAGATTTTAAATTACGTCCAAAGGGACGTTTATTTAACATTCTGTGTGTTACCTTTATTTGTTAAATACCATGTTCTTCGCACTTAAACCATAAAATTCAGTTCAACAACAATATCGAAAAATAATTTTAAATTGAGCATATCTTTAGAAATTTCGGTACACGCTCTCACGCGCTGGAGATAAAAATGTTTTTCTGTACAACGTTGGTATTGCTGGCTTTGAAATCTTTGAGTTTGTTAATGAAAAATTCGTTAAAGTTTTAGAGAATATTGTTACGAATTTCACATTTATTTGGCTATTTATTTAGAACTGTAATTAAAATTCCTTTTTATTTTCCCGTGCAACGCACGCAGACGATTTTTGAAGAGAATGCTACGTCAAAAAAAAATAATAATAATAATAATAACATGCATACATTTATGCAGATTTTTCATTTTTTAAACTTTAATGCAGAGCGATAACATTTAGTGGCAACATTTTGAAAAGTGAATCGGGCATTCAGAGTGAATCAACGCAAAATCGCAAAACGAAAGTAATAGTCCTTCGGGACTAAATCCCTTTGGACTAATAATTAAAATTGTTATATTTTTCCGTGCAATGCAACGCGAGACAAATTTTAAGCTACGCAAGAAAAGTAAAAATACAGGAGCACGTGCATTTAACACTGAGTAAATGGATATCTCTTTAATTTATTTAATTTGTATTGAAACTGAATAAATGCAATTGACTGTTAGCTGTAACAGTATTTCCATCCTCTTACTTCTTTCCAGTAATTTCGAGAAACAGAAAGTAGGAGAAATCGAGAAATATCTCGCGAGGGCTTGAAATCTATATAAGGCCGGAGAGAGATCGTTTTAGTTAGTTGCATAGTTATTGTTATTGCGAGTTGTTCTGCGTGAAATGAGATAAATCGGATTACTCTCTCTTTAAATGCGCTGTACATTGTGTTTTGTTTAAAGCTTTTAGTAGTTTGAAGTAAAACTACTGATTATTACTGCGCTATATTTTGAACACTTGAACGAATATTTGTGAGGAAAATTCCAGAGTTCTGACATATTTCTTTTGATAAGAATGAATTTTATTAACCTATTATCAGACTTATGCATTCAACCTATTACGAACCCGTACGCACACAACATTTTGAACAATTGTGGCAACTGGTGGCCGCTTTTGCTGCATTCAAACAAGAGGTAAAAGCTGGCCATGAATCCGTTAGATAGAGATGAAAGCCGTTCAAGAAAAGAAAGAGGCTGGTCAGGTATCTGTTAAAGAAGAAATGAAAGCTGGCCAAGAATCTGCTAAAGAAGTGATAAAACCGTTCAAGAAAAGATGGAAGCTCGTCACGTAGCTGTTAAAGAAGAGAAGAAAGACGTTCAAGAAAAAATGGAAGCTCGTCACGTAGCTGTTAAAGAAGAGATGAGAGGCGTTCAAGAAAAGATGGAAGCTGGTCATACATCTGTTAAAGAAGAAATGAAAGCCGTTCAAGAAAAGATGGAAGCTGGTCAAATATGTGTTAAAGAAGAGATGAAAGCTATTAAATAATAGATAAAAGCAGGACAAAAGAAAATGAAGAAAGAGATAATGTATAACAGAAAACAAATTTTAGGGTATGTAAGACAGAACTGAGGCTGTTGAAAATAAATTTCGATACATGGAAAAAAGGTTTTCTTCTGTAAAAGTTCAAATAGAAGAATCAGTTTCTTCTGTAAAAGAACAAAAAGAAGAAAGAGTTCCTGCTGTGCAACGAATCGAAGGAACAATTTCTGCCGTCCAACAACAAATTGATGACAGGGTTTCTGCTGCCGTCGCCAAAAAAGTTCACACTTTAAAGAAGTGCATAGTGACAGTAGCAAGCAATTCTGATGACTTTATATTTTTACTCATGCCTGCTCGACCCTTCCTTACATTATCCACATATGATGGAAACACCTCTTGGCAAGTGTATAATACAAAATTTTCTATAGTGGCGGAAGCGAATGGATGGGATTCCCAAGCTAAGGCCTGTCATCTCGTCGCTTCTCTGAGAGTAGAAGCAGCGGAAATTCTTCAGACTCTCCCTGAAAACCAAAGGTTAGATTTTGAAGCTCTATCCGGTGCGTTGGAGCTGCGCTTTAGGGAGAAATGCTTAAAAGACTGAAGCAGGCTTCAATGAAACTCCCGTCAACAGATGCCCACGGAAACACTCCAGCAGCTCGCCACGGATGTTGAAAAGCTCTCCCATCTCGCCTTTTCAGAATGGCCGACAGAAACAAGGGAAATCTTGTCCCTGCACTATTTAATCGATGGCATCCGGAATCCCGAAATACAGACAGCTCTGAGAATGGCGGATGTCAAGGTTAAAAAGCGCTCTAGTGTGCTCCGCGAAATTCGAGGCAGGCCAGCAAGCATCTCGTAGAGACCGCCACCCGATCAGAGCTGCTCATGTCCAAAAGCTAGTGGATCAAATGGTTGCTCGCCTAAACGATTTAACTAGACTCAATGCCTTGAGATGGAATATTAGTGACAAGAAACAGAGCGTAAAGTGCTGGAGATGCGGTGCTTAAGCTCGCATACGAAGAAACTGCAGAACACCCCAGGGTACAGATGTTAAAACCGTGCCTATCAAAAAGAAGGGACACTAATTGGTGACCATCTCGCGGGGCGGAGGTTGCCAGAGAATGAAAAGCCCCAGTTCAAAGCGCTTCAGATTTCTGCAGTGAGTGGCCGTAGTAATGGATTTTTCATCATGGAAGACATCAATGGAGTTCCCTGCAATATGTCGATCGACACGGGAGTCAATGTTACCATCATCCGAAAAGATTTGACTCAACAACTCGAAGGTAAACTTATCTGGATGCCACTCTGCGTTACCCTCCACACTGTGTCCGGGGAGAAGATCGACATCTACGGGAAATTAAACGTGAACATCAAATTTGGAAGTGCCGCCTACCATCACACAGCAGATGGGGCAGATATTACAGATACTTGTTTACTCGAACTTTCTAAGGAAGTACAATTTTTTCTCAGACTTTAAAAATAAAGAACTGCATTATGCCTCTGAGGACGTAATTCTATTCTCAATTAATGATGAAGGAGTTAAATCTGTTTATCAAATCAGAGCTGAAGATGATATCACAGTACCAGAGACAGCAGAATTCCTACTTCCTGGATCTATAGCCGAAAATAGAGATTTCCGGTTAGGTGTATTGGAATATCCCAAGAACTATAAGAGCCCGAAAGGAGTACTAGTAGCCTCTGCACTCGAAGACCTATCGAGGACAATTTTGAGTGTGGAGAGTTGTGTGAGAGTTGCCAGTGTACCTGACAAGGAGAGAGTGATTAAGAGAGGTGAAGTGTTTGCAGCATGGACAAAAGTGACCAGCATTAAACGAAAGAGTAACACTCCAGAATCCGTGTCTTCAGAGAACATTACATCGGAGTTATTGCATAATACAGAATTAAACGATGAAAAGAGGAATGTTGCCGAACGTCTCATTCAAGAAACTTCAAGATGTTTTCTCCGGTTTGTCTTCTGGCGTGTGTCGAACCAAATAAACGCAACATGGAATCGATACTGCAGTTCACCCCCAAATAAGCAATATCTAAGACATCTTCCTAGAATCCATCATCCCTCTTCGTAGAATTGACGACATTCTGTACACTCTCTACTCTTTCTGAAAGCAAGTGGTTTGGTTTTCGACACTTGATTTAAAACGTGGAGATTAGTAGGTAGAAATGCATCCACATGACAGAGAAAAGACGGCATTTACTATCGGAGGAGGACTTTGGCAGTTCAAGGTGATGTCGTGGATGGTTTTAAAAGGTCTTTCCTAAGAAGCCTGACTGATATACCTGAATGACATCATCATCGTCGGGAGCAGTTTTGAAGAACATCTGGAAAATCTTAGGAAAATGCTTCAGAAACTGGAATAAGTAGTTCTAAGGTTGAGTCCGCCAAATGTAAATTATTCACACACGCAGTGACTTACCTCGGACATGACATCTCTGCTGAAGGTGCGTGTACGGATCCTGAAAAGGTGTTAGCAGTTAACGCCTGGAAACACCCGAAAATATCCATCAGCTGAGAAGTTTCCTAGGCCTTTGCACCTACTATAGGAGGTTAGTGAAGGACTTTTCTTCCATTGCAAGACCCGTTCACAAGCTCAGAGAGGGAAAGCAAAAGTTCTCGTGGGAAAAAGAATGTGAGGATGCATCAAAAAACCCGAAAGAATCTTTAACCTCTGCTCCAATCCTGATGTATCTTCAGCTGGATAGAGCATTTATTCTCGGCAAGAACGCGAGCAGTGAAACTGACGGTGTTGTTTTGTCCCAAGAAAAAAAAAGCCAAGAACGTGTGGTGGCCTACTGAACCAAATACCTGTCTAAACCGAGAGGAATTACTGTGTCCCCAGAAAAAAATTGCTCGCCATTGTCAAAGCCGTAGGACATTTCTATCATTATATATAGGACAGAAATTCCTGCTCATCGTTGACCTGGCTTTTAAATTCCGAGAATTTTGAAGGTCAAATAGCCATTTCGATCTATAGACCTATGAAAAACATATTGGCTCTATGTGACTCACTTCATATTCGAAACGGCTTGTTGTACCGGAAATTCCAATTGGATGATGGAAAGACATCCCGGTGGCAACTGATACTTCCAAGATCTCGGATCTCTGACGTCTTTAAAGAAGTACACATCAGCCCTGCAGGAAGCCCCTTCAGGATAATAAAGACCTTGCAGAGAGTTCGAGAGTGCTTCTACTGGAGTAACGCAAAAAATGACGTGCAAAATTGGTGCCGATCTTGCGATGCCTTTGCGAGTCGGAGAGGAACGAAGAAACGCAGCCGAGGCAAGCTGCAACGTTACAGTGTAGGAGCACCTTTTGAACGTGTCGCTTTTGACATGTTGGGACCTCTGCCACGAACTGCTAATGGCAACATGTACATCCTCGTTGTCATTGACAACTTCACCAAGTGGCCCGAAGCTTATCCTGTTCCTGATTAATAGGCTGAAACTGTAGTAGAGATAATGGTACAACATTGAATTTTCACATTCGGAGATCCTCTTCAGTTACAATCCAATCAAGGAAGAAATTTTGCTTCGGTTGTAATTAACTGGGATAGGAATTTATCTCTATTTTTACTAGCTTATCGCAGTGCAGTCCACGAAGCTACCAGCTATTTCTCATCTCAGATGCTCTTCGGTCGTGACCTTCGTCCGCCTTGTAATCTCTTGTTTGGTCACCCTCCGGAGATGCGCCTTCATCGCCTGAGGAATACACCAAAGATCTCCAGGCACGGTTTGAAGTGATGCGTAATTTTGCACAAGAGCGAGTCAATATGGTGACCGAGAAGATGAAGACCCGATACGATACCAGAGCTACAAGACATCGATTCAACGAAGGAGACAAGGTGTGGTTGTCTCCTTCGTTGATCCCGATTCGAAGGAAAGGACTCTGTCCTAAACTACAGTCCCCCTGGGATGGTCCATACACAGTCCTGAATAGGCTGAACGACGTCGTAGTTCGGATGTGTAAGTCATCGAATTCTAAACTTAAAGTTGTTCGTTATGACAGGCTAACTCCTTAGTATAGCCGTAGAACGTAGTGTATATAATGTAAATGGTCCATGACCATTTACAATGAAAAGACCATGTTTTTTTTTGTTTTTAATTTTACTATTTGATAATATTTTGATAATATAAATTTGATTTAAGTTACTTAGTGAAATTATTGTTTATGTCGTTTGTTGTTGTAATGTAATATTTATTATTGCAATGATGCCTTAGTTGTAAGTTTGGCTTCCTGTGCAGGGATTGTACTGCCCGGGAAGTGCAGTTCCTGGGAAGGGAGCAGTGTTACGGATTCTGTATTTGGTTAGCTAGTTTTAATAGAAGTATAATTAAAATTGTTTCATATCCCCCTGCAATGCAACACGAGACATATTTTGAGCGAAAGCTACTCCAGAAAAGTCAAAATACAGGAGCACGCGCATTTAACATTTAATAAATAGATATCTCGTAATTTATATTCAAATTAAATAAATGTAATTGACTACTGTGTTAGCTATAACCGTAATTCTACTCTGTTGCTTTCCAGAAATCTCGAGAAGCAGAAATTACCAGAATTTTCTCATGACCGATTAAAAGAGCTTTAAAAAGCCAGAGAGAGATATCACACTTCAGTTGTTGTTGTTTAGTTCGCTATTTTTTTCCCGGATCAGCTTTCTCTTTTTATTTTGTTGTATTTCTTTTACTATTGTTATATTTCTTTTGCTAAGAATAAATTTTATTAACCTTTTATCGGACTTGTGTATGCAATCTATTACGAATCGTAGGCACGCAACAATATAATAACTTCGTATTTTTGAATTAATTATTTTTTACAGTTTCCATTTTTTGTCAGCTTTCACTAGAAATTATGTCAGAGTACAAATAACAGATATAATTAATATTTAAAAGAGGGGAGTTGGAAACGTTTGAACTTTTGTTTATGTAATAATTCAACGAGTTATTTAAGGCAAGATTAAACAGCTATTGTGCTAGTGACGTGTTGTAAGTATTTCATTAATCTGTAAGCGACAATTCTAGATTACGCTATTGCTGTAAATTTGATCTCTTTACGTTAAATAATTTGAACAAGTTTATATTTCGGAAACAGTGGTGGATAATATTTTTAAAATTTTATTTTTAGATAGTAAATCCCACAAGTCTTAAAAGCATATATTTATTGGTTTTATCTGTTCTGTATTTTAAGTTCTATTACGTACATTAATTAATTTATTCATCTGGAAGAGATTCATTCAGCTGAAAAAGATAAAGTTTTCGTTGTGTTAAGCCAAATCTTAGAAGCTTTGGAAAGGAATTCCCATAGTATGTTCCATGAAACAGATAAAATTAGCAATAGAGAGAAGAATAATTTATTCTTGTGTGGAAGTTTAATATTACATCTATTGGTGTATGCCTAATTACCCCAACTGAAACGTACTTCTCAAGTGAACAGTCTATCAGACTATAAATTTTACGGTAAGGAATAACATATCTAAAGCTGTAATCGCTGAAGAAAAAGTAAAGAATTAAAAGTCATTTTTAAATGCAAAAACTGTTACTATTGCAACTAAAAAGCTTTATATGGTATTATAGGAAGCAAATAAAGAAACTCGAAGTAAAAATTAGACACATATATATATATATATATAATAAACAAATACAAAGTAAAAAAGCAGTTCAGCAAATACAAAGCAGCAGAAATTTGCAACATTTGCTGGATACTAAATGTTTGGTAGCAGCTAATTTTCCCCAGGCATTCAGATTCAAAAGTTAAATATAGATGTTATATTAACTCTGAATCACTTTTAATTTTGTCGCTCCGTCTTGTTCAGGTATTTAAAAGATTAACAGACTAAACTAGTTAATTACGGAATTTTTTTCTATGCCAATATGCGCTCCCTGAAACATTTATTTTGCAAAAGGAAAAGTTACTATCTCACACAGTCACCACAATACCAAGTCACACAATCAAACAATCCAAAAACTTCCCTCAAACAGCAGAAACTTCGACAATCAGCCAAGGACTAGTAGTTTCTGATGCCTTACACGAGGATTGAAAGATAGATTCAGCAACTAGCATTCGGAGATTATCAGGCAAGCTGAGCATTTTATAGAGCACTGTTGTGTCATGAGATATGGGTCTGTTTCCATAATCCTATGGTACAAAACAGTAGTAGAACCCGGGTAACCTTTCAAAACCTCTTGCTAAACAAATGCATTTTGAACTCAAAACTATGTTTTGCGTATAGTGGAATTTTGAGACGCTGATTCTTTATGATTTCATTCCAGTCATGCTATTAATTTCAACATGCACCCTGAACCACTGCAACAGATGTCTGTCTTTTTAAAGCAAGGATACCTTGTGAACTGAAAGAGCGCTCTTTTACTAGGAAATAACGAGTAACCTCATACTACTTTAACGACTTAGAAAAGTCTGAAGAACTTTTTAAATCAACCAGATGACACATCCAGCGTATAATTTTGGTCCTTTCACATGTATAGAGTTTGAAATACAAACTAAGTCCAAACTTCTAACAGACTTCAAGCGAATTAACACTTAGTCTGAAAAGAAAAACCAAGCCTGAAGAAGATTTTAAGACAGACCTTTATATTGCATCAGAACTGAAACATAAATGCACGTCTCGTGCTTGACAGATCAGCAACTACTTTTGGCGACGAAATTTAAGTAACAGTTAAATTCAGTATTAAAAACCAAGCCTAGTAGCCAAAGGCTACACAATTGATTTAATGCGAAGTTGGCTCAAAACTTCTCACCGATGTAACAATTTAAATGTCAAGAACTGTAATGCAAAGCCGAAGAATTATGAATTTATCAGAATTAAGGAAACCTAGTGACGTGGCCTGGAGGAACAGAAACACGCCCTGACTTACAATTCAAAAACCTCAGCTTAAATATTCTAAAACAAAATTTGCATTCTGGTAGGTAAACGTGAGGGAGAGTGACAGTTTACATCATAAGATAAATGATTATGTAAAATTATTATAACTGTACACATTGTCGGGTTATGATTTATTCCGATTCAGACCGTCTTCTTTTACAGGGAGTCAAGAGATAATAATTATTGTCCTTATTTTTGATATTAGTAAGAAATGGAAGTTAGAGTAAAAACGTTCATCGTGTGCAAAGACAAGAACAGATACCGCCATAACATCAAGGATCTGGCAGAAAAACAATTTTTATTATATCCTATGATATTTATATGGTGCAATATTATGGCTTTTGGCATACGGTAACACAATATTTTGAATGTTAGCTACCTTTCATTCTAAAGATTCCCATCAAGAAATAAAACTTCAACAAAAGCAAAGTATCGCCAAAAGATTTCGAAAGTTCCTGTATAGAAATGAATATTTTTTTTCATAAAATCAACGTCAACTCCTTTTTCTAGAAGCCAAAATATTCTCTCCAAGATAACAGACAAAAGACTTCGTGCCTGTTTCCATCAAAATGCATATATTCTTATCATTTTAATCATTGGATAAAATTCTGAAAAGCTTTATTCCCTCTGGCAATATTTTTCATCCTTGTTATTTTTGTTTTGTTACTATCCTTGTCATCACAAACCTAATACTACAAGTTCTTACTAATTTTCCTATCAAGACAGTCAAGGTACTACAAGACGACTTTCGAACAATGATTGTTCCACGTCATTACACCTTTCGTAACGTTTTCGCTGTCCGCACTAATTTTTAATGAACTCTAATTGCACCAAATTTAAAATAAAACTTAGGCAATCAAACAATTCTAAATAATTCCTTTTGTTTTATTAATGTAGCTAGAGATTTTTAGAGCAATCTAAAGGAATCAAGACATATTCAGAAAAAATTGTCTGTACCTCTTGAAACACCTTTATACATCCAAATAGATGGATATAAAATTTTATAGATATATTAAAGGAGAGGAGGTAGTTAAGATGACTCGTTTTCGAATAGATATAGATTTATTTCATAGAAATTGAACATTTCAGATTAAAAGATCATTTATGTAATTTACGCTGCCAACTTCAAGTTAACTAAACCTAAAGTTTTATACTATCGAACACATGTACAGTCCCCGACACTCCACAAGTTAATCGGTGTTTGTTTCTCGCTTTGACGGATGGCTGGGGATAGCGTTCCATTCATTGCGAGTTTGTTTCTTCTTCGCAAACGAAATAATCAACTTTATCCCTTTCGCTTTTCAACTGAGCCGTTTAGGGATTTTTAAGCGTTTTTCCCCTTTCCACTGGGCCATTCTGAACTTATACTACCCCGTTTTTCCCCTTTAGCTAATTTAACAATAGACGGTAAGAAAATTATCAGAATAATGGCTAGAATTTTTTTTTTTCTACTATTCGATCTTTGTGAAGTCCCCCCGTGTGCGCACACGAAGGGAATACCAAATTTATCCGAAAAAGACATCGACAATGGCTGGTTTAAAATAATAAATCTCTCTACTGAAATACGTTTAAACTGCTAAATTATCTAAATAGTTTAAAGATTTTCGGAATCTTTAACGTTACATTATTGTAACACACCTTTCAGTCAGATTTGTGTTTAGAAGTGATTACTGTGATCTGGAATTTACTTTCTCAATTATTGGCATTAAAAAGTATATAAAAGCAAATTTGCATAAGAAGAAATATCATCTCCGTATAAAGCTTTAGCGCATCGTTATAAATAAATGACTGCCTATCGGTAGAAATGTACTGCTCTTTTATACGATTGAAATGGCTGACAGATATCAGCTTATTAAATACAATTCCATAGGTGCATAAAATGGGTATAAATATGTATTTTTACAAGTACTGTTGATTCTTAAAAAAATTAATTTCGAGTAATTTCATGAATTCTGTTAATAAAATCCTTCAAAGTTAAATTGATAAAGAATCATAAACATCTTCCAAACCAGGGGTTTAAAATAAGGTTATCTAAATGTAGTAATCCATTACTAACAAGCATAAATTTAAGAGTAATTCCACATTGTACTAAAAGTACTTGAAAACAGCATATCTTTAGACTTTCCAATAGACAGTCTCGCACGCTGGAGATAAAAATACTTTTTCCCCCGTACATTGCTGCCACTGCTCGCTTTGAAATCATTGAGTTTGTTAATCAAAGATTCGTTAAAGTTTTACAAAATATGAAATAAATAATAAAACAAATTTCAAATTCGGGTTCCCAAGTGCCCATATTCGGGAAAAGGACTGCGTTATTCAAAATTTGATGGCTCTAGGTACCATCGTATTTTCACAATGCGAGAAACATACATACATTCATGTAGATTCTTCATTACTCAATTTCTTTAAATATAACACAGGGCGATAATATTTGGTGGCAACAATTTGAAAAAGGATTTAACGCAAAAAGCCGCTTTGAGACTAATAGCCCTTCTGGGTTAAAGCTCATTTGGGCTAATAACTGGTTAAATAGTGTAAAATCGTACAAAGTATATGAATATACACTCACGTTTGTGAAAATTGCAACACCAAGAAGGAATCGTCATAATTGAATGCAATTTAATACACAGTTGAGTGGTAGTGGTACAAATAAATGATTAAATGTTCAAAGCAAACAAACAAGAACAAGAGATCAGAATCAGTATTTTGTGTGGCCACCACGCGCCGCAATAAGTGCTGCTA
>KK114049.1:495006-512854 GCA_000611955.2 Stegodyphus mimosarum | reverse complement strand
AATTGAGTTAACGTTTACCACTAGCAGATAACCACCGATAACCATACACGCCTCGCTACAGCCGTCTATTTATTCGGATCCATCAGCCGTTCAGAGGGCGCTGCTCAGCATACGCATGCGCTACGGATTTGCAATTCTAATCATTTGCATATCATGCGCTACTTTGCATTTCCTGAAAATTTCAGCTCACTCGCGTAAGTCCTTCATGGTGTTGCAATTTTCACAAACGTGAGTGTATATATCAAAATGATATAAGTACTCTTCAAAGTTAAGACCTAACTTTCTATTCGAAACGAAGAAACATTTTGTTTTGAGGAACAGTTTGCTTGCATGTCTAAAAATAAGGTATCCTTTTTTATCTATAGAAAGATGTGTTGAAAGAAACCTCATGTGGCATGAAATTGGAGTTTGAAATATTTAAACAGAGACTAACTTTAGCTAGATTTTCTGTTTTATCCAATCTTTCATAATTTGCAATGCTTCATTCAACGTTAAAAACAGTTGTCTCGGATATTCGTTATTTTGGAACAGTTGTTTTGTGGTGACTATAAAATAAAATGTCAGTATCTATGAAAATCTGCGTATGCACTGTTTGAATTGAAGTTGCGTTTTTGCAACATTTTAAAAAATGCATACTTATACCAACAAAAATAAAATAATAACCTTGCATTTTGACTCCATTTTACAACAATATAATTCATCCCCTATGATGAGTTTCTGTCCACCACCAGATGAAGTCAATTAATTATATATTTCACATCTTTGAATATTTTTTAACTTTTTTTTTTCATTTCGGAACAGTCATTTTGCTACTGGACTTCAATACAGATCTTACTTAATTTGATAAGCAGTTGGTTTTGATATCTTTTGGTTGGATTGATTGATATCTTCAGTTTAAAAAATAGATATTTCTGGTTTCTTGAAGAACTTCCATTAAATCATTTTCAAAACTACTTTCTTTCCTTTTCAGACTGTTTTTCAAAACTTGCAACTGTCTATGCTTTTTGTACATTTTGAAACTCTACAAATCCTGATTTGGGTATAGATTGTTTTTGTAACGTTTGAACACAGAATTTGTTTTCCTTTTTGCATTATAAAAATATATTATGATATTCTTAATAACTTCGGTTTCTAGCATTTGACTAAAACTGGTATCATTTTGTAGGAAATGTATCACTGTTGTAATTTAATTTTAATTAAACTTTTGCACATTTAACTTTATCGATTCTTATTTAAACAATATAATTCTTTTATTTGTTTATCCGAAACTCTCTTTATTTGGTTTATTTTCGAACCAACAGAGCATTTTCATTGCCAAGACAACCAACTTACGTATTCCCAAAGTCATGCTGACGAGCAGCGTTACATGTACAATTTTATTTCCCACTTGTAGTATTAATTAGTGGACTTCTTAACTACACTCACGTTTGGGAAAATTGCAACACCATGAAGGACTTAGGCGAGTGAGCTGAAATTTTCAGGAAATGCAAAGTAGCGCATGATATGCAAATGATTAGAATTGCAAATCCGTAGCGCATGCGTATGCTGAGCAGCGCCCTCTGAACGGCTGATGGATCCGAATAAATAGACGGCTGTAGCGAGGCGTGTATGGTTATCGGTGGTTATCTGCTAGTGGTAAACGTTAACTCAATCTGTACTTATGCCTCGTCGACGAAAGAGAGCGAGATTTGAACAACTTACAGAGTTTGAACGAGGGAGAATCATCGGCCTTCGTGAAGCTGGATTGTCGTATCGTGCAGTAGCCTCTCGTGTGCAGCGTAACAGCAGCACAGTGATGCGCGTTTGGAAGCAGTGGACGGACGAGTGTCGGACAACTCGGAAATCCGGGAGTGGACCCCGAAATGTGACGTCAGCTCGCGATGATAGACACCTGGTCCGCATGGCGCGGACGGACCGTACAGCTTCCTCTAGACAATTGGCAGCACTGTGGTCAATAGCTACAGGTGTTTCATTGTGTGCTTCATCAATTCGTAGACGTCTGCTGCAGTGTGGACTGCGCGCACGGACTCCTTTATACAGGATCCCCCTAACGCACGACCATCGCCGCCTGCGGCTACAATGGGCCAATCAGCATAGAGACTGGCGTGCTGATTGGCAGCATGTCGTGTTTTCTGACGAATCCCGCTTTAATTTGTGGTACCATGATGGCCGCATTCGTGTCAGACGCTATGCCGGTGAACGCCACCTTCCGGAGTGCATTATCGAACGCCACAGTGGACGAACACCCGGAGTTATGGTCTGGGGCGCCATAGCATATCATAGACGATCTCAATTGCTACGAATTGTGGGCAATCTGAACAGCAACCGGTATATCCGTGAAGTTCTACAGCCCGAAGCTGTTCCCTTCCTTCAAAGCTTGCCAGGCGCTGTATTTCAACAGGACAATGCCCGCCCTCATACTGCTCGGATTGTTAAATCCTTCTTTGCAGCGCAGCAGGTACAGCTTCTTCCTTGGCCTGCGTGTTCCCCGGATATGTCGCCAATTGAACATGTGTGGGATGTCATTGGTCGGCGTCTTGCTCGTGATCCTCGTCCTGTTGCGTCTGCAGACGAACTTTGGGTACGCGTACAAACGATATGGAATGCTCTTCCTCAGTCAGACATTCAAACTTTGTTTGACTCCATGCCACGTCGTGTAGCAGCACTTATTGCGGCGCGTGGTGGCCACACAAAATACTGATTCTGATCTCTTGTTCTTGTTTGTTTGCTTTGAACATTTAATCATTTATTTGTACCACTACCACTCAACTGTGTATTAAATTGCATTCAATTATGACGATTCCTTCTTGGTGTTGCAATTTTCACAAACGTGAGTGTATATAAACCCTTGCGTTTCTGAGAGCCAGTAGAGCGTGATTAGTTGCGAGAGTTGTGAGAATAGCTGCTTACTGTGAGTGCTAAGCTACGCGAGAGTTTTGTGAACGGAAAGCGATCGAGATAGTGCTTTGCGGTGAAGCTACCTTTACAGTATAGCTTGGCAGTGTATTGGTGATTGTTCCACGGTGTTTATTATAAGTTTAGTTTTGCTGTGCTGCTACCTTTACAGTTACAGCCTGAAGCTGTGTTGCTGATTGTTTCAGGATATGTTTTGTAGATTTTCGACGCTTTTAAACGTAATTTTGGAACTGTGCTGTAAATAGTGATTCTTGTAAATAAATTGTGCTTTTTATTGTTCTGCATCGTGTTTTCATCGGATACTCTCAAATCCACGAACCCGTATAACGCAACAATATTAATCTGAGCCTAATCTCAGAGGTGGCACTAAGTATCATCATTCACCCTTCTGTAGTTGTGGCTCTGTGCGATTTAGGATAAAATGGGAAATGGTTTCCTATATTTAGATCAGTGCATTAAAAATTTTTGATTGATTCTTTTATTAAAATTGAGGTATTTTTTTTCGACGTACATAGCTACCAGCCATTACGAGTTATGTGCTGTCAGTTGTTTCGAACCGACAAAAAATTGATAGTTTGTATGAACCGAATAACACTCCAACGTACTCTAAAGAAGTATCGAAACGTTCTGAGGTATTATTTAAAAGCAGAATGCTCCATTGAAGAAAACAGAGCCTAAAAACTTGACTCAGTTTAAGAAAATTTATTTTTACTATTACGCAGACTTGAAGAAATGATAAAAGCACGCATGAACACGACTTGAGCAGATCTTCGTAAAGTATGCCAAAAATAAATTTAAATGTGCTCATTGAAAACTAATAATTGAATAATATTCTAATGCAAGTTTTTATTTTACCTAAATTGCAGTGTTAACTTTAAAAAATGTCCAAAATTTTTTTTTTTTTACTTTTGATTCCGTTTCAAATGTTTAATATTTAGTGATGTTAAAAATATCTTAAAAGAATTACAATGCTTTCAGTACTATTCGTAATATAGAGTGTATTCATCTTATAGGCCTTTTCTTATTCATGCAATACTTTAATGTTATTATTATCAGCAGGTACATTAAATATGTTTTCAATCAATCAATTTAAATCAACTCTTATTTAAAATTTGTTTCGTGTGTTTGGAGCATCGTAAACTTTTAGGTTATGAGCCAGGAATTCTACCAATCAATCAATCAATTTTTTATCTCGTTAACTTCTTTTTGTTCAAATTTCACTTCGAGTTTTCTCAACGCCCTTCGAGCTTTGTAACAGGGATACATTAGACGTAACGAGAATATAGACTGTAATCTGTGGAGTATGTTATATGGAAAAATTCATCTTCTGGCACCAAACAAACCGTTTTCAAAACCATGAAAGCCAAAAACGCCAATGAAATTTCTAATGGTGTATTATTTGTAAGAGTGTAGGAGTATCATTCATGATTTTCCTAATAAGTAAGTAAATTAGAATCAGTTTCTCCAAGAAAGTACACCACGGAGGTATCCTTGTCGTCAAACAGATAGCCCTCGTATATTTTCCAAATTTCAATAACCTAATCTAACTTATAAGTTCCTGTCGCCTTGGAATCAGGCTTATGAAATTTGCCATCAGCTTAGGGGCTAAGCTACCGTTTAACTTTTAATTGCTTCGATTTCATAATTTCATATACCAATTTTTTCTCAGCATTTTATTTTAAAGACTGATTTGCTTAGTTTTATTATGATAAATATTTCATTCTTTTATGAGTTTTAAAGTTCTAAAGTCAAAAAAATTTTCTCATTTTAAAGATTTCAAAGTTTGTAAAACAAAGCCTTCACCCCCCCCCTTTCAAAACAAGAATGATTTTAAAAAATATTAGTTAGGCGACTTTCTTGAGTATGTCTTAAAACTAGCGGCCTAGTTTAAGTTTTGACTTAATACGCTCACTGGATTTGTCACTACGGTCAAAACTCTGTCTTCGATTTTTTAGTTTATTTCTTTATAAGTTCTGGAGTTCAAATTTTGTGTGCACACTCCTTGTGGATGAGAATGAAGTAATTTTTCAAAGTTCATCTCACATATATTAAAACTGAAAGTTGAAGAGATTTTTTGTTCGTATCTTCGTTTAAGGAACGAACTAAAGTCTCTTAATTTTACTGGTTGTACCCTCGGATGGAACAGAAGAAAAATCTTCTGAACCGTTGGATTTTTCCCCGATCATTTGGAGTAACAAAATCGTTGAGGGGAAAAAAGTGATTATTCATTGTGGAAATACGATTTTTTTAACTGAGGAATTTAACACGTCATTCAGACTAAAAAGCTGAAAGTAAAAAAAAAAATAAATAAATAAATGAAGAAAGAAAAGTTTTTTTATAAAATAAATTTTCATTTGAAACCTTCAAAATAATTAGCTAACTAAAGGAGAAAGAAGATGTTATCATACAGAAATGTGATATTCTATTTATCATAGGAAAAAGGGATTAAATAATTTTCTCTCCAAAATACATCTACAATTTTATATCACAAATTATAAAAACGAGGGTTGCCGAAATAACAAAATCTAATAATCGAATACATTGGCAAAGATGTAAACTATTATCTTCATAAATTTATCAAGTGTGGCCAAGGCTTATGATCTCTGATATAAAATTATAGATGCATTTTTTAAAAGAATTATGTAATCTCTTGTGCCCATTAAGAGTATGATAAATTATTTTTTTTCTTTTAGTTCAATAATTATTTAATGGGCTTTCAATAAAACATTACAGAATTGTTTTATTTTAATTTTTTTCCTAGAATTATTTTTGCACCTATGATTTAGTATGCACTGCTTAGAGAAAGATTGTTACCTCATCAAAGACATCGGATTCGCTGAAAGAAGTTTAAATGCAACGTTTAATGTAACCAAAACTGGCGTACCTAAAGCGATGTTATCATTAATTTGTTGCGTTGCAGAAGATATTCCTGTCTCAGCTTTTTGATTTGAAAGGCCTTTCATATGCAACTTAGGTTGTACATATCTCTTTATATACTTCTGTATTACGCATGCAGTACCCTTGTTCCATATAATTGTATTCTATCTTGTGCATTCCATCTAATTCTTTTTCAATGCTATTGTATCCCCAGATAATGCGGTAATTTCGCTGACACTCCAGCGAACGGTCAACTGAATTTCACCTATGTTGTTTATTAGAATTAAGCGAATCTCGCAAGTAATATAGGCTGATCTAGAGATGTAGGAACAGTCTATCTCCGACTCGACAAGTAGTTAATACTTGTTCGCCATGTGAACGCGGCGCGTTGGATGAACCGGTTTTCGCCACCAGCTGAATCTACTCTGCAAGGGGCTAATATCGAGTCGGTTTTCCCTACTTGAAAGCATCTCTTCCCTTAGGCAAATAACCCTAGTGCGCTTTGCCATAGTCAAACAAATCCAAATGCCTCCCAATTTAACTTGCTAATAATGAATTACAGAATATTAATATTCAGCTAAATGAAGAGTTTTTCTTCTGTTATGAAACTGTAAGACAGATGTTTAAAAAAAATTCTAAAGTTAAAAAAAAAAAAAATTTCAGAAGACCTGACTTTTCAGCGCAGCTTTTGAAAATACTTTATTATAATTCAAAAGTTGAAGCTTTTAAGGCTTTTTAATGCATTTTGGCATAATTTTTTACGTGCATCTTTCTTTATATTAAAATTAAAAATGCTTTCTCATTCGCTTATAATGGATTTTCTCAGCTGATAAGTAAATCCTGTTTGTTATGAGATAAAAAATCCAGAATGAAAAACCTCTATAAGGTCTACAAATTTCTAAAGCTTTTTCACAAGTTTTCGTAACTTGTCAGATTGCTTGAAGAACAGATGCTGGGACTCTCATAAATAATAACCTTACAGAGGAACAAAAAACGTTGATGTTTATCAAGTTTAAAAGCTATGATGCGTGTAAATGACATAGTAGTACTTACAACAAGGATTAAAATTTAGGAGACCAAAAAAATAAACATAAAGAAAGGTAACAGCTGGCGAGAGTAATGTCAATCACATAATCGTTTTTTCAAGAATTAGTAGAATGGCGTGTTAATAAAACCAAACTTTAAAACGACCGTGTAATCCAGGTCATTAAAGAAAGTTTAAAAAGTGTATCACAAAAGACAAATTTTAAAATAATGAAAAAGCTAAAAAACGAAGCCAAAAAGATATGAAGGAATTCTTTAAATCCCTTAACACAATATTTTATTACCTGAATCGAATGTTATTATCATTAACAGAAAAATTTTAATTTCATTCAATGAAGCTGAATTCGCTAACGGTTTAGACGACAATGAAGAATTTGCATTGCGCAATTTTCATTTGCTCCGGGGAACATAAAATATTAGGATGATATTCCTGTCAAAATCAAGTATAATTCTTTTTCAGTTGTTATTTTTTTTAGTTCAGTATAGAAACAGTGCATTACCTTCTCTGTGCTATCTAGTTAATGAAAAAATAAATTAATATTGTTAAGAATTTTACATATATGTAAATAGTTTTAGTGAAATAATATGTAAAATTGTAATATCCTTTGTATAAGGTAACATGAAAAGTCTAAGAGACGAAAGTCTGTCGAAAAATAATATTACAAGGACAAGTCTATTTAACATTGGGTAATGGCTATCTAATTAAAGTGGGGAGATATCGTCAAGCTGGCGATGATTTCGGCGACTAATTTTTATCGCCAAATTTGGAGACTATTTGCCGTACGCGCGCAAGAATATTGAAAAAAGAAATTTAAAATTTAAATATTGCAAAAATAACATATCTTCTTTTTGCTGCCTAGTTGAGTAAAATGAAGAAAAAAAAAAGCAATTTAAAATTTAATTTTCAAAAAATCGTATATTGTCTTCTCTGTGCTATCTAGTTGAGCATACTGAAAAAATGAATTAAAAATTTAAATCATACAAAAACAGTATATTACCTCTCTGTGCTGTCTACTTAAGGAAACTGAAAAAAATTAATTAAAAGTTTAAATCTTGCAAAAATAATATTTTATCTTCTCTGTACACAATAGTGTCGATTATAGGATATCATGACACTATGGAAAACTATTTGTCTTTATTCTCTAATTTAATCAATATGCATCTCTAATTAATATGAATTTATTCATGCCGAATAATATATGCCCTAATGCCGAATAATATACGAGTATATATTCGAGTAATAATAATATACGAGTATATTATTCGGCATTAAGGGAGTTAGACGCTGTAGAGTCGATAGGTCTTTCTGAAGCAGGAGATGTGAAAATGTGCAATACCTCGCCGGGGCTCGAACCACGGACCTCTCAAATACGCGTCGAGCGTGTTGACCACTACACCACGAAGTCAGCTAAGAATGCGGAGAAATACCTTATGTACTCCCCCTTTTAAAGGGCGACTGGGGATTAGGGGACTGGTGATTAGGGGAAATCCTGGTAATGGAGAATCATCATACACTACCTTTCTTAGTTCGGGAGCCACTGTACAGATTAGGTTCCTCCCCGGGGGTTGACTCAGGAGAATTCCTGGGAAGTACTGGCTAGGATCTGTACTTAGACAGTCTCAACCACGGGGGTAAAATATCAGGTACTATTGTACCTTATTCTTCACAGGACTAGAACCCGGGTATTGTGCCCAGGTTGGGATCAGGCTCGGCAGGGACCGTACTGGTACTGTCTTGTCCGCTCCCTCGGCTCTGGTGGAGCTGTATAAAAACAGACAATGGGGAGGGCGAGGGACATATGCCTGTTAACCTAAGGTATGCATCAGGCGTCCCCGTCTTCCGTAAAGTGTACAGATTAGGTTATTTTTGAAAGCAGGAGAGATGAAAAATGAGCAATGCTCTCCCCGGGATTCGAACCACGGACCTCTCGAATACACACCGATTATGCTGACCACTACACCACGAAGGCACGCTAAGAAGGCGGGAGAAATATTTTATAACATAACACATAAAGTTCACTAGTTCTAAAGTTGTACGTAATACATAAAGTGAATATGGCAATATACTATTATGATATAAAATCAGTGTACAAAATGCATGAACTGTACGTCCAGACTTGTCGAATATTCAGTAATCGAACGCGAATTCACAAATTCCTTGCTTCATCATTCCTGAAATATCAGTATTTAAGTAATTGTATAATCATATTGTAACCATTGAGCGTAATTAATAAGAATTCAGTAGTAATGTGTTATCACTGAAACTACTAAGTGCATATCACGCACATGTGAACAAACTATATAATCTTGGTATCTATATAATCTATGTTAAAAATCGCAAAATATCTAATGGCCGGCCCATACGTAACTGTAGGCGATAAATGTTCAATCGGATCAAGTTTGCAATGCGTAATTGAATAATTTAACATCTATCTAACTCTTGAATGTTTTAATGCTTTGTCATAAATATTTCAATAATAACGAGGTCAGCATATAACGCCGGACAACTGATGATACTGCCAGCGATAGCGGAGCTTACGATGTCTGCTGCATCAGACAACAGTAGCACCTCGGCGCCAGAACAGCACCGTGGACCCCAGGAAGGCGTTGTCAATCTGAATAGCTAGTGCAAGGGATCTTTACCTACTTACTCAGGGCAGAAAATAGCCAATTCCTGCTCTTACACCTAACCTATGACATACAAGCCCATTCACTTAAAAATTGAAAAAATAAATTAAAATCTGTATAAATGAAATTTGAGCTTTTCCAACCAAACTTTTTCCAAAATAAAAGGCTATTTTTATGGCTAGGAGATAACATGAAAACATTGTGCTGAAAAGGTGTAGTTCATGTATCGTGTAGATATCTAAAATATCAAAATATTTTAATGTTTTTCAAACATCTATCTATGTTCACGGTACCAAGTGAGGAAAGACGCCTGGTAAAGAAAAAAAAGACTGTTTTATATATCATTTTAATAAAATCAAATCCTTACCCCTTAAAGAACTTTAAAGATGCGTTCGGTATTCTAATTATTTGAAAGGAAGAATAGTAATTAAATCTAGCATTAAAAGCTTTGACCATTTTGTTTTCGTTATACCTCTTAAACATGAATGATATAATTTTTTGAATGGAAGAACATCCATTTAAATATATTCCAAAGAATATTGTGGCTCTCATTTCAAGTGTTTACCAACTGAATCTAAAATGAAGTAGCTTTTGTATTCAGCAACATAAGAATGATTCTGTATAATAATGAAACAGAAAGTTTGATAATACTTTACATTACTTCCCTTTCATTAATTCAGCGTTCTCATTCGAAACGAAAAATACGCTCACCAATTCCCTCTGGAAAGTAGGGCTTGGAAAAGAATTTAATTGTCCAAATAGAATGAAAGTCATAATATCCAAGCCATTCGTTCACGTATTAACGACTAAAAGAGTAATTCTTGGCATAGAAATTAAACTTTTGAATGGAAATTCAATAAACGCTTATTTTTATTTATCCTTATCCGCAGAAACTCATTGAATAATTACAGGTGCAATGAAGAGTTGTCCATTTAAACTAATATTAACACTGATTCATTTCTACGTACATCTTTTTTTTATTTCTATTTCACAATTTTCATTTGAAAATAAATTATACTTATACTATTGTTATTATTATTGTAGCTTTAAATACGAATTAAATAAAAATAACTGACAATATTTATTCTTCTACTTTAAAGTGGAAATGGAACAAGCCTTAATTTTTTTAATTCCAATTATTAAATGTTCTTCAACATTGTCTCAGAAATTTCCAAATCGCAATTTTTCATACGTAAATAATAAAGGAAAAAGAAGGAAAAAAAACTTTTGTTAATTTGTTGTTTAATTTGCATATATGATAAAAATTTTAAGAATATAGTTTTTAAAAACACACATTTGTTGGGGAAGTATAAATGGAATTTAGTACATGAAGTAGAATGGTGCATTTCATAATGAACTCCTCGCGCAATTAAAGTTCTGTGTAACAAAATAGCGTATTGGCTAAGTATGTAGAATCATCAAATTATTCTGAAACAAGAGACATGAGAAAATGAGCAATGTCCTCACTGGGACTCGAACCTGGACCTCTCGAATACGTACCGAGTGTGCTACCGTTACACCCTAAATACATGCTGGAAGGAGCGAGAAAATACTTTATATCCCCTCATATTAAAAGGCGACTAGGGAGGAGGGGACCCAGTCGCCAAATCTTGGTGGTGACGAATTATCGTCCACCACCTTTTGTCCGGGCGCCACTGTAGACTCATTAGCTTATTTTGAGGCAGGAGACAAGAAAACCCTCGCAGAGATTCGAACCTGGAACTTTCGAACACGCCCCGAGTGTACTACCGCTACATCACGAATGTATGCTGAAAGGAGGGAGAGTGATTAGGTGAGTCAGGCTGCGCCCACTTCTGGTACCTTATAAGTAATGACAACCTCGGGCATACATTACAAATCTCACACGAATATTGTTACATGTATTCAATACATGAAAACAAAATTTAAATAAAAATTATTCATGCCTGCTGCAATTGTGAAGGATGTTCTGATGAACTGGGGAGAGATTTAGGTTACAGCAAAATAGTATTCCTTTAAGACCATCTTCACCTTGAAGAAGAGGGGAAAGTTAACTGTCTTAGACCCCTTATTCAAATAGAAATTTCTCTCCTATAAAACTACAGATATATGTGCAAGAAAAACAATGGCAATTCATCCTCTTTTGCTTAGAGAAAATGGGGAATATGTTACTGTAAACTTAATGGTAAAACTGTGAGACTCTGCCCATACTACGCTGCTGCTCGTGATTAAGAGAATTTGGATATTTTGGCGATTTTCTCGAAATGTACAAAGCGAAAGGTACAAATTATATTTCCAAACAAGAATCTAGAGAAAAGAATGCTAACCACATAATATTTTCCGCGCTTCTTTTACTCGTACACCTCCCCAACGACTCTTCTGTTTTTCTTTCTCCACTCCCCCCCCCCAACATTTGGTGAAATTCAAAAGCAAAAGTTAAGATGAGTAATCATTAGCATTTGGATGGCGGAATGAGGAAAAGCATCATCAAGAAACTGGAAACGTGGCAGTCTAGAAGTATATGTAGGTTGCTGAAGCTTTGAATGTAATGCCCAGCGTTGTATGCAACTAATAGAAATAGTTCAATGTTATCAGTTCCGTTGAGAGAAAGCCTGGAAAAAGTCCTCCAAGGGCCACAACTGCAATTAAAACGGATATTTTTTCATATCAATAAAACACAAGTGGAATAGAGCAGTTTTTCGGCTTTTTTGTGATCTTCACGTGGTTCTAGGAAGCCGAGTTTCAAGAGTTACTTGCAAGAATTGTTTCCAAAAGGCTACGAAAAGACGTTATTTTATAAGATACCTCGCCATTTGAGCCCCGTTAATATCTGAGCGCAAGACAGTCTGTTTAGCACGGTGCAGAAAATACCGACCTTAAACCAAGTATCCGCAGGAGACTATTCTCATCATAAATCAGTACCGATCCAGCTTAACGACTGATTATCGATGTACCTTTATGTGGTACCCGCTATCTGTTCTCCAGCATAGCAGCGGAGGCTTGGTAGAGGGACAAGTATGGCAACGAAGGTTTTATGATTTGGGCAGACATCGTCTTGGATGGAGGTGTAGACATTTTTATATCTATCTCTGTGGGTGCTGGAAGATATAAAGGAGAAAACTTAGATTCCTATCTTTGCCTTTCCAGAGCTGAAATATTACCTCAGTTCACTTTTATGGGTGACAACTTTCGTCTACGTTGGGTTAATCCTCTGATATAATGTAATATAATGTAATAATATATTACTTTAGAGTTAATCTGGTGGATGACTTTCTGAAAGTGAATTTATTAACCGGATGGTTTGCTCAACCAGATCTACAGATTCAAATACTATACAACTTGCCTGGAACGATCTTCGGAGGTCAATTTAAACTCTCTAATTCCCGTTCAGAACCTTCCACGATTTGAAAGCAGAGCTGCTGCAGGAATGTACACCGAGTTTCTGAGGAACTCATAAAATGCATCACATCCAGTATGAAGTCAATTAATGAAAGTTGCATGAATGTTAGAGAGGATCACCTGGCCTACTTGTCTCCTTTCACGCTCGTTTTTACAACCTCTATTTTATGTCTTTCCTGCACCGATAAGCCATACGCGCGATAATGTAATTGCTATAGAATATAGTTTTTTATTTTGTATCAATCTGTGTTTGTACCAAAAATTATTAAAATGTGTTCATCAGTTCTCGTAGGAATCGAAATAATGTGAAAAGTTTCTTAATTTTCAGCTGCAGTGTATATGGCCTACAAAAATATTTTCAATAATTAATAAATAAAGCTGTCCTGGCATTGTCAACATTGGTGCAGTTTTTAATATGCTTTGCAACCTTTTTACAATATCTCGCGATTTTTATTTATAGCAGAGCAGAATTTCTTGTTTGTTTGGAAATTTGGAGACATTATTCCCATAGTTACTAATGTCATTTAGCATAACGTTTAACGAAGATTTGCAAACGAATGCCGTCCTGGAACTGATTGTGTTCAATAAATGAGGCACTGCAATATGTTATTAAAATTCTTGAATGTCGAAGTTAATTCTTGGAATAATTCGACAATAAAATAATTAAGTAACAATTTAATTATGTTATATGTTTTTTTTTAATTTTTTCAAGAGTAAATGACAAATAAGTAAAAGAGGTGAGAGAATTAATTCAACATTTAGCACAGGAAAACTTCTAAGCTCATAACACTAAATTTTCTGGAAAATTTAATATATTTAATATTTTCTGTTTTAACACTAGAAATTTAAGAACATTCAAATACGGGAAAGTTGATGATCCAGGTTTACTTTAATTTGCAAATATTGAATTCTTTTACTAATGCACACTTCTTTTTCAGTCAATAAAACTCATTTTTCTAAAATTTGAGTTACAATGCTTAATATTTCTTTAAATTAGGATTCGAAAACTTCGATTGACAAAAAAGACACGAAGATTAGAGTTTTCGGTTCATGAATCTTTCTCAAGATTTGTGGGATTCGATGATTAGTAGGACCGAATATCCTAGCTCTGTTTTAAAGTTCTTTCCTTTACTCTCGCAGGATCAAATTACTAATTTAAAAATGCTTATGTTTTTTTTTTTTTTCAGAATCATCCAAAGTTCTTTATGAAAAGGAAATTACAGTATGGATTCAAATCTGTTTCTTTACGTTTTTAAATTTCTATCTTTTTTTTTAATTCACTGAATTATCGGAAGTATGCTTAAAGTAATTTCTGCGAATGATAGTACACTGGCCTTAATAATACATTCTTTACTTCCGTAAACCAGTTTTTCATCTCTGATGATTCATCAAGTAACAGTAGCAAGTGAAGTAAATTGCAAAATAAAATAAAACTGTTATGCATACCTTTTCGTGTTTGGCACTTTACATTTTAATTTCAATTATTTCCGAAACCCAGATCCTAGCAACTTTCTGCTTACTCATTGGCCACTGGAGACTTCCTAGATTCTCTTCTCCCCGAGGTGCAGTTGGTGCGACAAAGCCTATAGTCGGTTAGAGGAGAGGGTGAATTAGACCAAGATTAAGTCTTTAATTAAATGTCACTTTTGCGGGAACTTTCCTAATGACGCCCCTGCAATTTGTCAGTAACTACAGAATGCTTCGGAGCGGAAAACTGAAGAAGGGGTAGCAAGTTGATTTGACAATGCAATTATACTCTGTAGCTAATTTATGCGCGCAGCTTGATTGATTCAGAGAAAAGTCTGCAATCGATGCCTACATATAAGTAATGAATTTACAATACTGGTTCAAATGGGGACACTATTTTAATATGAAATCCCGTAAGGCATAAATATAGCCTAGAGAGATAAATAGGTACAAGGTGGGAAAGCAGGATGAGTAAGAGATTGTTAATATTGTTGAAAAAATAAGTTATTAAACTAATAATAATGCATATTTTTGCATATAAAATTTAAAAACTGTTATTTTGTTTTAATCAGAAATCTAAACACATAGAATGAATAATGAGTAAATGAAAAATGTGAATAATGAATATAGACTAACTGAAAACTTTTAAAACAGATTTTCTTATTCAGAATTTGATTACTGTGTGGGTCGTATTTATTTTTCTTTTTTTTTAATTCAAATCCTTCGCATTTAATTACACTTTTCATAGCGTTTTATAAACTATTCAAAAACAAATAGATTGTTTTGTGACATCATTTTAAACACTGCGGGAATGACATTTTTTGCTTCGGCATCTTAAAGAATTTCTTCCAGAATGCCTTGAGTATCGAGAATACACAGAAATCACACATCTAGGTTAATAAGCAGATATCCTAGTGTTTATAATAGAAGATTTCAAACTGTGTTATTAATGTTACAGCAGCAACATCCATTGTGCTGCAGAAAAACCACTCTTTCTTGAACAAACCTGCGGTCTCTTCAGAGCTATGCAAAATTATGTTCAATTCTTCATTATACATATATGCAAATGATTTACAGGATTTTACGTAATATTCAGTATTTACTCTCGGCCTCTACATGTGCAATTTTAAAATACTTGACATAGTGGTTATCTTCTAGAACTTGATGCTTTGTCCATTACTTGCATATTACCGCTTTCAAAGTCCCCTGTCATTGAAGAACTGAAACAAGGCTAAGTATTTCATTACCATATGCATTATGTAACATTTCAAATGTTTCATTTTAAGGCTCTTTTCAGGTGCATTGCAAACTGCAATCACATTTCTGCCTTCGTAAACGTAGACAGACATCTTCCTCAGCCACTTCACCAAAATGTAATAGATACTTCCACTCGCTGTGACCAAGTACTTAATGTAAATGTTTCTCCAACTGCAGTTGCAAACATATGGCAGTATAATCTAAACGAAATTCAGTAAAAAGTTGCCACATCTACTATCGAGAAAAAAAGCAGCTTTCAGTCAATAAAGCTAACGTTTAGAGTCAGCTTTCAGGCTTTTTCAGTCATCCTTTGTAAATTGAATCATAATAATACACATATAGAAGTGAATAATCGTGTAGATCATACCTCTCACATTAAATGCGGTGTTTAATATATCAAATATACATAAAGAATCGATGAACAAATAATAGGATACATCATGAACCACTTCAGGTTTATCTGCACAAAGTAATATCAGAATCATCCTATAATTTTTCCAAAATTGCAATAATATATTAATAAATTCACAAAAAGGAAATTCTGTTTCATATGTTATAGACAATATTGTCAACAAATAGCAATTAAATCAGGTTTGACGTTTGATAACATAGGCTTTACTTAATTCCCAGAATTCCGGAAATCATCATAGTAAAACAGATATCTGTTACCGAAAAATCTACATTATTTTTGGTAAATCATATTATGGGTTGTTCGAATAATTTTAGTATTAAGCAGCTTTAGTAGTTTAATACAATGCAGTGAAACCAAATTCTTACTTTCTCACATTTTATATTTTCCCTGTTTCATATAACTGCAAAGTAACGAAGCTTTCTCATTGAAGAGCATTACACATTTCTCCCATTGTTTAAGATTTTAACTAATATTAATTTCTCGCTTCTTCTTTTAACCATTTTGCATAATATAATTTTAGATTTTTCTTATGTAATATAGTTAAAAATATTTTATCACATTCATTTCAAAAAAAAATACTGGCATTCATATTTAGAAACAAATACTGACATTAATTTTAATTAAATAAAGATAGTCATGACACCAGTTGGGTCATTTCTGAAAAGAATTTTCTAGTTCTTTACGAAAATCAGTTTCATGAGAAATTCCTCTTCCAGTTAAGCGTTTGAATACCTCTTCATCGATTGTTCTTTCTTCTCATTCAAAAATTAGTTTTATTTTTCTACGGCTAATTGTTTCATTTTATTTAATATAAATTATTTTTATATTCGTCATTACTCACAAAATTCAAAACCGCTACCAAGGGAGGGGAACGCTCAGCCTTCAAAAAATAAAATAAAATTATTGAAGAACTTGAATTCTCTGTTGATTAAACTTCATCTGGCAAGAAAACTAACGCTGGTGTTAATTTAGTTCCTAATATTTTGATTCTGAGCTCTAAATATATCTCTACGAAAAACATCTCATGAATGTTGTATTTTCTTCATTTTAAGTTTAAAATGCAGTTTCGAAGAGAACCGTGAAATAAAGTTTTTATTTCAATATAAGTTAAAATTAGATTTTTATCTCAAACTTTTGAATGTGAGAGAATCCTTTTTCTAAATACCTTAGGAGGTATCAAGCATTCAATTTCTGATTACATCACAAAGTATGCATCAGCAGCTCATGATTAAAATCAGTGTCCTATTACTGTGGTTCAGTGATTCAATAACTGGAAAGGGAAAAGAATTTATGAACCATATTGATTCATTGTTTCCGAGATTAGAAGGGATGCTTGCCTTGTATCTTATCTGATGGCTTATTTTAACGAGTTATCGTTAGCGGTCTTGCCGACACAATCCAGACAGAGATATTATATCAGCAGGAGTCGAAAGGAGCCCTTTGCTTACTGACAGACAGAGGGCGATTAAGTGTCAAAAGTAAACTTTGTTTAGTCCAAACTCCATCTAAAAACTTACTAAGTTTCATTGACCCAGCCTTTTCGTCGTAGAAGTATTACTCATAACTTCAAAAAACCTAATGATGCAGCATTATTGAAAAGTTCCAAATTCCAGATATCGATAAAGTCTCTTTTGCGATTTTTACAGAGCTGTGGTCGATCTTCTTAAAAGATTTGAAGTCTTATGCTGACTTTTAAATAAAATAAGTAGTAAATGAGTATTTGGTAAAATTTGTACAGTAGTGCTCAAATTATTAGTGAATAAAAAGCTATATTATGGTAATCGTAGCAAAACACTGGCCAAATTAATTACATATTATTTTAATTCATAAATAAACGGTTGTATTTAAATATATAACATAAATAATAAG
>KK114049.1:454772-485417 GCA_000611955.2 Stegodyphus mimosarum | reverse complement strand
CCAGGTAAGGTTCCAACGGCGTCTCAGTTGATTACGTTCTTTTATTTTATCTCGAATACTTTTAGGGAACTTGCCAGTAAATTTATCAGCACTAACACTATGTGAAGCAGATTGATACGCATTCATGATGTATGTAGTAAGTGAAGAAATAGCATTATCAATATCAATTTTATTTTTAAGAGGCTGAAAGGAAGTATAATAACTGGAGAGAATATCAGCGAATTTTCTCCAGTCAGTAATTTTCTTTGTAGTCGGTTTTTCTTTATTCATAATACCCAATGTGCCTATAACTGGCACATGATCTGAGGTTAGATCGACAGTAACTTCGAGGCACATAGGAATAGGAAGAGTGGTAAGAACAATATCTAAGATGTCTCCTTTATGTGGATTGTTAGGCAGATAAGTGTAGTCAACCGGAGCATAGACATAAATGGGCTGGTCAGTGATAAAATCAAGTAATTTCTGTCCATTTTTGTTAGTTCTATGACATCCCGATTCTTGGTTTTTGGAGTTCAGATCCCCAACAAGGATAACTGGTTTATTTTCAGGTAATAATTCTTTTAAAAGTTCTTTGCTTAACACATTCTGCGGTGGATTATACATACAGATAAAATAAATTATTCCGTAAACAGGTAGATGAGCAGAGACAATAACTGCTTCATGTCTATCTTTTCTAATAGTATCAATAAGGCAGGACTGGATATTGCTCTTTACATAAATAGCAACACCTCCTCCGCGATGGCTTAACCTATCACAACGATAGCATTTGTAATTTGCAACGTTAATGTTAATACAGGGTGATGCAAAAGTCTCTGTGACGCAAGCGATGTCAATGCAGTTAGTGGTAAGAAAGTTAAGAAATTCTGAAGTTTTATCTTGGATGCTTCTAGCATTCCATACCAAAAATTTAGTAGGCGACAATTTAGTGTGTTGACCCATTATTTAATTGGTTGTCAATTTTTTCTTGACGGGTGTTCATTTCTTGCATTTGCTGTGTAAGCTGGAAACCAGCTGTTTTTATAACTTTAACAAGTTCAGCTAAGTCAGTGAACACTTTCTTAGCTTCGCTCAAGGTATCAGAGTATATGCCAGTAGATAAAGCCTGGGCATAACTTTTATTTTCTACAACTCGATTGCTGTAGTTTTTCTGTTGATCAGGTTTTCGTTTAGGAAACTTTTCACAACCGCGAAAACTGGCTGTGTGTCCGGCATTTCCACAATTTATACAGATAGGTATGAAATCTTTATCTTCTTTGACTGGACAGTCCGTGAAGAAATGAGACTGACCGCATTTGACGCATTTAGGGGAGTAATTACACCCAAGTTGGGTGTGATTAAACCCCTGGCAGCGAAAGCATTGTACCGGGCCCTGGCGGCCCTTGTATTCCTTGACTGTGATACGAAGATCACATAAGTAACGTTCATAATATATTTTGCGTGACTGTTCAGTCTTAGGCAAGGTCACAATGAATAATGGGAGCAAAATAGTTTCTCCATCTCTGCGTTTAGACATTTGTTTTATATTTTCAATAACATAGTTCAATTCTTCAAGTTTTCTTTGAATTTCGTCAATTTCAGTGTCCTCGTTTAAACCACGTATGACAACCCGCAGGTTTCTGTCCTGTGGTAAGATATAAGAGTGATGTTCAATGTTAAAGTCTCTAAGCACTCTAACTATTCCACGATAATTATCTGCATCTAGTGCAGTAACTTTGATTTTATTGCCAATTCGTTGGCCGTAAAATTTAAGATTTCTTGCATGGAAATGTGAGCAAATTTCCGACCATTTCATGGTTGTCGGTTTTAACGTTATTGGTGGTAGTTTTGAATTTTTGGGTTCATTATCAGATGGTTTTTGTATTTTATTTGGAGTGTTCTTCACATTATCAGGCATATTTGTTGTATCCATATCATTGTTTTCATTAGTAGTATCCTCAGCAGTAGTGGCTGGAGTCAGAATATTATTATCAGTGACAGGAGGTGGAGTTGGTTTTTTACTTAAAATACTAGTGTGCGTAGTCAATTTAATTTTCTTATGCGTGTTACGATGAGATCTTGTACGTACAGTCTGATCTCCACGTTTCCTAGTATTAGGTTCTTCATCAGAGCTGGATCCTTTATCAAGCGGAGTGCCGATTTCATGATCATTGTCTATATTAATTGGGCTACGAGCCCTGACATTTTCAGGCAAAATTTTATTTTCAGCGGGACGTGAGCCCTGTGTATCCTTATTCTGATCTGTAGTATTAGCTTGTGTATACTCAGTGTTCATAGCTTTAATCATATCCAAGATACTTAGCAAAAAAGTGAACATTTTGTTTTCAGTATCACTGAATCCATTTCGTTCTTTTATTTCTTCGAGTTCGCGTACTTGCGCCGCGACTGCCTCAATGATCTTATCCATAGCAATAGAAAATCAAAATCCTGCGCCCAAGTTAGGAGAAAACCTGCGGCCCGGAACACAACCCACACGAAGGTGTTTGTGCAGACAGATCAGCAGGTGGATGCTCGTGAGGCCTCTGACTCACACCTGACAGCGTGAGCTTGGAGGGTAACTCACGAGCGTGAAAATCCAAAAAGGCACCAAAATGGAAATTAGCGCTGAGCGCTAGAAGCCATTAACAATTTAAAATACAAAAAGCAATAATTCACAAAGGCAAAAGCCAAAGTAAAAGCAATCAGGCTATTGGCAAGACGAAGTCACGCGTAAAATCTTAAAATAATTAAGCATGCACAATTTAAATCAATAATCAGTTATAAAAATAATAAAACAGATTGTAAATCAACAATCTAAAAATACAAATCCAAATAGCATTAAAAAATGCTTTTTTTTGTGCAAGTATCAGCTTCAGTGGCAACACAGACGGACGCAGCTCAAGGCAGCACCAACGAATCCGTTAGGCCTATGCACTTCGACGAATGGATTTGGCGAGCACCAAAACAGCCACCCTTCGCATATGAAGGCTTCCCCTCCATGAGTGTAACGTAGTGTTATAAGGTAGCCTAAATTCACCCAGAATCTTCTTCCCACGTATTCCCAAAACACAAGCGAAAATATATTTTTGCATCCGTGATTTGGATTAGGATTCCAGTGCTTACATAGAGAGCGTTGAGTAAATTATTAATTAAATTTAAACAGAAATAAAACTCGCAAAATTTTTATAAATACAGAAATTCGTAGGAAGCAAAATGTCGGAGAGAAATTCTTGAAAAAATCCGGTAGAATTCACGATAATTTTACAAGCGTCTGAAAATTTTTACGCAAGAGAAGAACAAGCTATTCTTCCGAACAAATGCATGTCATGTTTCAAAGTTAAAAAAACAATCACAGCCTGTCCTGCTTAAAACTTTACATCTGTTATTTTAATCTGAAGATACCATCCGATGAGCTCTTGTTTATGCTTAAGATAAAGGAAGGTTTCGTGTAAATTTAAATCTAACTTTTAAACAAAATGCAGCATTTAAAGCGCACATTTGTTGAATATTATCTGTTATAGTGATTATGCTTCTATTCTTTTTGGCCGAGTCAAATAAAATAATAACAGGAAGACAGTGTCTGCAATTTCCCTCAGAAGTTTCACAGTCATTTTTAGCCTTTTATTTTTTAAACTAGAGTAAACGGATCAAGTATTTCATTAGCTTCTGTAGTACTTTTTACCAGGAGGGAAACAAAACTGAATGGCATAACTTTGTCACCAATATCGAGCATTTTCCAAAACATCTATTGACTTCTTTAGATTTGGTGGCATAAATCAAATCTGTCACTTTAAACTGCATATTAAAGTACAAGCAAACAGCGTTCGAATGAAAAAATTGGGAACTTATTTTCCAACTAATTCATTTTTCACTCTCGCCTATAACTCTACAACATCGTCAATTCCTTTTCAAAGAAACTCGTAGCACTCTTTATTAAATATTTAAGTTATCATTTTTATTATTATTTACCCTGCTTCTTGAAAATAAAAAAAATAATAACAGGAAAGTAACCATCCACAGAACACGTTGTTAAAAGCGTATTAATACGCATACTACTGTTCGGAAGAAAATAAAACAAAATAATCAAAATAAGTAGGAAAAAAATTGATTGTGTAGTGGAGAGCAAATTGGACAGAAAGGGGAGGAAAAAAATACAATTTTTTTAATTAGCTCTTTCCGAAGGAGAAAATGAAAATTCTGAGACTGGGAGGGTTGGAAGTTGTTATTTCAGTCTTTCTCCCTCTTTCTTAAGGTGTTGTTCTCCCCTTGTCAGGCTTTTTTTTGGGGGGGTATCCGTCTATTTTTTCCCCTTCCTCTGTTTCCCACCTAAGGCATTAAGCCTTTTTAATTCCTTTATCATCACTTTGTAATAAATTAGTTTTCTTACCCATACAATGCTGAAAGAATTCTTTTGTACGTTTTTGCAAGTAATTTTGCAACGCTTTATTTTCACAAATAACTCTTCTTCGCAGCAATGGAAGCCGAGAGAAATGCTCGAAAGAATTTTTATAGAAAGATCCTTATGAATGCATTTTAAGATTATTTCTATACCCTTTATACGTATCTACATTTATCTTACATTTCCAATGAATTATGCTGCTATACTCCACTATTTTTATACATTTCATAGCAAATGGATTGCAACGACTTTCTCCCTAACATATTTGTTGACGAGAAGAGGGACGCACTCTTGCCTTGAATCACTAAGTGGGATATTTTCGGTTTTCACCTACCGGGAAAAGTAAAATCATAAATAAGCATGCTGACCAACTTTTGTTGGTCATTGAAACCTACATACCAAGAAAAGGACATTTCCTCCTCATAGTGAGACAAGCAATTCCGCGCGGGTGTTCGTAAAGAGACAATCTGGAGTTCGAAAGAAGTACTGCAACCGCGAAGTCCTTCTTTTTCTGTCTGCAAGACAGATGTCGTTTAGATTATTTCACTATAAAAAGAAATGTAAATATTTTTGTAAATAACAAAGGTCACTCTTCAACTAGAAATACCATCCTTTTTTTCTCAGATTATCTTACAAGGTGATTTTGAAACTTACTTTGTTTTATGCTTTAACTGCGTAACAAGTGTTTGCCTAAAACAAGGAAATCCTTTATGCAGAAGTGCTTGAGGAACCTGGGTTCGTATTTCTACAGACACAGAGAAAAATACCATGAAAATGCCCATGCATTCATTCCATTCTCCAGGAAGTCGAATTACTATCGTTCAGCGATCTTGTTTTCTTGATCACTAAAGGTTGGAAACTTAACCAATTTGTTGATTGATTTTAAAAAGTTAAATGTTATTCCGCCCAGCTATGATATGGAACATACATTTCTCTATGTCAGAATCTAAGATCTGGTTTAAAGTAGAATTTGAATATTGCAGCAAATATATGGTATTTTAAGAAGCTGCAAATGGTGCCATTTTCTTTACAATCCTTAAAGAACAGAGCATACTGAATGTTTTAAGCATTTTATACAGCAGTCATTTACAGGTCGCCACTTTATCTAATCGAGAATAAATAATTCATATTTCGTATCAGAATACAGGAAACATAACTAGTTTTTGCTTGGATTTGAACCACAGATCTTTCAGATGCTGTCTGAACGTGTTAGCCAGTTATACCGCAGAAGTACCCAGGGGTAGATTGTGGTAATTCTTTATCTTCTCATTGTTTAATATTCATAAACTCAGGCTAGTTGTCAGTGTTTTGTAATATAAGTCCGTGAGTCTTCTAAAATTTGCATCATAGGCCTTATATTTGGGTTAATTTTCACAGCAAGATAACACGTAAGGGCATATGCATTTCTGTCCTCATGCAAACGCAGAACTTTCAGTTGATTCATATCTGAATTGAACAGATTTAAATAAAACTATTCAATAAATGTATTTAAGCTTCACTATGATTATCATCATTTACCTTATTATACAACAGCTACTTATTCAGATGCTTATCTGAGATTAATATTTTGGTTCCTCAGTCCAAAAATAGCAGTATTAGGCACAAATCTGAGTAACAGCAATGCTGTTGTGATATTCAGGTTTTATATTTAATAAAATAATCTAAAATAACTCTTCTTTGAAAACATTGTAATCTTATACCTATAAAATAAGATTTTCATATGTCAATAATCTTCCACGTATTTTTTAAATAGATATTATTTTATAACGGGAAAAAGTCATTTAAATTAGGTTATTTTATCATATCAAATAATTTATTTCCCTGTTATGTTCTTTCTGATTAAGTAAATGTATGTGAAAATGTAGCAGAGAGATGAGTCAGTTTTATTCGTAAACGATGGACGAGGATGGGACGAGGCCACATTTTCTTGAACTGTTATAAAACATCTGATTATTTTAAAAACATAAATAATTATTACAAGAACATCTGAGAAACTGCATCAGACTGTATATGAATAACTAAGAGATTTCATAAGATTCTGTTGGCGACAGGATTCTTCGCCAAATTGTTTGTTATAGCTTGAGCAAGAGATTTCATGAGACAAGAACTGGTTTCAGTTCCCTTTGTCTGAAAAGTAAGAAGAAATTTATATTTGGTTGTTGTTTTCACTGCAGAAGTTTTCACTGGCTGAGATGCTTTATCGTTTGCTTAACTGTACGAATATATAAAATGTTTGAAAGTGTGAACCTTGAAGAGTGTGCATATGGACGCATTACTGTTGCAGGTGGGATTGTGGATGATACACTGGGAGTGAATATAGGGAGATGGGATTCTTGGGGCTGCTTGGGGACTTGAGATGCCAAATTGTGAGAACAGTAGCCTTTTGGCCACACCTGGCTTCTCTCCCGACGCTGGACATGCTGGAAACAACTGAACAATGGGTCACTGTCGCCTCCTCTTACGATGTCTGTGGAACCTACATTTGGAAGTTAGGGAACAAGAAATGCAATGCTGGTATTCTCCTGTAATTGGAATCCTTCATGTGAAAAGGCAATCCACTTCATATACGGATCGCGTTATTTTTTCTTTCAATTTTATAAAAAAAGCTAAAGTATTCTTGAAGTAGTGTGGAATTTTATGCTCATCTTTTGGTTTTTCTGTGCGCTTCAGTTCTTCTCTTCATGGCCAGGCATCGACCGACATCCGACTTAGGGTACGCCATAATGCCTCTCATTATTATTAGTATTGTGGTGCCACCACATACGTTATCTCAAAAACATACCCTGGTAACATCACCAGAATACAATAGACATTGCTGCGTTTTTCAGTTGTCTCTAACAAGTCTTACGCTGAACGAAAAGCCAAGCCTGAGTTCAAATTTGACCAGTGTGTTCAAAATTTGGGCACCTCAAAACCCTAAGCAACCACAACAATCACAACAGCTGAATAGCAGACTATAATCATCTCGAGTGCGTTTTCCACACCTACATCTCTAATAATAATGAGTCCGTAATGACCGTTTAGCGTGGCTTTGAAACAAGCATGCAACCAATTGATTTTTATCTCAGTTTAAGAAAGCTGTGGTCTGTTGACTTTAAGTACACATAAGCGCAAAACACCGGTGTAATCGAATAAAACCTACAGTGCCTACCATGGCATTTTACTCTTCGATTTCATCATAGAAGTAAACGTTAGTCCGAGCTGGTTAAAAAGCATTCCGATCGCAGATAGGAGATTTATTATTATGTGGTGTCAACTAGTGTCTGTTGGAATCATTGAATGGAGAGTTACAAAAATCCTTGAAGTACTTAGCAAATGAGCAATGGAATAAGAACACAAAGGAAGCGAATTACGATTTAGATACTAAGGAATACGGGCATAATTAAAGTTAATAATTTTCGTGAAAAAGTCATGAGAAATTTCAAGAATATAATCTTGTGCATGCGGAATTTCGAGATCTCGATGGAGTCGATGATTTGCACAATCTACGGTGGGTTAGTAATTACCGTCAGTATTTTCTATTGGAATATTATGATTTTTTTCTCTAAGCTTTAAACGCTGTTGCCCATACAGGAGTGGCATAGAATAAAACAGGACGAATTTAAAAGACATATAAAGTTCTTTTGACGCATAAATCTAGTTTTGATTTTCTCCCTATGAGGCTGTTGGCTTTATTTAAGGCATATATTGCGTGGTTTTTGAAATTTTGTTGTCAGTCTAAAATAACTTCCAAATATTTTATGGAATGTATGAATATTTAGTCTTAATATTTAGATTAATTTGTTGGTTCTTTTTATAACGTCTGAACAGGATGAGGCTGCATTTATCTGAATTAAGTTTAAATTTCCATAAGTCACACCACTATGCAATTATGCTCATACTGAATTGTAAATTATCAATTGCATGGTTAGGCTTTATCAGTTTCGCCGTAACAGACTACATTTGACAACTTTGCTATTGAGTGGTTCCGATAAGTCATTTAAGTAAATGTCAGGAAGATACGATGGTAAGACCGAACCTTGTGTGAAACTTGCACCAATAAATTCTTTTACTTGAGCATCCCCTACTTTTATTTGAAAGTTCAATATTTCAAGTATGACCTTAAATAGTTTGACTGTTGTGATTGGTAAGCTGAGTTTTACAAGTTTGTAAAAAGAGACCTTCTCAAGTTCTCACATTTTATGTGCTGTCAAATTCCCGCTTTTTATATGCTCGTACAGTGAGTCATCTCAGCCAATGAAAACATTCCACAGTGAGAAGAATAATCAACCATAAAATTTCTCTTGCCTTTCAGGCGAAGTGAACTGAAATGAGTTTTTATCTGATGAAATTACTTGCTCAGGTTACAACAAACAAGTTGGCCAAAAATCATGTCGCCAACAGAATCTGATGAAATCTCCTAGCTGTTCACATAATAATATGATGCGTTTCGTCATATATGTAGAGTAAATAATTTCTCATCAAATACAATGAAGATTCATTTCTAATTGTTTCTTGTTTTATTTCTTTGTAGAGGTCGTCTGAATCCTGTGCAGTAAATAATTTTATTAATAGAGACTTTACTATCGTTTTCAAGATCAAAATCAGTATACATTTGTCCCATTTATCCATTAAGTAATGCTTTTTTTCTTTCTAGTATTCACATCGAATTGTTTGCTTTGTGTTACAAGTTTGAAAATCCTGTTAAAGTAAAAGAAAAATAATTTTTAATACTTCTTAATTTTAACGATCCATTTTGAAATGGGGCTGCTCTCGAAAGCTTTTTGTAAGCAGTAGCACCATGTACTGGAATGTTCAGACATCAAGCCTTAGTGGAGGAAGTTCTGCCAGAAATTGATTTTATTTAACATGTACATGGAGAAAGCTGCCAAACTTCAGGTTAAACTGCCAAAAACTGACTTGGAAGAAACATCACTATTTTGCAGATTAAGCCATTCAGTCGTGAGTGCATCTTGGTAACCAATATTCTGTTTTAATCTTGTTACTTGGCGTTTTTAGTAACTATTGATTTCACTCAGTATAATAGTTTTCAGTGTAGTTCATATACCTTTTTCATGCCTTTCACTAAAGATTCGATTTCACAAAGGGCAAGTAATAACCAATAATATAATATGAACTTATTTATGATAATTTTAAGAAATTTTAAGCTGAAACATCAGAAGTTTACGCATTGTAATGAAAGTTGAATAATTCATAGGAATTTTATCGCTATTATTATTACTTTAAGAATTTATATTCTTACATTCAAAATGTAGTAAGAAAAAGAAAAGCAACCATATCATCATAACTATAATCTAAAACAAGTGTATACCGTGTAAACAGCTGCACGATTCTTCTTCCAGTTCAAAGCTTAAAAAAAGAGAGATGATATCAGTAAATAACGCGAAACTTTGAACTTTGATCTGCATTTCCCTTTAAAGATAAGAGGAATGGAATGTGAAAAAATGAACAAAAATATTTCGTATATCTACCAAGCCTAATGTAGATTCCTATTTTCTAAGTAAAATTTGTGGAAATAACATGAAGATAATACACCTACAATTGGATAAAGTTGCTAGTAAAAGTAAAAAAAATGCATAAATAAAAATAAATAGTTACAGATAAAATCAGTATTTTATAAAGTCACAGTGTCAAGGCTGGTTTGACTCAAAATATCAATAATAGCAGTAATTACATTATTGCATTCAGAAAAATATTTATAAAACGCTGAATTACTTAAGCTACTGAAGTAACTAAGTTACATTGTATTATTATTATATATTCTTGCGGTTTTAAATTTAAAGCAATTTCAAATTGCGAAATTGGATAAAATTTCTAACTTTCTTGCAGAACAACGTCATATGATGCTTTATTCAACAGCGGCAGATTTTAAAGCTGTAACCTTACCGGTTGAACCACTAAAAGGCAGTAACCAACTACGGATCTGGATATCAATAATTAAGAAAAAAAATCACAAAATGGGGATTACTCAAAAAATTACGTGCAGAATAGAATGCAACTAACCCACAGTATACAAAACATAGTAAGGTATAAAATAACATGAAAAGAAATTACCAAACAATTATGGTGTCATAGAAATTAGCAAAAGTGAGCAATTCGGATGTGTCAGTTTGATATAGGGAAATTACCTACAATATGCCATATGATCTTCCCCAGAAGCAAAACAACATATACAGCGATGTGTGATGCTGTCAATTATGCGGTTTATCAGTTCTGTACTGAGTGAGATCCATTGCTCTTGGAATGTACACTCTCAGAGAAAAAAAAACGACGCACCGAGAAGATATAAAGCAAATTGGACACAAATTGATATGCAAACAGGTTTCGACGGAAAATGCAAAATTTTACATTTTGGCTGCCAATGAATGAGCGGTTGTCGCTACAGTGCATTTGATCTGCGCAACTGGCAGTATATTTAAGAAGAGAAATTACGATTCCAGGTCATAAATTCTTCACGATTTTCATTCCGTGTACTCTGGTGGACAGTAACTATGCCTCGCATACAGGTGCGCGAACGATATGCACAGATGTCAGAATTTGAGAGAGGTCGTGTAATTGGGCTTAAAGAAGCCGGTTGGTCTTATTGGCGAATAGCTCGACATTTGAGCAAAAGCGTTTCCACTATTAGGCGATGTTGGCAGGAATGAGTGAACCATGGCCGCACACAGCGTCAAGAAGGCAGCGATAGGAATCGAGAAACACAGAACTTGAAGACCGAGCAATCGCCAGAGTGGCACTCACAGCCCCAGATGCATCGTTATCATCGATTGTACGTGCAACTAGCGCTTCAGTGACCGCAAGGACCATTCATAGACGGCTCACAGAAAGGGAGCTGAGGTTATGGCGCCCCTTGCGCCGACTACCATTGACCTCTGTACAACGTCAAGCCCGTTTGCAATGGTGTCGGGCTCATTCGCACTGGAATGTCCCTGACTGGAGTAGAATAGTTTCAGTGATGAGTCCCGCTTTGAACTAAGCCCCGATGATCAGCGAAGGCGAGTCTGGAGACGCCCTGGACAGCGGTGTGATACCAACCTGACTGTCTTCCGGCACACAGGCCGACAACCAGGAGTGATGGTCTGAGGTGCCCTTTCATTTCATAGTAGGACCCCTTTGGTTGTCATCCGTCGCAACCTTACAGCGGTAAGTCGCCGAAGGTAACAGCGGTAAGTCGACGAAGTTCTAAGGCCCGTTGTGTTGCCCTTCATGTTACGCCACCCTGGGCTTACATTTCAGGAAGATAATGCCCGCCTCCATACTGCACATGTTTCTACTGCTTGCCTTAATGCTTGCCGAACATTACCTTGGCCAGCAAGTTCTCCGGATCTCTCTCCTATTGAGCACATTTGGAGCATTATGGGCAGGGCCCTCCAACCAGCTCGGAATGTTGACGATCTAATGGGCCAGTTGGACAGAATTTGGCACGATATCCCTCAGGAGGACATCCGCAACCTCTATCAATCGACGCCAAGCCGAAGAACTGCTTGCATAAGGGCCAGAGGTGGGCAAACGCGTTACTGACTTTTCACTTTGTAAAGCTCTATCACTTCAATAAATCATCCAATTTTTCTCAAACTGTAATCATTTGTTTTTCTGTACATGTACATCACTTCTACCGATTTTCGTCCCATTCGGATAACTCCTTGGTGCGTCGTTTTTTTGTCTAAGAGTGTATTTGCAAGCTGGTCAAAACGCATCTGTAGTCTTCTGATTGGGGAAGTGGGCCGATTATATCTACATGCGTATGGCTGAACCTAACGTCAGGTAGCGGAAATGTATCAAGAGGACTTTTAGTGTGCCAGTGAATTTTAGATTTTTGGCTCGTTAAACAATTTCTGCACCAGTTCTCTATATCACTATTGAGTGATTTCCATTGAAAGATTTGTTAAAGGTAAATTTAATTTCTTAAAGAAAAGACCAGTATCAGATTTGAGAAGGGTTTGCAACTTGCTATCCTTTTCCTGAGCACGAGCTATTTCATCATAATCAATAACTTGATTATGATGAAATGAGGTAATTCAATTTCTGAAATTCTCGAAAAAGGCATTGCTACTGTATTATTATTTCCAGAAACATACCTCAAATCGGTAGTGAATTATGATATAAATTCTAAATGACGAATTTCACGAGGAGTTGCTTTATCATGTTTTTGTTGTAGAGCATAAATGAAAGGTTTGTGGTCAGTGAATACCACGAAATATTCACCTTTGACCATCCGCCGAAGCAATTTAACTGTTGAATATATCGCCAAGATCTCTCTATCGTAAATGCTATACTTACATTCAGAAGGTGTTAATTTTCTGGAATAAAAATCTTAAGTGTTCAACCTCATCACCAACATGTTGCTGTAATTCGGCTCTAATAGCTATTTCTGAAGTATCGGTAACTAAAGAAAATTTCGCAGTTTGAACATGATGCGCCAACATAATAGCATTGGAAAATAATTGCTTGTAAGTGTTGAATGCATCTTTTGTTTTATCATCCCATGTACGTTCTTACGTGTCTTTCTTAATTTTTTCTTTATCAAATCATAGAGACAAGCTTGCGTCTCAGCTGCATTTGATATAAAACGACGGCAAATGTTGAGCATTGTGAGAAATCGCCTTACAGCCTTTACAGTCTTAGAGAGTATTCAGATAGCGCTTTTATCTTTCCTGATAATGGGGCTATACCACCCGAAGAAACTAGAAAACCTAGGAATCTGATTTTGGTCCTCAAAAACGCATTTAGCTAAATTAACTTTAAGTCCGTACTTCTTCAAGCCTTCAAACACCTTTTCTAAATCGGTTTGGTGCGTGTTTTCATCTTCTGATGCTATGAGTTCATCATCGAAGTAAGTATAACAACAATCTAAACCTCGTAAAACTTGATCAATAAATGATTGAAATATTTGAGCTGTATTTTTAACCCAAATGTCATGTTTGTTTACTCGTATATCCAATGGGAGTAATTACTGCTGTCTTTTCTATATCAGACTGCTGTACTGGAATTTGCTGATAAGAATTGACAAGATCTGCTGAAGTGATCGCACTACTCTATAGCTTTGAATTTATTTCAAAGCTATAGAGTAGTGTTCAGCACTACTCTATAGCTTTGAATTTATTTTGTAACAATTCTGAAGTTCCACCGCAAGTTGTCGGTGTTATTGTAAGCACTAAGTGCTTACAATGCGTGCGCTTTCTGTACAGAGTTTGAATAATAATAAAGGGTGACGTGTCTTTTCTGTTCAGAGTTTGAATAATAATAAAGAATTATTTTTACCCTTCTTGTGTGTTGGTTTCCTTTACTCCTGTGCGAGAAGTTGCTAGGTCCCTTAGTAGGGAGCACGATCGTATAAATGGCGCCCAGCAGAATCTGAACGCATGGCTGAAACCTATGCTGCAATTGAGCTAGCCCCATCTACATCACAAGCTCCACCGGCTCTTGGTAATATAATGGAAAGGTTCGGCTACCTCGTTGAAACAAGGTGGGCCTGCATGAAAGCCGCAGTGACATTCGACGGAACAATGTCGGTCACTAGCTTTCTAAAACAATTTGACAACCATTTTCTACTGTATCCGGTCCCTGAAGTTCAGAGAAGATAACAAAAATTTGAATAATTGCACATTGAACTAAGAGAAACCCTACAAAGTGTCAAGCTTACTTTTGGAGTGACAGTTCTGACTTAAATAAGAGATCTGTAGTTCCGGCTTAGATAAATGAAGATTCCCATTGGAGTGCTTTCGTGACAAATCGTAACAAAAGGATACACAAATCCAGAAAACTGGTATTATGTACCAGGCTCATTAAATCTAGCTGATCTTCCTCCTAGAGGATGCTAACACATTGCCGCAGAGCAAATGGTTTAGACCCGAATGATTTAGACGAGAACTAGATAAATGACCTAGGTGTGAAGTGTCTCATCCAAAAGAACTACCTCCGTATTTTCAAACTCAAGTGTTTTCAAATCCAGATCAAGCTGCAGATTCTAAAATATCCTCCCCAGCAATTATCTCTCAGCTGATGCATCAAGGGCAGTTGAATCACGTACTAAGTCTTCTATACTAAACAGACCTATAAACATAACAATTGAGCGACAAGTAAAAATACCTCTGAACATCAACAATGTTGCAATTTTGGAAAATTGCGAGGAGGGAAGATGTTCAGGAATATGAAAGAACTCAATATTTATAATTTAATTTAACATGTTTGTTAAACTGTAAATATGTAGCGATAGTTTTTTTTCTAGCTCAAAAAAGAAGTAATGATTCTAAAGTAGGTCTTCCAGCCATTGTCAAGTAAAAAAGCTCTATCTTCAAAGTTTTTTTTCATTCTTTTGCTAATCTTAAAAATAAATTTAATACCATAAATTTATTTAAAGTACTAAATAGTCTATTTAAAAGTGATTGATTTCAAATACTAACAAAGAGCAAACTGCAAAAAGATTACACTATAAATACAGCATTATTACAATTTTAACAAATTATTTACTTTGGCAGGAAGACTTCTGACATTCTATTAGACTTATCCAGTATGTGGTACTTCATTGACAGAAGCAAAAGCTTTTGTACTAACAGTAAAATCAATTTTTTTGCGTAGAATTGGCCTAAAATGTCATGCTTTGTACCTAGAAGTTTTCATTTTCTTTAATAATTAGAGCAACTATAAAATTTCGGCTATCAGCCTTACCCGTGAACGATTTCTCCTCCATTCGAAGGTGGGTATTTTATTGTCTAAAGTCGTAATATTTCTTTCTTTTTCCTATTTAATGCAGAATTTTATTTAATTTCGTATTCTTACTACTGTTCTTCAGCAGAGCGTCGATCCTCTGGAATATCTTTTGAGATATCACCAAATGCAAAAGAAGAGTCTTCCTTTTCCTTCTTCACAATTTTCCATTTCAACATAAAGGAAACCTTTTACTTTTCTCTTTCCATCATCGGTCTATTCTATTTCAGAATTTTCTTGTTCCCCTATTATTTGTTCAACATTCATGTTTGAGATTTTTGTTAGACCTGCAACAGTTATGCCCTACAAGTCTTTATTCGAATCATCAAGTTCTGCTTCAGTATATTTTTATCATTCAATTTCACCTATTTCCTCGCCCTCAGTTGAGATTACTATCTAAAGTCGGACACCATTATAGACTAATTTCTTAATATAGAATTCTTAAGATAGAATTTCTTAATATAGATTTCTTAATATATTTCTTAATATATAAAGATTTCTTAATTCTTCATTTGTAATTCCTGACAAAACATTGACTACCACATAGTTTTTTAAATTTGCTTTAGGCTTTTTTTAAGCTTCCTTTGCTTTACCCCCAAAATTAGCTTCATCGGTACTGCGGCCTCTTTAAAAATGATATGCTCTATTTTTTATAAATTGAACGAATTATATTTCTTCTAACCACTTCGTCATATTTTTTGTTTCAAGTCGATTGGATAACATCTTTCATGTCTTGATTTTCTGCCATTGTCACTTCTAAAGATGCGTGGTTCTCCAAACATCGTAAAAGCGTTCGAAGCAACTTCTTGGCTCGTTTTGTCTTTAACTTTGTTCATTGAATAAATTTCGATAAATGATTTTTATAAACTCTTACAAATTTAAAGTTGTGGTCCGCTTGTGATTGTACGTCAATGAAATCAATTTGACATCTCGAATTTAATTCACTGCTTTTATTTCGTTTAACAACAGGACCTGTTCTTAGAACACTTTTTTCTCTTCTTGAGGTTCTCAAAGGTTTAGTTGTAGCATTACAATTTGGAACGATATCTTTTTAACCTCTTTTGTCATTCTATTTAGACTTCCATGGGCCGTTGCTATATGGATGTCTTTAATTATCTGAAATTTCTCTTCCATAAAGTATAAATAATCTGGTCGTTTTTCAGTTTCGAACTAGAATTATGAGGTTTTCAAAATTACTGATTTTACTATGCCATATCTTGATAGTCGTTACTAGTCTTCTGGTGATTTACCAGACTATTAATGGCCAAGTAACTAAGACTTTTGAGTACTGGTAGTTCGTCCCGGGTTCAATCCTAGGAGAACGGAATCGCTGTATGTTTGCTTTTCATGGTTTTCGCCATGTGTAACGTAAATATAACTCAGTTTTCCTTAGAAAACCCTCCACGAATGTATACTTCCTCTCAGGCTCCTCTTGTATTTTGCCATTTTCAGATAAACTAACATCTGATGTTTGCCAGAAGTTTTCTGTTTGCTTTTGTTAACGTTTGGAGAGGGTAAAAAAAGAATTATACACTTCTTTTGTAAAAATTGATAATGTTTCCTTTTTTTTATTTGAACAAGTCATAATGATGTTGGAAAAGGACATAAAACTGAGGGTGCCTCCGTCTAAGTCAACATTTAACTGATTTTGTTTAGCTGTTGCCTTTGTTTAGCTCTTGATTTGTAAAAACAAGCACGATACAAAACAAAAGCAAGCACGTGCGCTCGCAGCAGTTGTTATACGTTTGCACAATAGTGCGTTGTTGATTCACGAAAAACAAACGCATGCATAATAACAAATCTCAAACTGAATATGTTAAAAAATATTACGTTTTCCGTATATTGTTGCAAATTATTAATAACAACGGACTCATTTCACAAATTCTCATAAATTATTCATTTCAACTGGTTTATTTTGTTATTATTGATAATAACCGATTAATCGCATTGAGGGTAATATGTAGAGTACAATCATGGTTCCTTTTTAAATTTGGGCACCTCTTTTTTCCAGGAGCAAAACATTCTGCTTCTTAAAGATGTATCTGTGTTAGTGGTTTTTAGAATCAATAAAGTTTTATCTAAGATAATCTATTGTTTGATCTTTAGTTTTTAAATTTTACATTGAAGTTTGTTTTCTCTCGTGTAATACTCAGTATTTTAAGTATTAGTTATCTATTACAGTAAAAGGCATTATAATCTTAGTAGTCGGTTAAAATACTGTAAGGTATTTTCTTCCTCTATTCTGCTTGTTTTCGTGGTACAGTTAGAAACATTCTCGACTCGTATGCGAGATGTCCAGGGTTTGAGTCTCGGCGAGGGAACTGTACATTTTTCACTTCTGCTTTAAAAAAAAAAAATTATTTGCATTATAAACTTTTTAAAAGTTAAATTTAAGTCTTGACTCATTTTTTTTTCAAAATTGCACCCAATTGCTCACTTGGAAAATATATGTTTCTCCCAATAAGAAATTTCCTGGGGAATACTGTATTCGTATAAAAAAATTGAAGACCTGAAACAGACATTTTTATTTTTATCCTGTCTTCATGGAACTTATTTACCTTACGTATAGGAAAATCTACAAAAATACTCACACAAGCATCTTGTTCTTCTAGTTTTGAGTCTGAGTCGAACTACCAGTGGCCGGTGGAATTATCCATTTCACCTATTAGCGGGACAAAAATGCTAAACGCATCTTACAATTTTCTTTATATTAAGTAAAAATGTTGAGCATATTTTACCTAAAAATAGAATTATTTTTTATTTCTATCAATAACTAACTATATATTCGAAAATTATTCTAAAAAATTACAACTTTCTTCATGAGTCAATAGCATTCGATAATTACAGTAGCGCATAAACTTTTACGTTACCGCTTATAAGATTTCTCGCTAAAAGTGCAAAATCAAATGCTGTTCAAAATGATACTATATTTTAGGCACTGAAAAATCTCCTTATAATACCTACAGAAGAAAGAAATTCTTAATACCTATTGCTTTTAACTAGTACCGCTTAGATTCTAAATTTTATTCTGTGTCAGGCAGTTTTAAACGAGAATGTTTATCAAAGTTATCAAAATATGATGTTAAGATCCTTCATAATTTTTTCCCAAAACCGTTACTTATATAGAAAATGCATAAGAAGATAATTGTTTTAGAAAATTTAATTGACCCATACAAATATTCTGTAACATGTCATGCAATGCATTATTCTATATAAATTCTGCAACATGATCTCTTCTGTCTCATGCTTCATAATTTGTATGAATTTGCATGAAAGCAGTGCGTTAGGAAGAGGAAAAGAAACATGGTGATGTGAAATGAAAATCTTTAAACATTTTAGCTCATTTAAAAATAAATTTAATTTTAAGCATTATATTTTGAAGGCAGACATTTTAATCAACATCGTTTTGAAACTGCTGCTTATCTAAGTTAACACATTCTAAGCATTGTCATTTAAAAAGAAAAAGATAAAAAGTTTGAACTATTTAACGTAAATATCTCTTTTAATGCACATTTTTAAAGTTCCCTAAATGTTTTAAAATGAATTTGCAGTTACATCGCATGTTTTTTAATCTTCTCTCTCAAACAGGAAAATGAAATTCGCTTCCGTATGATATAAGCCTGAATGGCATCAAAATGTCGAATATTGTTCGGGAAAACGATAAGAGAGTAACTTGCAAACTTTTTCTAACTTTTCACAGGAACCATTGCCCCTGAATTAACCGTTTCAACGTTATCTTAATGACCTAAGCCATAATACCACCGTCTGTCGACAAAAGACTCTAAAACCCGTTCTAACTGATTGCAATTTCATTATGTTGTATTCAGAAAGGAAACTACTGCCAGTTAAATATCTTTAAATAGGAAACAAATAATAAAATAATAAATATTTTCCTTCTGTTCAAATACATAGTTCCGTGTACTGAGTATTCAAATTTTAAAAGTGTTTTTTGATTTCAGTTCTCTGTACGTAAAGCTTTTTCAAAGCAAAATGCTAGTTACATGAAAAGTGAAGTATTTTTTAACTACACGCTTTTCAATAAACATTTTACGAAAGACGGGGAGAAAAAAGTTACTTTCAACTCATCAACACACCATTTTGTAACTATTTTATATATCTGTTTCAGACTTACTATCATATTAAGAGCCAATGTACAAGTATTCCAAACCTGATATGTACACTGCGCCAAAAAAAGGGGGGGGCAGTTTTATATCTTCCGTTCTACTGGGCCGATCGATGGAATTCAACTTGCGTTTTTCATGTCTTGAAAGCGCGACTAGCATATGTATTAGATTTATATATACATAGTATTGTTCTAATGTAGGTATTTGACACAAAATCGAACTTTTTCTGAAATGATATGTCAATATTTTTCCATATTTCGTTTCTACGACTCAAATTATGCCAAACTGCCAAGTTTTGTAAACATCGCACGAGTAGTTTTTAAAAAATTAGCTCTCACTTGATCTGCTCAATCTTAATTGAATTTGGTATGCATTTGTTAATATCTCTTTTTTTATTAAACTTATTTGATTTTTCCTTCCATATTTCAAAATTTAGGCTCATTCCAAATAAAATTCGCCCATTTTGTTATGATTTATTTTTTAAATTTGTATTTTTAAATTACTTTTATAAATTTTTCGAAACAAATTTTGAATTATAACCTATAAAATTTTTAACATCATCTTAAAACAAAAGTATTTCTGAGCACACCTGCAAAGAATTAGAGTTTTTATTCAAGATTTTCTAAGATATACGTGAATTTACATATTGGCGCGTTTTGAAATTTGGCGTATTCGCTGCAAGCGATAATAATGCCAAATGTGGTTTACGCACTTTGTTAAAATTATTTAAAAGTAAACCATTTTATCGCTCGTATACAATGAAAAAGAGGAAGGGAAATTTTGTTGCTATAAATTAAGAAATTCGCCACATGAATTATTCTTGGTCCATCTGAAAAAAAATCCGCCAAGATAAATTTTTAAATTTCTCCCTAAATTTAGCACCAAATTTTACAAATTTCAATATTTAGGCATAATTTGAGTCGTAGAATAGAAATATGGAAACAAATTGGCATGTCATTTCAGAAAAGTCCGATTTTGTGTCAAAATACTTATATTAAAACAATGTTGAGTCTAATATATATCCTAAATCTCGCTTTCGAGACATGAAAAACGCAATTTGAATTTCGTCAATCGGAACAGTAGAGCGGGAGACATAGAACTGTCCCATTTTTTTTCGCAGTGTACTTAAAAATCATACTATGTATATTTAATGTTCGAACTGCACTACTGTTTTACTGAATAGTATCAATGAAGCAGTTAAAGACTACCTTAGTGGGAATGAGATTGTCCGGAAATTACTTTTTGCATTTTTTTATTATTATTAAAATGAAAAACATAGTATTTTACACGAAGAAAGAACTTAAGACAGTAATGCATTGGCCATTTTATTCTATAACTGGGCACTATATTCCAGGCAGTTTCATGGTTCCACTTTTAAAGAACTTCTAATCTTTTCCCAAGTGTTAATTCACACTTTTTACTGAAACAAAATTTTCATCTAACTAAGATTTTATCAAACAGAAAATAAACCAATGGAGCGGTGTCGAGGATATACGCTGAATATGGACCAAGCTGGAGTAGTTTCTGACGACTGACTAAAAATATCGTTGTTTTAATATTATCATGACAGAACGCAATACCTTTAGGCTTTAGGATTTACTAATTCTGGAGGATTCAGTTGCAAAGAATCTTTCCAGCTTTGTTAATTCTGACAGTAAAATCTGCAAAGTTCATTTCCTATGTTGCTGAAAACTGAAAATAAACAAAATTCCCTTATAGTACAACCATAATGGTAAATGAGATGCTTTTGATGAATATAAAATATTGTTGAGCTAGCTCACTAGGCTTAGACTGATATTTTTAATTCAATATTATTTCCAAAAAAAATTTATCACTAGTTGTCAGTCGTTTCAAAAACGAATCTTTTTTTGTAACGTTCCAAAAGCAAATCATCTATGTTGATATGTGTATTAAATGAATTTCTGTAAGTTAATGTGGGATCTAATCACAAGGTCATTATTTTTTATAATGAAATCCAAATGGCCATCAATGGCTGTTTTGGCTGAATTTGCACTCTTATTCATATAGGCTTCAATGATTGGTTTTGATTTATCAAACTAATCTCAGTGAAACGGTACTTCTTGAACTGAAAAATCATCGGAACAAAATTTTGAAAACTTTTTTTTCTAGTAATGCACTAACACCATAGATTTAATTATGTGTATTTAGTAATGCATATCAATAAATTTTTTATGTATAAATACAGCGTTTTTTAGCTTTACGGAGATAAAAATAGGAAATATAAAAAAATAATGAATTTATTGTCTGTGCTTCATAGGTTTTCGGTTGTAAGAAGAAGCTAAAGTCTCGCAGACTCTACGATTTTTTAGAGAGTGATCTCTACTTTTTAAACAAACGAGAAATTTAAAATAACCTTTTTTATTTTTCAAGTGTAGCAGAACAGGCATAACTTGTACCACAGACTATTTTTAGATATTTAAACTAACATAACAATGTTGAATTCAAACGTAGAAAGCTAGTCTAAGAGTACACACAAAATACACTAACCTAAGCTAGCTCAGATACTTTTGTTTACCGGCATGAAGTTTTGAAACGCCGGCTAGCGAGATCTTAAGACCGGAATATAAATTTTAAGCAGAGCTGGCGAGAATGCTAACAGCAAGACATGCTTGGCAGAAGCTCTAAGCTAAAGATCCAGAACCCTCAGCTTAAGTACATACAAATCTAATTTGCAGTCTGGTGAGGAATACAGAAAGAATGAGTTACATTAAAGTCATAATAACAGGTTAATTAGCATAAGATAGCTCGCAACTTCAACCAAAAGTGCCCGTATTTTCTAATTTATAACAACATTAATTCCACAGTTTTGATGCATTTATATTAAACCCGCGCTGATAATATCATTGTTGTTACTGCGTTTTCAAAAAAAAAATAAAAAAATAAAAAGTTTCAATTAACATTTAGGTAATTTGAACACTAAGTCCTCTCGCGGAAAAACAAAAAGTAGCTTTCAGATAACCCAATGAGGTAATCAGCGTTGTTTAAACAAATGGTTAAAAAAATAGCTGCATAACATATTTCCTTTTTCATTCTTTTATCTTTAAAATTTAAATCTGTCTATGGTAATGTTTGCCTGTCGTCTGTGAGAGTAAGGTTTTCTATAATAGAAATCCTTAAAAAACAATGTCACTTATTTTTTATTATTATTCATAAAAAAAATTTAATGACAAAAATTGCATTTTATTGCTAGATAATTATTTATTGCTAGATAATAAATAATGCGTCATATTCTCTAATATAGCAATAACTTTTTGCTGCGTAGTGCTTAAAAATTATAGTCTTTCATTAGTTAGATCACAAGTGGCTGAACAGCTGAGATTTCTGAATTTTATTAACAGCTTTTTTTTCCGTTCTTGGTGGTTTAAAGGCTTGGCTGTATGAGACTTTCATGTTTATTCCCCATTTAGCTTGAATTTAAATCAGTTTCCGTAGTAAATTTTCTTCTGGAAGCATAACTTTCTGAAGGAAGGCAGAGCCCTAATAAATAATTACATATGATGTAAGTTGTTGCTGCCCATATATTTTAAAATATGTGAGATTTAATAGAATATGTATAATAAAAAAGCGTATCTAACAAAAATAATATATGAAACTCAATCAAATACAAGATGCATTTTGGAGATATAATAATCTGCAGCCTTTTACTCAACTGACATTCTTCCGGCTCTTTCCTTTCCTATGTTAAATATGATAGGGATCATAATTTCATGAGTTACTATTTTATTGTTCATAAATAATTTCATATCAAGAATTCAGATTGCTTTTGCCTTTTTTCAACAGAAACCTAAAAAAATCGTTAGTTTGAAATTTGAAATTTCATTTGAAAAATTTAATGTATTGATATAGAATTTGAATACTTATAGTAAACCTAACCTATAAAGGAAAAATTTTGAAATTATATTCGTGATTAAACATGTTATGTGCCCAAAAGGATGAATAACGAGAATACTTTAAAGAAACGTAAGTTATTTTCTCGTTTTATTTACATTTCTCGCTATTACTTTTTCTATATATGAATATAAGTGCATTGGTATATGTACCTGAAAGATAATTTAAACGGATATGAAGCGTTTTAGATTATGTTAGTTTACTACTATCTAAAACTCTTGTATTAAGATAAAACTTTGAATCTAGACGTTCTGCAGTTATAAATGACTCTTTAGGCATACGTCTAAAGAATCGTTTATAACTAACTGCAATCTCTGGTAGAATGAATTTTACTTACTATTATATCATGAGCGAAAAAGCAATAAGCGAATTTTGTTGAATTTTTGCTCGTTGAAATAGAAGGGGTTTTATGCAAAAGCCATTGAAAGGACCAACAAAAATTTATTATCTCTCCCACGCAAGAAATAAATGAGATAAGTTTTATTTCAAAATGTTAAGTTGCAGAAGGGTTTGACTAAGTAATACGTTAGAAATGTAAACAAATAAAAATGGATGTTTCCAATAGCTCAGTAATTTTTCATTTTTGCCTCAAGAGGGTGTCTGTACCAAAAAAGTTTTTCTTTTGCAGGATTTGCTATAATATTTAATTTATATAAAACATTTTAAAGAAAAAAATGTATGGTGGTAAAAGTTTACAATTGGGTGGCCCTTGTTTTTTGGGCGATTCTTTTTTGACGCCAAGATCGGCGCCAGAAAGGCACAATTTCAAAATGGCCGATACACAAAACCAAAATAAGAAGTCAAAGAATTGCACAAATTCGGTGTCCATGTACACATCGATCTATTTTCACTTAAAAAAAATTAGAGAATTGCATAAACTAGGCACTACGCACTGTCTTGCCTTTGTCCATGTACACATCGGTCTATTTTATCTATCGGTACTGCTTTTTTTAACCAGGAAGCTGAAACCAAGTTAAAACTGTCATGGTAACCAGAAACGGAATTTCATCGCCAAAACTGAACAAAATTTGTCGCCAATAGAAGGGCACACAATTCTACACTAGAGCCAAAATGGTATACACTTAACATTGGTTGACTGATTCGATATTTTTGTCATTGTACGCTAGACTTATATACAAATGGCGCTGGGTATCTCTGAAGTTCTACGGTAATTCTATTTGAGACAAGCAGCATCTAAAATTCTACAAGTAGTGGTTCAGTGATAATTCTATGTTCAAAATACCCAATCTAGTTTTAAAAAAGAATTTATTTGAATATCAGAAATTCTAATATCTCATCTAACATCTCATCGGCAGCATTCAAATTGCGTCAAAAGAAATCGAAAAATCAAGTTCTCAAGTTCAGACTATTGCCATTCTGAACCAGCGAAATGTTTCTGTTCAAAAGAAACAATCATTATCCAACACGATGAGTGCGTTAAAGCAATATCGATTTCTGTAAATTCATAAAAATACTGTTTTGAATTATGAAACTGTTAAGCAAAATAAAATTAAACGTATAAAAAATAAGAATTACTATCGTAATGGTACAAATCTATTTTACAATACCTGGTGCAAAAAAGCTAATAATACAAAACAAATAAATTCTTTAGTATTGAGAAATGTAAAGTATTTTCTATTTTGTCTAGCAAAAAATCATTCTAAGATATATGTTTTTAAATACCCAATCTTTTTCAACTTTTCCAGTCTTTCGAAACTTTATTATAAGAATTATGATTGAAAAAAAAGAGTTTAAATTAATAAACCTATTTCTTAGGAAGATCTGAAATACAAATTTCATGCTTTTTCATCATTCATAAGTTTATTTGAGAAACACAAACTAATTATTATATTTCAACAACTCAAAATCGAATTTTGTGAAAAAATTAGATTTGGCTATTTCTTTTGTTTCTAAAGTGCGATTTGGCGCAAGCTTTGCTTTGTTTTGGTAACAACCGATTCAATGGAAGAAATTGAGTTTTCCTCAATACTTCACTATTTTCATTCTTGCTTTTCGTTTTCACCGGAAGCGGAACGAGTTACCAAACTTGATTGCTCCGCGTGTTGCCGCTGATGCTTTCCAAAATGGATCGAAGAATCATCGAAACGACGTCGTTTGTAATATACAGAAGTAAAGGGGGATTCGAAGAGAAGAAAGGGGGGAAATGTTTTCTTTTCATCTACATATTTATCATTTCTACTTCCCTCTTGTAAATATTTTTCAAACCAAGTTATGTAGTCTGCTAAACAAAATTGCATAAGAAATGTGAGGTACTCAAAAAAATCTGTTTTTTATAGTGGATCTCATAACCAGCAGAAACAAGGGAGGAATTCAGTTCTTCTTTCATTATAATTCAACAGCTTTCTTAGTTGTTTCACTGATGAAAAAGCAATACCAACAAAATGTTACTTAAGATTGATTTTATACCTTGCTCATTGAAGATAACATGTAGTAAAATAATTTTTTCAAACAATGTGAAAAAGCATATTCCCGAAGTTTTTATTAAGACTTACTAATAAATTTAATGGATAAATCACATCACAATACTATCCATTATAGTATCAATTAGTCAAGAATTTTATATGCTCATCTCAAAGCAATACCAATAAAATATTACTTAAGACTAATTTTATACCATGTTCATTGCAGATAACATATAAGAAGATACTTTTTCCAAACAATATGAAAACACATATTCTCATAGTTAATATTTACTAATAAACTTAATGGATAAATCACATCATGATCCTGTCAATTAAACAATAGTGAATTATGCTCATCTTGTAATAATTTAAAAGAAACTCAAATTAGATTCGCGAATCCAGGTAGCTCAGATGGTACAAGGAGATAAGACCATGATTTTATTCCAAACCGAAAGTCCAAGAACTTACAATGATTCCCAATTAAAGCAGAATTTCTGGAGAGATAAGGGGCCCTCCAGTCGCCTGTCCATTTAAGTAGGGTAAAACATTTCTATCCCATCATTTCAATGATCATTAACTAGTCAAACTCAAATCGATAATGGTTTCAGATAGCTTTGTAATAGCACTTTCGCACCTAAAAAAGTGTCCGAATCCAGTCTTCAGTTAAAAGGCAGGTCATTACAACACCTTTTTAATAGAAGATGATCAAAATTACCTATACTAATCCATTTTTAATCCTAAATCTATAAAACTTCTTGCGTAACAACTGCTAATGGAAACTTAAGTTAGCCGCAACTCAAAAATATCTACTTCTCTGTTCTAATTGGACCCACCAGAAGTCACTTGGTTAAGACTACTAACTACTGGGAATTCGATCCAGGTTCGATCACAGACGAACAAGATAGCTGCATGGTTGGCTTTCTCTATGTGTTCTCTATGTTCATTTCAATGATCACATTAATTAGTCAAACTCAAATCGATAATGGTTTCAGATAGCTCTGTAATAGCACTTTTGCTCTCCTCAATGATTGTTGGTATTGCTTTCAACCTTCGTAACGAAACCAGTCCTGAAAAGAAAACGTTAAATTTTTTAATGATGTTTGAAAACAAATCAGTAGACTAGAATTATAAATTCTTCATTTAATTCAATTCGACAGTTATTTTTAAAAATATGCTGATGTTAGAAAACGTTTACATCCTTCAATTACTGTTAACAAGCCAGTTTTCCGTAAAAATCCTCCATGAAGGAACTTCTCCACCATCCATGTATTACAAATGAGTTCATGCCACTCTGACTCCATTAGCTGTCAGTTTTCGATTCTGAACTCTAGAATTTTTCTGGGTTCTCTGATTAATATAAAAGCTGAGAAATGTTGAAAATTTTGTTTATAGATAAAATTTTGATCTGTCACGAACTCAAGAGACAAGTTTCTTTCAACCTTTGTAACGAAACCAGTCCTGAAAAGAAAACGTTAAATTTTTTAATGATGTTTGAAAACAAATCAGTAGATTAGAATTATAAATTCTTCATTTAATTCACGTCATTAAATTTCATTTCAACTCATTTACTCAAATTTTATTGAGGTATATTTATCATTTAATTAATTCAGTTCTCGCTCTGCGGCAAGCCAAAAATACTTTAAAAACTCAAAACAACTGCATTAAAAGTTGTAAAATATAGGAGCATCTAAAACACCAAATACAGTTAAAAACAGTTAAAAAATTTTTTACAATTAAAATTAGAGTTTCTACGCAAAAACAAGCAATTCGGCCAGCGGGCAGAAAGACAAATTTTTCTGTGCACAAAACTGAAAATTTGCTTTTGATCCCACTCGGCAAAAAGACACTGAAGTTGGTGCATAAACTGATTTAATTCACTATTCTGCTAAGAGTTTCAAACGTAAGCAAATGGCGCCTTCGTTAGGCTTAATACCTCTGACACAACTTTAAAGTTGTTGATAATTCTATAACTTACATGCAGATTAACTAAAGGCACAAAAATTTTAACTGTGATATAAGAACATAATTCGATCACTCACGAAAAAATGTCATGAAAATCACGTGTGACGAAAAAAATCTCTTCCTAATCCATTTCAAATCCAATTTACAGTCCATTTTGGAAAAAAGAGTCCTTTATTCTGTCCTTACGTACAAACGTAAGGCAAAAGAATAGTCAAAATGGATTCGAGAACGGTCAAATGAATACTTCCTTTAAAATCTGAAAGTTTAAATTTTTTCGCTGTTACAATACTTCCTTTACTTCGAAGAAGGAAGTAAAACTTAACAATTACCAAATGCACAAGCTTAAAAGGTCTGAAAAACAATATGAAATTAAATAAAATAACTAAAATTATATCAAATGTTTCACAATGCACATTAGGAGATTTAATTAGCTAAAAAATGGCAAAGTAATGCTAGTAAAACCTTCAGTGCTGATTGGGTATACTCTTTAGGGAAATACGAGATAGTTTAAAAGGAAAATAGCCATTTTTCCTTCTCAATATTGCTTTTAATTTTATAATAAAACTAGAAGTAAAATTTGTTTAGTTTCCTCTATTAGTCGGCGCCTGATGTCCTTCTTCCTTGCAGTTTCAAATGAAAGGAATAACCATAAAAACTGTCTCCACACTCTTCCAAGTTTCAGCTTGAGCTCAACTGCGATTCGGAAAGGCTGAAAGCAAATGAAAATTCGAAACACAAAAAATTGGATTCTATCCTCCCTATCCCCAGAGGTTGCGGATCCCAGCCAGTCGGAAACCTCAAAGTGAGTGAGAGAGGATTTCCCTCCTCATTTGCATATTCCATCTCCACGGATTATCGGAATACACCAGAATGGGAAAAATAGGAATTTTTTTTAAAAAACTATTGTATATATCAGGTGTGCCGACGGTTTTCCCGGTCGATTTTTTTTTTCCTCGTTTGCTTACGGATTCTTTTTGTTCCTCTTTAATTTATTTATATCCTAATATCAGACAAACAAAATGTTTTATTGGCCTTTTTAAACTGATTCTCTTACCAGTGGGCGAAATATAGTTACGCTATTTAAGCGACTTCATATTTTATAATACTGTACTATTAAATAATACTTGGGTTTCCCATAAATATTAAGTATAAAAGTATACTTTTGCACTTATTATCTTATTTAATACTAAATTTTATTACATACAGAATAAAGGAGTGTATCTTGTTAATGCTTTACATATTTGCGGTCCTTTTTCCATGTATTTAAAAAATACGTTTTAAATAAATTAATTTTAAAAAAAATGTATATTTTAATATTTCTAAAAGTTTTTTTTTTTTTGGTTTATAGGATTATGGCAAAGTACGCTAAAGTTATCTGCCTGAAAGGAGGGATGCTCACGGGGAGGACTTTCTAAGGCTTGTATTCATGTTACACATTGGAAAAGCGCGAAAGCGACCATGCGTTCTTCTGGAAGCGAACCCAGGTCGAACTACCATTGTTCAGCTACTTTATCTTTCGGCCGCTAGTGGGTCCGTTTCGAAAAGAAAAACTAAATTTAATTAAAAATAGAATGGTGAGTTAATTCTTCAATAAAGATACTAATTCATAAATTTATAATAAAATTACATTAAAAATAATTATTTGTCTGTTATGAATTGGTATAGATGTTAGTAATGTTATTCAGAAATATGTGTATTATTTTTAACCCCTTAATTTATTACAAAAAGGTGAGGTTATAGAAACATTTGTTTCATTTTTCAAAGCAGGAAACATGAAGAACCAACTATGAATTTTCCAGTGCTAGCTGGACATACTACCTCTTACTGCACGCACGGGAATCTGGATACGATAATTATTTATGTGGTTATAACGTGAAGCCCTCTGAGTGAATCCTCTGAATGAAACTCCTGAAACCCTCTGAGTGAAAACATTTTGTAATGAAATGACTAAGTTTTCTTTTTAATTGTTCATTTCTATTTAAATTATATAAATGAAGCAATATGTATCTAAAGAGGCTGTTCGCACATTTTTTAGACGATGTATATTGTATTCACAAAACTAAATTACATAAAATTCTTGTATTTTAAATGTTCTGTTTGATATCCCTTATTCTGAACTATCTTTCGACACCGCAATTTCCAGGATAATAATGCCTTTTGAAGTGTCAGAAGAGGTATTCTAACCCATTCCTCCCGAACAGCTTTCCAGAGTCCTGTTAAGGTTTTGGGACAATGTTTCGATAATGCAGTTTTTAAAAGTCCGAAAGCACAAAAATCCATAGGTGACACATCGGGAGATTTAGTAGGGATATCAGTGAAGGGTATGGCCTTGATACCGGTTTTTGTTCCATTTGTTTTATGAAATTTACAGTGGATTTTGATGTGTGACTGCTAGCTTTGTCCTGATGGAGTCTCACAGATTGATGGCACTGTGGGTAAAGCGATGGTATTTCATTCAGAAATATTGGCGATAAAATATGTTCCTGATAGTATCAGTATTTAGGAAATACTTCTATAACCAACCTTTTCGAACATCTTGGTTAGGTTAGGTTAGGTTATTCAATTATGGCAAAGCACACGAGGGCTATCTGCCTAAAGGGAGGGATGCCTTCATGGAGGACTTTCTAAGAGAAACTGGCTCGTATACACGTTACACATGGGGAAAACCACAAAAACGCCCATGTAGCCAGCCCTTTCGCGGGATTCGAACCTCGGACCGAACTACCAGTGTTCAGCGTCTTTACCGCTCGGCCGCTGGTGGGCTCGAACATCTTGGATATTAGAAACGTGCTCTTAGGCGAATGAGGTTAGATTTGACAAATGCATCCAGTATGCGTTTATTTCAAATTCCCGTCGGATATCTTGGACTAATGACGGGTTCTTTCGTGAAGGGGAGCACTTAATTTCAAGACGTTTCTGCTTTCAGTTAAACAGAACTTCATAATGGGGATGTGATTAAATATCTCACTTTCTCTGAATTCGGTTTGATTCATGACTACAAACAGAAATGCAAAAAAAAACTGTACTAAAGCAAGTGGATGCACTTTTGAAGATTATGCTTAATGGATGGAGAAATATATGTCAGACAGACCTTTTTTGGAAAAGGCGATGACAGAAAATATGTATGTATAAATAACATATATAT
>KK114049.1:404285-454247 GCA_000611955.2 Stegodyphus mimosarum | reverse complement strand
TATATATATATTTATTTATACATATATAAATATGAAATAATTCGGAAGTTTTTGACATGAAGATGAATAAAGAAATGCATGGTTGGGAAACATTTAGGCGAGATGGCTATTCGAATATAACATTGGGCAGAAGAGTTTTCTAGATTTCAGCTTATATTACCTGTTGAACTTCTAGGCCTATTTATGAAATTCCAGCGGTTATCAACAAAAGGATTTAAGAAAACTAAAGTGTTAAAAAATTCCTTAAATATGCGATAATTGTGTATAGACGTAAAGTATATCAAAAATATATATACATGTTTACAATAAAATAACATGCAAAATAAATGTGTGTAAATAAATTATTTATTTATATATTAGTAAAATATTACTGTCGTGAATTGTAGTATTTGTGACTATTGTTTATTATATAATACCGCTGATTACATCTAAATGCAGTATACTTGTTTACAGAGACATTTATTGTTAATAAACAAATAATACTTTTGAGGCATTTTGTTTTATTTTTAATTATAAATTTTGTTTTTACCTTTTTTATTAATCTTATAGCATAAGTACAATTTTAGGCATCAATGTAATAAAATTTTATATTTATACAAAGGAACTCCTCATTTTACATCTGGTATATTTCTATGCATTCACCATAAACATAAATACATACATTCTTTTAATTTTCTATACTTCTGATTTTGCAGTTTATTATTTTAAGCGGTTTTTGTCCTCTACAAATTATATGAGAACGCAGTTGCATTAAATATTTATTGTTGTTAGCGAGAATTTTAAATATCCTGCGTGAAATATAATTAGTAGATGCATTCTTAATGAAACAATGTACAAGATATTTTCTAGTAAGGAATTCCTCTAATCACGATACTTCTAGATTAAAATGTCTTCTATATATGTAACTTTTATGTTTTCACTATATTTAATTTCAGACTTTTCTGATGCTCGGTTAACTTTTTTCGTCAAACTTCTAAAGAGGTTATTCATTTCGCAAAATAGAGTTCAGTCGCTACCAGATATTTCGATGTTTCATTTTCCTCCCTCATTTCATACTGCACACTGTCACAGAACTAAAGTGAAGACAAAACTTTGAAGATAGAATTGGAACAAATCTATTTAAGTCAGCAAAAAGGCGAAAAATTCCAATACTTGGCTTCAGGCGCGAGTTAGAAACAGACATTTCCCAGACGACGGCATTGCATGTTACGAATAAAATGCGGATGAAGCAGAAGATACTAAACCACTGCTCCCAATAATAATAAATAAATAAAAAATACTCCAACTTTTACTGCTGCAATAAGCAGGAAAATGTAACAGCTGCCGGTCTTCTCTCTTGCATCCACGAGGTGTTTTTTTCTCTCTATGTTGTTCTCAACGTAAGTTTTTGTTTCTGTTTGTGTATATTAAATTATCGGTGTAACAGCTGCCCCCCCTTTACCCAGCTCTGTATTACAAAACTCAAGGTCAGGAGATACTAAATCTATAAATTCGATCTGTCTTATCTTTCTGGAGTCTTAATTTTTATCTTGATAAAGTATGAATTCGAAATCAGTGCGATGACTCATCATCTTTAAAGTATTTCTTTATCTTGAAAACCTTTCTTCCAATACAAATATGTGTTCAATATTTACTTAAATGCATGCTTAATAAAATTAGCATCAATGCTGAAAATTATCATTAAATAATTCTGAATATTCTTGATTAATTAGGCTACTTAATTTGAAAAATATTCATAACCTTTTAAATCCATCTGATAATATAAGCTAATTAGACTCAATTGACAGCAAGGTACGCAACAAAAGTTAGTAATCAAATTCTAGAAACTTTTCTCATAGCCTGACTAAAACATGAGTATCGTATAATATGTTACCATACAACGGTGTAACCATAGCTCTAATTTAAAAGTTCTAATTAAATCTTCTATGTTATCTGAGTCATAGCTCTAATTTAAAATTGTTTGTGCCAATCTAATTTAAACCAAATACCCTAATTTAAGTTGAATTCGGAATCAAAGCAAGTTATCACCAGAAAAAAATAAAGGCTTACAAAAAAATTTGACAACTAACCATTTCAATCTTATTTTTTGCACTGCATTTGGTAATCGAAACAAAGAAATAGTACAGAATTGAAGACACTCTAATTTGAGGATGATTACAGCAGCTAACCTAAAACAGGTAACAGTAACAATTTCATTCTTTGACATTTATATCACCTGAAATCAAACTATCTCATACTGCAAAAATTTAAATTCAGCCTTATGAAACAGATAGCATTTTGCTATCGAAGGTAACTTAATAGTCATAATCTCCGTCCGCGCTGCAACAATTGTCTTACATAGGACATCCTCCCTTCCGCAAAGCTCTGAACACTGTGAATAAATAGGCTCAGTTTTTAATAAATGGATCAATAATAATGTTCTAAGTCTTCTAGTAATCCTTGGCTTGTTACAAGACTGTGAACCTTTTGAGATAGCCTTAAAAGAAAGGATACATTTCTGTTAACTCATTGAACAACTGTGATGGCCACAGATTCTTGTAGTTTATAGTGTAGGTTCATTTAACCTCTTATTCAAATATTTTGTATATTTCCTGAACTCCTCAACTTTCCCTGGCATTTCCTTGCCAGGATGTAAATTTAAAGTTAAATGAAGTGAGCATTTAAACAGTTTATTCAGAGCGTGTTTTCTCTAGCCAGAGTACGTTTCTTTCCTGACCTTGCTGTTACGCTGATACGCCTTTTGGCCATTTGAATAAATATCACCCCTATGAGATTGCTGAATCAACCTAGATTAGGCGTAACTTAAAGTGCTAATCCAGCATTATTCTTTTCAGATTTGAATTATTTTTTGCAACAATACTAAAGTTCCACCACAAGTTGTCGGTGTTATGGTAAAGCACTAAGTACGTGCCTTTCTGTTCATAGATGAAATTAAAAGGGTTATTGTGTTCCTATCTTTTGTGCTGGCATTATTTCACGTTTGTGCGAGAAGTCTCCAGATTCATTAGTAGATTTAGACTAGTTTATGTGGCGAAAGAAAGTGAGATTCTGTGCTAGGATACGAGCTGCGCGAAATTTAATTGAAAACCCCTCTTATTATCTAATCAGAAGACCCTCTTCCTAGTGCTAACTTCCGCACAACGAACAATAGCAGCCCCACCTTATATATGAAGGCTGAAACACAATAAAGAAAACCCACCAACTGCTCGATTTTGGATTTTGCTTTTCGTCTCAAGAAGATGTTTGCTGTAAAAAGTTATTTATCCTTATTATTGGCATATTTCATTGAGACATCAACCCTCTATTTTCATTTATCAGATGTTGTAAAAATTGTGCATACAAAACAAATATTAAATTAAAAATTTGATATGTGCTAAAGTAAAAAGAAATTTCTTTTATAATTAAATTATAGTTTTGCAATGCTTAAAAGACTAATGAGCTAAATCTTGTTTATTCTCCACAAGATTTCAAAAATTTCCAAGTAGTAATATATATCATTAAAGACATAAAGTAAGAAATTTAGAACTACTTTTTCACAAAGACGAAAATTGAAGAAATTTATTAATTATGAATTTCAATTTTTGTTTTTGTGAAAAATTAATTCTAAATGTCTTACTTTATGTCTTTGCTGATATTTTTTCAGCAGCTTAATGCGCCAAAATACTAGGCATGTTTATATTTTGTTTCTAAAAAAATGATTTATAATTATATATATATATATATATATATACAGGGTGGTCATAAAGAAACTTTGCCAACATCTGCACTTCTAGCCTCCGTTTCGCTTACCCGATCGAGATGAGATTGCAAATATAGTTATTCGGAGGTATGCGCTCGAGATTCTGTGAACGGCAACACAGAGACGCTCACGTTTACGGTTTAACTACAGAAACTCGAAAATGTCGAATGGCAACGCCAACCTTTTCCGGTCTCAAAATATTTAAAGCATGCGAAAACCCTAAATAGCGTTGAAACGGTACCAATATGTCCAAAAACTGGCGTGTTATGCATATACAAAAAACGTTCTGAAAACCAGCCCACGAAACACTATGTGGGCGCAAGCAGAAAATTTTCATATGACAGAGATAAGACACCGATCGCTGATGAAAACACATATCGGACAAAAGAATATCTTTATTTAGATCAAACAATTTCACATGGGTGCCATCACAGGTAAGTATGTACTGCATCGAGAGACGGTGGACAATACTGCTGAAAGCAACATGGCATAAGGGATGTTTGCAATCTCGCGCGGTATAGAATCCTTTAAATTCGATAAAGTTTGTGGATTGCACAGGTAAACTCTGGATTTGAGATATCCCCAAAACCAGAAATCCATAGGCGTCAGATTGGGGGATCGCGGAGGCCACGGAAAAGGATAATGGTGTGAGATAATGCGATCATCAAAATGCTGTTCCAGGACCCTTTAACAAACTTTGCTATATGTGGAGGTGCACCATCTTGCATCCAAACAATGTCGTTGAGTGCATTCCGCCAACGCAATTCCGGTAGTAGCGTTCATCCCATTTTGGCAATACAGTTTTATCAATTCACCACGAACTTTCCCACGAAGAGTAATTTTGTCGCCATGTGCGAGTTCCCGTATGACGACTTCGCGCACCCGCCCGGCATTTTACCGGTTTCTTACACTGAATATCTGGCGATCGGCGTTCTGTGATTGGTATCTTGCCTCTGTTATATGTAAATTTTTTGCGTGCTCCCAGATCGTGTTTCGTTGGCCAGTTTTCAGAACTCTTTTTTGTGTATACATAACACTTCCGTTTTTGGACATATCTGTATCGTTCCAACGCTATTTAGGGTTTTCGCATGCGCTGAACATTTTGCGACTGGAAAAGTTCGCGTTGCCATTCGATATTTTCGAGTTTCTGTAACTATAACCGTAACCGTATGCTATTCACAGACTCTCGAGCGCATACCTCCGAATAACTATATTTGGAATCTCATCTCGATCGGTTAACCGGAACGGACGCTAGAAGTGCAGGTGTTGGCAAAGTTTCTTTATGACCACCCTGTATGTCAGTTTTGAACTCCATAAAACCGATGGGTTAATGACGTACAAAAAAACAGATTATGTATATGCATATCAAAAAACGTATTATCAAAAAACTTATTAATAATAATAAGTTTTTTGATATATATATATATACACACACATAATAAGTTTTTTGATATATATATATATATATATACACAGTTTCCATTAACATGCTTATTCCGGAACTATACTTTAGTGCCGAATAATCGTTCGAACGCTAGTTAACTATATTAAATTTTCAGATCTAGTTTAGACACCATGACTATTATTATCAAATAAAAATATTAAATTAATAATAGCATTTACAGATGTAATTTATAAAAAAGATAATTCTTATGCTTTACATTTATTCTAATTTATAACACTATTACAACACTATTCTCTCTAGTACTGTAATTAGTGAAATATGTTTCCAATGTTAATATGCGTGTTTACTAATACCTTTTATTTTCTCTGCTAGCTCTTACATTTATCGCTATTATTCAAGTAATTAACCTTAGTTAAGATTAGACATTCCTTATCTAATCTTTTTAGATAACAATTAATATTAATTACAAGTAAAGAATATCTTATAAGAATAATAAGAAGAAAGCGTAAGGAAGTAATATTAGTAAAGGATATCTAATAAGAACAAGTAAAGACTATATAATAAGAATAATTCATTCTTATTTAGATATGCTTTACTTGTTCTTGTGATATATAATTCTATTTCTCGATTTTTCTTTTCCTATTGGCTGCTTTTGGCTTCGAAAAGTAAAACTAGATAGTAACCCTCAGCTTTTTGAAAAAGAGGTGTCTTCTTCGGAAGAAAAAACTTTATTCGCACAGTTGGTTTGTGAGCAGACAAGGGGGAAGGGGGAAATTTAATTCGCGCAGTTGGGTTATACCGGATCCTATAATAGTATCTTGGAGAAAAAAAAAAGCTTCTATTTTTGACACTAAATTTGTAGATCTTGCCTGTCGCCGAAAATATTCTTGTTATTTCCAAGCCGTTTGGCTGTTGCACAGTTTATATGAAAATCACTAGGTAAGCTTAACGAAAAATATCCAGATCTGCGTCAACATCAACCTGCTGGACGATACAGATTAGACTGCAAATTTTTTAACACAGATTATTATTAGGATCAATAGATTGTAGCAAAGCACTATATGACTGTCTATATGACTATATGACTGTAAGAAGAGATGATTCCTGGAAGAAGTTTTGGAAGAGAATAGCTCGTACCTCCTTTACAAACGGATTTCTGAAACAAGATGAGTTCATATTTGATAGATATATACGTTTAAAAGGTTAAAAGATTTTAATTAAAATAATAATTCGGATATGCTTCTAATGAAAAATAAATTCAGGAATACATTTTTTAAAATACGTCTGTGTTTAATTAAGAAGGCTCAAATGGAATTCCATAAATGAAGTACGCATGATTAAAGCTATTAAATTCTGAAGTTCATTTTTTCAGTAACATTTTAAGGTATTTCTGCCGCCTTCTTAGCATGCCTTTGTGCCTTTAGAGTGTCGCCATGTCGCACAGACACTATACATTTACAAACATCCATGCCTTATCTGAGATTCGAACCCGTGCCCTTCGGCACAATAGTCAGAGACCTAACCACTACACCGGTTGGACGACGTAAAATGTAAAATGCTTATTACATTGTTTCATAAATATTTATAATACTCACACTTCATAACCGCAAAATTGTTTCTAGTGATTTTTCCGCTAATGCGGTTATTTAGATGGTTTGTAGACAATTAGATTTAGATAGTTTATAGCCAATTACTTGAGATATTCATATTTATTCAATAACGAATGCAAACCTTCAAAATGATAATTAGCTAGATTAAAGTACTGATTTTTCACAATGTATAGATCTGAATTAAAATGGCTCTTTTTAAGAATATTGTTTAAAATACAGTTCTGCAAATTTTGTCAATGAATTGTAAAAATCAAACTCGAACATTTGGAAATTCACTATTCAAATAAAGTGATATGCAATTTTTATATTAGTAGCATTTGGAAACATCAGCACTGAATTCTTCTTACCTTAAATCTCGAATCCAAACTGGTGAAATCATGTCGTCACACAGTTCACTGAACATTATCTTATCAGATTTCTTTTAATAAGAATGAAGGAAGCAGTTACTGCTGATTTAAAAATTGGGCTTATAAACTAAAATGTGTGAGAAGTACTTGTGTAGAAAAAATAAGAATTTTTATCAGAAAATATGTTAGCAGTATCTGAATCTTTCTTATAAAGAAATATTTCTCAGTATATTTCAGTGCTTTGCGAATTGTATTGAATTTGATGTTATACTTTGTTTTCAGTTTTGAGAGGGGGTGGAATTTCTACATAGTATTAAACACCTAAGTATTTTTTACATCCAAAAAATTTAATTCTTTATCCTTGCTAGCATCATCTTCTTTTACAAAGGTGTTGCTATAATTCGTCTTGTTGAAAAAATCTCTTCGTATTAAAATATAAGTCAAAACGTCATAACGAACTTTCAGAAATTATTACCACTTACATTGAATTTCAAAACACTGAACTTCAAATGCTTAGAACATTTTTACTTCCTTGTACAAAGTAAAATGGAAGTCTTGTAAACGCGAAAAATTTCGGGTATCATATTTCAATGAAAATATCCATTTTGACCGCTATCGAATGCAATTTAACGATGTTTTTGCTTGACATCTGAATGTAAGGACAGAATAAAAGACTCTTTTTCCTCACAAAAAATTATAAAACTTATTTAAAATGGATTCTTTTTCGTGGCGTCTGTGAGTACGTGCATGCATACGTATGTATGTACGTATCTTGCATAACTCAAAAACAAATACACTCAGAACATTGAAATTTTGTACACTGCTCGACATTGAAAATGCGACACCAAAAAGGAGTGGTCAGAAAGTGATGAAATTTGGAAAAAAGATAGAGACAGCAAGCAGTAATAAGTGATCTTTATTTCAAGATGATAATCAGAATACAGAGCGAGAACGGCGTCGGCTCAGTAGGATATGGATATGGATATGGTGAAGTGTGGTGGACACCCATTGTTTAACCATTGGCAATGTGGGTATTGTCCAGGCACACTAATTATCCAGATAATTACACCTCACTGGGCTCACAGAAGACCTTGCCAGCCGTTGCTTGTAATGCTTTGTATTGGTACCATACCGAAGGTAGTGCCTTTCTTTTTCCATTAAATATACATTGATGTTTTCACAGTTGGTGCCTTTCGCACTTACATGCTATGGAGGAAAGCTCCAGGTCTGCTTACATACAATATTTTAAGTAATAGCTATGCTATATTATTCTATGCTGTGTTGCATAACTCAGTGCCTCTTGTGGACAGGAAGTTCATTATATTTATGATTTTTTTCTGAGATGGTTGTTCTTGGTAGCATATCTTATGAAAGGAGTCATTTCACTTTCTGAATTTGGGACTTTTAAATGATGTTCAGCTGTGAGGGAGCATTTAAATAAATAATGTTCGGGAGTGCCTCTTTCTCCACATACACACTGGTTTGATCTACCTAAGTTCCTTGTATAAAAGTACGTGGGAAAAGGGCCACGCCCTGATAAGAACCACGTTATTTCTCTTGTTATTACACTGGGTGAGTGCCTACTTTTGGGAACAATTGATTAAGTCCTTCTTCCTTGTTCGGGGTTGTCCCACCAGTTCTGCCATTCAGTTTTAGATTTGTTGCTTATGATTTTTTAAGGTGCCGACCAGGCCATGGTACTGGACCCCTAACTGCTTCTTTGGCTAGGATGTCAGCCTCCTCGTTGCCTTTTGTTCCTGCGTGTGCCTTCAACCAAGTGACAAAGAAGTCTTGATTTTGTGATGCTGAAGTTCTTTCTGTAATCTCTTGGATTAATTTCGATCGGTGGTGCGGGTTTGCGATGGCATGCATTGCTGAAAGACTGTCTGTAAAGACATATGCTGTTTTTAGGGAATTTGTGATGCTGTATTTTATTGCTTGCAGGAGCGCTACTGATTTCGCTTGGAATACACTATTTTGTTGATCTAGGTGGAACTTTTGTTCTGTTGTCGAGTTGGGATCTATGTAGATTTTAACTATGCTGCCTTTACCTTCTTCTAGGCCGGAACCATCTGTATAGAGTTCAGGGAATTTCTTTTCGTTTACTTCTTTTTTCATGCTTAATGTGATATTATTTTTCTTTCCTGGGTGGTGCTCATATGGATGCGCCGGTATCTCATATTTCTCTGCTAAAAGTTCTAATGATTTTTAATGGTTCTTCTTTCGTAGTTGTAGTACGGTTGTCTTATGGAATTCTTGTTCAGCGCGTATAAAAAGTGGCGTGTTGTTAGCGATTTGGAAGAGGGCCGCATTTGATGTTGTTCTATAGCTTCCGGTGTAGTTGAGAAGGAAGGGTCGCTGGATTGTTTGAAGCTTTTGTTGCTTTCGTTTTGTCATTGGTTCTGCCCATACGGCTGCCCCGTATAAGGCAATCTTCTCGATTACTGTATGGTAGATGAGGTTTTGGATTGGTCTGCTCATCCCCCATCCTATTCCTTCATTCGCTTTAGATTGGTTGTTATTTTGGAGGTCTTGCTTTTGATATAATCTAGATGGTCTACAAAGATGAGTTTTTTATTAATGATGACACCCAGGTATTTCAGGGAGTTAACTATTTTTATTTTAATTCCTTCTATTTCGAATCTTGGAAGTCTTGTTACCTTTTGTGAGGGTTTGTGGATAATTAAGGCACGTGACTTTTCTTGAGAAATTATTAGTTTTTGTTGCTTGCAAAGAGAGTTGAAAATTTCTGAAGTGTTGTTTACATTTCGTTGTAACTCATCTCTGGAGTTACCGCTCACGACGAAAGCTACATCGTCCGCAAAAGCGGTGCATTTTGAGTGTTGGGGCCATTTGTGCTTTATGACTTTGTCAAATGTAAGGTTCCAAAAATCTGCACTTAGGCATGAGTCCTGCGGGCAGCCTCTGACTTGTACTTTTTCAACTGTACGGTTGTTACTTATAATGACGCTTCGTCTGTTTGTGAAGTAATCTTGAAAGATTTTGTAAATGTGTTTTGGACAGTTGATGTCTTTCAGTGGACCTAGAACCTCCGGCCACCAGAGGGAATCGAAGGCTTTTTGGAGGTCTAGGCACAGTACGGCCGAGTGCAAATTCTTTACTTTATTTCCCCTTATTTGCTCTAGAACATCATTGATTGCATGTATAGTGCTCATATTCGGGGAGAACCCGAACTGGTATGGGCTTGCTGTGTTGGACTTCCTTATATGGTGCCTGAGACGGTTCGCTAGGGCTCTCTCAAATACTTTCCCTATTGCAGGAAGAAGGTTTATTAGACGATAGGAACTTGGGTTCGATGCATTCTGGCCACTTTTATTAAAAAGAACTATCTGGCCAATTTTGAAATTTGTTGGAAAGAGGCCTGTTTCTAGACATTTATTCATTAGGCTAGAAAATAGATGGGGAAGTTCTTGTGCAGGATCTTGATGAGTTGATTATCGATTCCGTCCGGCCCAGGTGCTTTTTTGTTTGGTAGAATCTTAATTATTTTTGAAATTTCAAAGGAAGAGAATGGAATATCGTTACTTGTTTCTGGAGGGTGGGTATTGTTTCTTCTAATACTTTGGAGTGGTGAGTCTTCATCTGGGTAATCATGAAGGAATACAGCATCCATACATACATCCTTGATGTATGTATACTTGATGTAAATACAGCATCCTTGATGCTTTCGGTTGTTGCGTCTTCCTGTGAATTGTTTTCGTTGATGAAGTTTGGGATAAAATTTGACATGGTTGGAAGACTTTGTTGGTACATATTTTGTACACTGGTCCGTACAAATTTTTGTTGTTGGTTAAATACTTCCTCCAGCACTTAATTTTTGTATTATGAATCTCTCTTTTGTACATAGCTCTTTGTTTTGCATACAACTCGTGAGCTATCTTCCTTTCTTCCTCAGTTCTCGCCTTTTTCATCTTCCTTTTTAACGCTCTAGTCTTGTTTCTCTCACACCTGAGTGAGCTGGTCCACCAATTGACGCGTTTGGTGTCGCTTGGACATTTCATCTTGAACGAGCTTTCACAGTGCTTTTGAATTGCGTTTTGCAGTTTTGTAACTATGTTATCTAGATGTGTTTTGTTTTCTGAGCAATTTATTTCATTGTCGATTTCTTGAATAGCATATGTAATGGACTTGATGAATTTTCGTGCTCTTGATTGGGTAATTTGGAATCTTTTGGTAGTCTTCGTATTGAACCGAGAAGAGATTTCGTATGAAATCAGTCTATGGTCTGAGATATCCTCTTCGACGTGGACTGTCCAGTTCTGGATATACTGAGCTATCGGTTGGTTTGTGAGCGTTATATCTGGCCATCCAGATCCATTGATGGTTTGGAATGTTGGTTCAGATGGAGTATTGTTGATCACTGTGAGGTTCTCACTGTTAATTAAATCTTCTACCTCTTCACCTCTTCCATTCATGCGTGGGTAACCCCATATAGGATTATGCGCATTGAAATCTCCCCCAATCACATGAGGAGATTTTGGAAATCTTTGTAGCATGTTTGTGACGATATTCAAGTTATCTGTTATTTCTTCAGATGGAGAGGAATAGAATGATGTGAATAGTATTTGTTCATTTTCTAAATTGATAGTTATTGTTACAATGTCTCTGGATGAGTAAATTATTGCTGGAGACCAGTTTTTGTTTTGGCGGATTATTGCTGCTCCTACCGAAATTTCATCTTTGCCATGTGGATCAGAAGAATGTCTTTTTTGTTTTCAGAAAGGAAAATTTCTAATTTAGAATTCCCTGCTTGCGCTCTTTGGAGGTTTATTTGGGTAATTTGGATGGGTTCTTGTTGCTTATGGAATTTCCATACAATTGATTGGTTTTTAGTGGCTTGAGGTGCATATAGATTATTCATACTTTGTTCTTGCTTTAATTTTGATTAATTCTTTCTGATAACTGGGGCAAGCTTGGGAGTATGCTGGATGGTCGATTTCGAAGCGGGTCTTGTTGATACTATTGTTTAGTTCGCAGTTGATGCAAGACGGAAATTTTGCTTTGCACTCTCTGGTGGGATGCTTTGCGCAGCAAAAAGCACACTAATTATTATTGGGGCAGTGTTTTTGCTGGTGTGAAAAATCTTGGCAGATGAAGCATCTGCGGATTCCAGTGAATTCTTTGATTGTATGGGAGCTCCAGCTCATGAGAAAGGATTTTGTTTGAATGCATTTGTGAAATGCTTTTCTACTGCATTCGAACACCCACCTAACACAATTAAGGGTTTTATCATTGAGGCGGAATTTGGGAGTTATGTCTTCTGGATCCAGTTCTAGGATGGAGCTGATTTCTTGGGTGATGCTGGATTCTGAAATATGTTCCGGGATTTTGTCAATGATGATCTTCGGGGACTTCAACGAGGGGCGTTTTACATCAATATTGCTAATTACTGGTTCAGATGCTTGCAGGGTACGTGAAAGTTCGTTAATGTCTCGTTCTGACTCGCAGGTCACTGCTATTCCTCCTTTTTGTAAGGGTAAAATGTTTTTGATTTTCGCTGTAATTTTGTGAATGGGAAGGACCTTTTCCAAATTTTCAGAAAGTGGCCTCTTAAGATTTTTCTTTGGAAAGATAAGGATAGTCGGCGCGTCTACTTTCTTTTTTAGAGCCTGAGCATAAGAGACCAGGTTTGCTGGTGGGCATTGGGTATTCTTGTAGCAGCAAATCGCATCTCTTCTATTTTGGTGTACTTCCGCAGAAGAATTGCACTGATGGCTTGATGAATTGGTACGGCTAGAATCTTCTTGTTGTTCGGAAGTAGTGCTTCTTTTCAGGACGTGTTTAACAGGGTGCTGCTGAGAATCTGATGTATTCTGTGATGAATACTGGATTGCAAACATAAGTAATGGATAAATTACTTCTCTGAGGTTGTCTCTTAGTGCCTCGGGGATGATATAGTGGCTTCCTCTTCTTGTGTTAGTTCTAGTATTAATTAGTTCAATAAAGTTTGAGCGCAATGAATGGAAGTCAGCAGGTTGAAGGTCTTGAAAGTTTGGAGTAGGTTCTTCAATGACTGTAATTTTGTCCTGTGATGACAGACTCTCATGTAGTTGGATGGAGTTATGTTTTAAGAGGTTAACTGTTGTAGGCGGCTGGGAAAGGTCGTCCATTGTTGTTGACGTGTGAGAAATTTCTTGGCATACTGATGCCATTCTGGAGATCAGAAACGAATTCTGAAAACAGGCAGTTGCTGGCAAAGAGGCTGGATATTTTGAAGTTATTAAATATGATTGTGTCGTCAGGTCTCTGTTGCCCTTTTTGGGGGGAAGGGGAGGAGAAGGCAGAAAAAGTTCTTCTATTTTAGTTACCAGATAAAATTGGACTGCATTGAGTCGTTATGAATAGTAAATATTGGCAACTTAGTAAATTTCGATCAACAACTACAAGTAAGCTACGTGCTCTCCCTGTATGTTGTAACTTAATTTGGTTCACTAGAGGCACTGAGTCGAAAGTACTGGGAACTTTTTGGTAGCGTGCAATTGACATTAGGCTGTGACCTTTACCGAGTTCTGTTACTGTATAAGAGAATAGCTAGCACGTTGGATAATTATTCGAAGAAATCTGAGAGTAAATGAGTAACAGATTACATTAAGGTACTGAGACTTAATAATACTGATAGAAAAATTGAATTAGCATTCATAGGTAGAGTCAAAGTAATTGGGACATGCATAACATAGTAATCAGTGAAACAAATAATATAGCAGAACTACCAGTGTGTAGCCGGAGATTACGAGTGCACAGTTTGCTATATTAAGATGCTAAGTTAATTAATATAAAAAAAATCTTGCAGTTGGACTGATGGATGCACAAAATAATGTTAAACATACTGATATGAAATACACAAAGGGACCTATCTTACGTGACAGCACGATACATAGACTGTAGTGCTCATCAGTGACTTTATGGCTGGTTAAATAAAGAATGCAACTGAAATACAGTGATAATACTGCTGAATTAATAGTACAATTGAAGTAAATTATCCTTCCAATAGTTAATAATACTTCTGAATATTAAACATACAACTTAACTAATAATTCAATTGTTGATAATTAATAATACAGCTGATAATGAATATTAAAATTGAAGAGAAAAAAAGGATTATCCTGCTTAACGATTACTGGAAATTTACTGTAGCTGGTGCTATTATATTAGCTTGTGTTATTAAAGTTTCAGATATGTAACTGAGGGTACGTTATAAAAATTTAGTGAGTTATGGAATAATCCTACCTTGTTGCTTTATTTCATTCGTGCCTCTTCTGTGAGCTTGAGATCTAAATAGTAATCCAATTCACGTGCACTTAGTAATGCTGAACTATTTGATTGATACACTTATTTAAACACTTAATTGTTATTTCCACAGATATTCACTTAGCAAAAACACACTTATAATGTTGAAGTTAATCGCTCGCCACTTGCTGAAGTTCAAAAAATCCTGCTTAGTTCAGGAAAAATAAAAAAAGTAGAAGAAAAAAAAAGGTAACTTGTAAGCTAATGGGCCGATTTTCTTGAAATTTTGAAGTTAATGTTCCTCAGTTTCTGCTAATAAATAAGGTCTTTGTTGCTAAGCTCTGCTTGAAGATCTTGTGAAGTTCTTAGCCTTTGATGGATTTCCCAGTGCTTATTGTTCACCTCCCTTTCCGCAAGTCCTTTTGTTGTAATGAGTCGTCGTGGTAGTAAACCGCTTGACCAGAAGGAGGAAGTTAATTCGCGTCCCCGCACTCACCTAGTGCTAAAAGTAATTAATTGGTGATAACTCAACTTCTAATTATCGAAATCGCTCGAAACTTGCATCAAAATATTCCTTGAGATTTTGCGCTTCCAATGATATGAAACATGAGTGAAGTCAAGAGGCGACGGCTCTGCTAGATGGTTGCAAGCTCAGAGAACAATGGAAGGTTGCGAAGCACAACACTGAAGTTACTAAAAAATTAATAACTTTTTCCTCCTTAATTGTAGCGGCACAGATCATATATCAGAATGTGCACAAACTTGTGCTCTATTCAATTGTACAACTTTTGATGACGTACATATGAAATTTCCGTATTTGCGGGGCGAAAGAACGGAGCGCTGCAGATGCGTGTTACTCCGGTCGAATCTTTATTATGGTGATACGGCTCAGTAGAATAGGTGATAGGTGACGGGGGGCACGGGCACTGTAACTTTACCATTAGGTTAATCGGTTTAGCACCGTGCCCACCCCCATCTAGAGCCATATTTATTGAATATCAAAACAACAAATACACGGCCAAGCAAAGGGCTGGAATGATTGTTATAAGTTTACATACTGCCATGAAAGGATTACATTTTCATAGATAAACAGAAATAAACGACTAAGTAGTGGCAGTTGCAGTATTTCTAAATTACAGAACCCTATTGAAGAATGATGAATACTACAGAACATTATGCTATGTTGAGAATTCCGTACTATACCAGAATGTATTACAATACAATATATAAAATACAAAAGAATGCCATGCACATTTTACAATATATGCCATTCTATGTTTGTGTGCTGTACAATAGTAATTAAATATATAATTTGCGCAAGATTATGATACTATACTATACAATACACAAGGTATACTATACATAAGAATATGTTACTATACTATACAAGAATTCTAGGCTATTAAATTGTGCGGTACTTAATTACATGATACTAATACAATTTCTAAACAAAGAGTACAGTATGATATGAAAATAGGTTTATATAATAATGCCATACCAAATTGTTACAGTACAGTGCAATGCGTTTATATAGTTGCACTAGGATAGTTCTCTATATGTAAATAAAATATAATATGTTGTCATCAAAATAGAGTACATTCAAACAGAGAAGACAATAAAAAGGTGCAATTGCAGTATTTCTAAATTGCATGATCTTGTTAAGAAAAGATGAGTTTTATACGATATTATGCTATGTGTACTATTCAGTATTATATCAGAATACATTACAATATTTTATATGATTGCCAATAAGAAAGATTACCGTCATACGGTAGAAATATAAGTAAATGCAATTGAAACATTTAAAAAAAAAAAAACTGAACCCAATTGTTAAAATGATGCCGTACAAATTTTACAAAATATGCCATACATTATTTGCATACAATACAGGAAGATTTAATATATAAGATTTGCATGAGATTATGGTACCACATAATAGGTCTAGAGTATTGGATTATACTATTCTGGACTAAATAATTTCAATACATTTTCAACACAGATAATAATGCAGATTATATAATATATGCCATACAATGTTTGCATACAATATTTGCATACATTAGTAAAAAAAATAGCAATAAAATATAATGTACACAAGATCATGATTATGATACTATACAATACACAAATTATATTATACAGAAGATATACTATTACAATAATTCTAGGCTGTTAAATTGTACGGTACTTGCCTGAATAGTACTAATACAGTATTGATACTAAGAATGTAGCACAATATGTACAGAAGATATACTATTACAATACAGATTTTTTACTATACTATTACAATACAGATATATTATTACAATACAGATATACTATTACAATACAGATTATACAGAAGATATACTATTACAATAATTCTAGGCTGTTAAATTGTACGGTACTTGCCTGAATAGTACTAATACAGTATTGATACTAAGAATGTAGCACAATATGTTACAAAAAGGACATAAATAGATGTAATTGCAGTATTTCTAAGTTACATAACATTATTAAGGGATAATGAGTACTTTAGAATATTATGCTATGAGTACAATTCTGTACTATGATAAAATAAGTAAATAAATATAGATACAAATGCATTATACAATACACACCGTTCAGTTCTGTGTATGCAATACACAGAATATATACAATAAAAGACTTTTATAAGGTTATGTTACTATACAAAAAGTTTGTGCTATAAAATTATTCTATATCGAACCAATTATTACAGATGTAATGACCATACATAAAATAGTAAACAGCATGAGTATGGGTTTTCAGTATATTATCTCTCACAAATCTAAGTTCAATCATATAATGTTACAGAGGTATGCAACACACTTACAGATAAGCCTAATAATGGCTTGAGAGTTCAACAAATGTGTCAAACAACTTGACAAAGATCTGTCTCATATGAGAATAAAAGTGTTAAATACTAGTAGTCTAAACAAATTAGGCATTGCGTTGTGTTTTTATATTTTAAATTTCGTTTCAACAACCCGAAGAGCCTTGCTACTGGTGAAACTATGCTGTGTTATTAGAAAATTCAAGTAAACACATGAAATCAATAATACTCACTTAGTTTATTACTTTCCTTAAAACACTGATATCAATCAAATTTCTATTATCATAAAATTATACTAGTCCCCGGGAACTACCAACATTAATTTAGAAAACAAATTGCTAAACATTTTTATAGTAGTTTTTCCCAAATACTGCGAACTTAGACAATAACCACTTCAATTCAAAATCTATTGGTTAAGTAATAATTATTTTTATGAGTTAAGATATAAATTAAAATTTTCTATTTCATTTAACAGTTGTAAGGTTCTTACACCTTATTTATCCAAGAACATGTAAAAAATTCTAATAATTAAGTACAGAGTTAAGTAATTATAGTATTGCACCAAAAGGAAAATATTTAGATTTTTAACTAGAGCAATTTAAGACTGCTCACAAATTTCTTCAGATCTCAGTCAAATCAACAAATCCTCAAAGATATTAAAGATTTAAATTTTCTACATTTCAAAATTCTTTACAACAAACATTTTTCTTAAATAAAAAATCTTAAATTCCGAAAATAATAGAATCTTTTAAAAAAATCCAAGAAATAATTAAACCAGAGAATTTTGGATGAGAAATTTCCTGAATTTAAGTTAATATTAAAAGTTCAAAAAGAAAAACTTCTTAACTGATAGATGATGTGAACCTGGAGATGAATGGAACGAAAACACCCGACGGCAGCATGGCGGAGACCGAACATTCGAATAACCCAGTACGCAGGAACTTGAAGTTTCATCGAGCGGCTGCCTTCTGTATTATGAACTTCAGATCCATCAGGAAACTCAGGTCGGAATACAGGTAACTTGGACGGGTTGAGCTTTCTGTTCTTATAAATTGAAGAGGTGGACGGAGTCTGACGAGCAAAATTTAGACTAAAGTTCATCAGATGGTAGAATTGACGAAGAATAATTTTCTTTCCATTTTGAAGGACATTATTTTCGATTGTAGTATTATTTCCTTTCATTGTTGAAGAACTATTATATCTATTGATGTTTAGTAGAAGCTGAGATCCTTTTCATTGTTGAAGAACTATTAAAGTAAAGCTTAGAAGCCATGAAGAAGCAAGTGACTGGAGCCATAGGCCCCTGTTAAAAAAACAAATTCATCCTCCCCGTTGTCTAGCTACCAAGTGCCCAAGGCACCCGAGAAAATATCTTCACGTCAGACGAATGCAAAAACGAAGACGTCCCAAGAGCTCCCAATCCCACCTGCACACCCTTTTTGTCAGGTCCGGACACTAGATATCGCCAAAACTCGCCAAAAGGGTGAATAAAACCAAAATTCTAAACCTCGAACAACCCCTGCTACAATCGTCCAAAAATCGAGGAGTTGAACTGGAACAAAAATTCGAATCTCGCCAAGCCCGCCAAAGGAAGAACCAAGATAAAAGGACATAAATAGATGTAATTGCAGTATTTCTAAGTTACATAACATTATTAAGGGATAATGAGTACTTTAGAATATTATGCTATGAGTACAATTCTGTACTATGATAAAATAAGTAAATAAATATAGATACAAATGCATTATACAATACACACCGTTCAGTTCTGTGTATGCAATACACAGAATATATACAATAAAAGACTTTTATAAGGTTATGTTACTATACAAAAAGTTTGTGCTATAAAATTATTCTATATCGAACCAATTATTACAGATGTAATGACCATACATAAAATAGTAAACAGCATGAGTATGGGTTTTCAGTATATTATCTCTCACAAATCTAAGTTCAATAATATAATGTTACAGAGGTATGCAACACACTTACAGATAAGCCTAATAATGGCTTGAGAGTTCAACAAATGTGTCAAACAACTTGACAAAGATCTGTCCCATATGAGAATAAAAGGTCCATAATTTTAGTAAGCTTTTGAATTAGATATTTCTGTTGAACCATATATTTGCAGAAGGCCCTTGTATTATTAGTAGGAATGGAGATATGGAGACCTTGGGTAAGCTGACACTGAGTAACGTAATGTTCAGGAGTGCCCAAGTCTCCACAGACACATAAATCTGTTGGCATTGTGCCATGCCTGTAGAAATAAACAGGAAATGGCCCATGGCCAGAAATGTACCGTACCAGTTGCGGATTGATAATTTGTCGATTAGGATCAACATATGACAGATGGTAATGAGTGCGGCGTCCAGTGTCAGCATTATCCCATTCCATCTGCCATTGTGAAACTGTATTGAGGAATATGGATCGCTTGAGATGCGATATGGGCCAGCGGACAGATATTGTTTCCGCAGTAGAAGAGGAGGCTGCTTCTTTGGCCATTTGATCTGCTAAATTGTTACCTTCATCATCTGCATGACCTTTTGTCCATACCAGAGAAATTTTTACATGTAAATTATCACGTAATATTTGCTGTATGTTAGTTATAATTGGTGATGAGTGGCGAGAGTTTTTAACTGCATAAAGTGATGATAGACTATCTGTTATTATTTCTCCCTCTGTCTCAGTAGTTGATGTAATGTATTGTAAGGCTTTTAAAATAGCCGTGGCCTCCGCCTGAAAAACACTGTTGTTGTTTTGCAGACGACCCAACCAGCCAGAGACCTGTTGAGTATGAGAGAGAACTACATAGGCACATCCTACTTGATTGTCAAATTTAGAACCATCAGTATATACACAAAGAGATGGAGGAGTTGGGATACATTCATCTTTGAGATATACTTTAACACCAGCTCCATGCAAGGCAGGATGCGTATCCAAGTAATGGATAGCTGGTTCATAGTCAGTAGGAGAATAAACCTCATCGAATAAAGAGCAAGATTGTTGAAGCTGCTTCACTCTTTGTATAGTAGCCTCTTGTTGGACACGTAGATGTAAAGGAATGAGGCCAGCAAGAACATTTAAGGCATTTGTAGATGTCGTACAATATGCCTTAGTAATTTGCAAGGCAAATGGGCGTTGTAAACTGAGTAACATTCTAATTTTCCTGCTTTGCATGGGCTCTGACCATACTGCTGCAGCATACAAGACAATCCGTTCTACAACTGTCTGATATAGTATTTTCAGAATATGAGGATTAATTCCCCATTTGAAACCTTGCATACGACGTAATTTAGTTGATATAGCAAGAGTTCTCCTTTTGATATCTTGAACATGTCCTATCCAATTAAATTTTTCATCTATTGTAAGTCCTAGGAATTTAATTTGAGAAAAGATTCGTATACGTTTACCATTAATGGTGATACGAGGTCTTCTTCTGAGTAACCCGCCCTTTTTAGGAATTAAAAGTATCTTTGATTTTGATTCCAAAATGGATAGCTTCAATTTGGTACAATGGGTATAAAATAGGTCACATGTTTCAATAGAATATTTTTCAAGTTCTCGATTGCGTCCGGTAACAACGAACGCTGTATCGTCAGCATAAGAATATACTCGGGTGTGTGCGGGCCAGGGAGCATTTAAGATGGAATTAAAAGTTAAATTGCAAAGATCTGGCCCCGCACAGGAACCCTGTGGGCATCCTCTATTTTGTGGTTTATGAACAATTCCTGTTGATGTAGCATAGATGAGTTCTCGCTCAGATAAGTAACTTTGTAGAATCAAGAATATATTTTAGGGCATTGGGCAGCTCTTAATGCTTCAAGAATGGCTGGCCACCACAATGTATCGAAGGCTTGTTTGAGATCAATGGAGATCAACGCACTGTGATGACCATGATTACGATTATAATATATATTTTCTGTTATTTTGGAAAGAATTTGGAGAGTTGACTCTCCGGAACGGAAGCCGTATTGATTGTCATTTAAGGTATAATTACTTGGACCACCCCCGACAGCGATGCACGAAGAAACACGTCTAGGCATAGAGTCAATAAGAGTGCGGATGGCGTCCTGAGGGATGGCTCTCCATTCCCTTTCAACCATTTGTCACAGTTCGTCTTCTGAACGAGGCAGGGGCAGAGTCTGCAAACGGCGTCCAATCACATCCCACACATGTTCAATTGGTGGCAGCTCGGGAGAGCACGGTGGCCAAGGAAGCATCTGTATACCTTGCAGAACATGTTGGCAAATGCGAGCACTGTGTGATCGGGCGTTATCCCTTTAGGCAGCCCCTGAAGGTAGGGGATTGCCACCGGCCGCAGTACATTATCCAAGTATCGTTGGGCCGTCATAGTGCCCTGAATACGAACAAGAGGTGACCTGGAATCAGAGGCAATGGCGCCCCAAAGCATTATACCACGTTGTCGCGCGGTGGGGCGTTCCACAGTTACTGTTGGATTAGATCTGTCTCCATGTGGACGCCACACACGTATGCGGCAACTGTCACTTGATAAACAGAAGCGTGGCTCATCTGACAACACGAAGTTTCCCCATTCTGGCATCCACATCGCTCCAGTCCGGCACCATTCTAACCGTTGGCTTCTATGCTGTGGGGTCAATGGGAGTCTTCTTAACGGACGCCGTGAGTGTAGGCCACGTTCAACCAATCGACGGAAAAGGGTTCTCGTCGACACGGGAACATCCAGGGTATTTTGCACATGCTGCAAAATGGCGGTACAAGTGACTTGTGGGACCGCCACAGCTTGTCGGCGGATGCGTCGATCCACCCGTGCTGACGTCACTCTGGCTGCACCTGCGCACCTCCTTCTTCCCACATTCCCTTGTTTCAACCATGTTCGCCATAGCCGATGCACCGTGCTCGCATCCATGTGGGTATCAGCTGCGATTTGACGTAATAACCAACTCGCCCTTCTCAGTCCGCTCACCATGCCCCTCGTAAAATCGTCTATCTGCTGGAAGTGCCTTCGCTGACGGCGGCCTGGCATTCTCTCCTATTACACATATCCTCCGGAACAAAAACCAACTTTCTTCGATAATTCGTCTGGCAGAAATAACGACACGATTATTGTCCATTCTGTACGTTCCTTCCCTTATATCTTACTTCACGTCCTCGGAGAGCTGCGCATTTCACATCATTCGCATAACTCAGTGACGTGAGTCTGCTCTAAAATTTGCATAAATTTCTGATCGCTCCTTCTTCGTGTTGCATTTTCAATGTCGAGCAGTGTATATAGGACTACTTATAACATGTGTTGTGTAGCAATTTTCACGTAACACTTAATTATTTAAGTTTGACTTAAGATTAATTTTCATTATTCTAAATGTATGCTACACAACGTTATTTTATTTAATAGCTTGTATTTATATTTGCTTTCGTTTAATTTTAATTAGGGGTTCTGGTACTTTAAGATTTGTACGCCTCTTCCACTGGAACGTCTTTGTTTTTGCATTCGGCTGACGAGAAGATATTTTCTCGGGTGCCTTGGGCACTTGGTAGTTACAACGGGGAGGATGAATTTATTTTTTTAACGGGGGCTTATGGCTCCTGTCACTTGCTTCTTCATGGCTTCTAAGCTTTACTTTAATAGTTCTTCAACAATGACAAGGAAATAATACTACAATCAAAAATAACGTACTTATAAAATGAAAGAAAAATATATTTCCATGCTTCTTCGTCAACTTCAATAGAAATAACAATCCTTCAATAATGGAAAGGAACTTATTCTTCATCAAGTCTACCGTTGGTTGAACCTTTTTAGTCTAAATTTTGGTCGTCAGACTCCGTCCGCCTCTTCAATTTAAAAAGAACAGAAAGCTCAACCCGTCCAAGCTACCTGTGTTCCGACCTGAGTTTCCTGATGGATCTGAAGTTCATAATACAGAAGGCAGCCGCTCGATGATACTTCAAGTTCCTACGTACTGGGTATTCTTCGAATGTTCGGTCTCCGCCAGGCTGCTGTCGGGTAGTTTTCATTCCTTCAACTCCAGGTTAACTTGTTTGTTTAATTTCTTTTATACATCGTTTCAGATTTATTATAGTACTTGAATAGAACATGTGGCAACGATTAGATAATTCTTCAGATGATATACATAATTTTTGTTCATTCTGAATTACAAAATGAAGGAGATGTAACGCTGTTAAGTGAACCTAGCGCTAGAGTGTCGTTATGGTAAACAAATATAGTGAATTTTAAAGAGTGCATTTATTCTATTGTGGTTTATGCATTATCGACGAAGTAGGTTTAATTCAATCTAATAAGTTTAAATGAAATGCAAAATGCGTATAATTTAATATTCCGTACAAAGAAGTCATGTGGTGTACACATCAGAATTGTTTATGTCGGCGATTAAATCTAGCCGTCGGAATAATCTGCCTGCCTCGAAAAGGAAGTTTTCAAAGGCAATGCATCAGGCTGCAAAAATATATTAATTTAATAGGAGAGATGTTTGAGAAAATAATTCTTAGTAAACTAGAAACAATGACAATGTTTTATAGAGGTCCTAGAAAAGAGAAGGTAGTGGGTTTTACAATTTAGAGGAAGACCTACGAGATAGTTTAAAATATGCTCAAGCGATAACACCGCACAAACTGTTTGAGAAGGAACCAAGCTTTTCTGTAAAGCATAAAAATAGGAGAACAAAATTGTTACTCAGACTCTTTAGAAAATTATTCAGGTATTTATCCATTCAGCCTCTTATGAAACAGAATCTTCTAGAATGTTTCTGTTTGCTCTAATTTGCATTGGAGACTTCTTTTCAATCCGATTGTGCTGATTCCAAGCAGAAGTTTATTTTTAGGACGATTATCTTCAAATTGGTGACGCGGCCAATTCCCATTTCGATGTCGTGATGCGATGAGTGGGACTCATTCGACGATCGACCAGCAATTTTCTACTCCACGAAATCCATTCTCTTTTATGCTGGGTCCAATCTTTTGCCGAACTGCATTTCGCCCACCCACGCACGCACACTAACTGCATTCCGCGAGTTTTCCTTTATTATGAGGGACGAAGAAAGAAAAGAGAAAAGAAAAAACAAGAATGCTAAGCAAGAAACGGGATGCAGTGAGTAGTTCCGTAATGTACCACAGCCTATAAAACGGACGTCGTCAGTGTGTGAACCTATATACCTTCTTTGTCCCTTCTCTGAACTTAGATGAAGATAGTTTTACATTCCACTAAAGGTAAGGGGTGGTATCCTCGTTAACAGAGATGTTCTAACATAGGGCATCAAACTTTATTTCAAAAGTTTCAGTATACAGAAGAAACGCAAAGTGCTTGAGAGAAATTTTTAAAAAAGGTAACTTTTACAAGGGGCGGAATGATCTTCAATTTTTTATTCTTCCTCAATTAATTTTAATAGAATTCATTTTTTACTTTGTAACTAAACGAATTTAAAATTAAATCACTCATTACACTCTCAAAGTAGATATGATCATCTATCTTCTTCGTATATATTATTAATAAATGTAAAATAGAAAATATTTTTAAAAACATGTTTCCTTGCATTATTACATTTTATTTCTGTGACTAAAATTTCTTCAGCTTAGACAGAAAATTTAATATGTTGCATATACAATCCTGCATACTTTTTTAATAGAAAAGTGTTAAAGAAACATTTAATACTTTATAACAAGAATTAACAAAAGGCAAAAATTTGTAAATGTACTCGGAAAAACTATTCAGAAGCACTGCATATTTTTGGTAATAAATTATTAATCCTCAACTCATGAGCAACGCTATTGCTAACCTGCATATATGAGTGACAACTCGCAAACATTTTGGAATGTTGCACTGACATTTGGGATGTGCCTTTCATCTTTCTAATTCTTATTCCAGTGCAGGACAGCAGCCTACACAGAGCCGGATAAACCATTAAGCAAACAAGCACGTGCTTAGGGCATTAAGGAAAGGGATGTCACAAAAAAGGTGTTTACGGCATCATGGAAATGGGGCATGAAAAGATGCGTAGGAACTCAGGGAAAGAAGGCACCGCAAAAATTCCCTATTAAGGTATTAGTATGGAATGTATAATGCAATTAAACTAATACTGAGAGAGAAAGAAGGAGAAAAAAAACAAGCTTAAACGTATGAAGGGATCCCAAAATATTTTAAGTGCTTAGATCATCTAAAAATCTTAATCCGGCCCTCAGCATTCGTACCATTCATCATGACCCAAACAATATGCAAGGTATTACCGTTTCACGCAGTTTCCGGTTACTTCACTGCACAGTTTTGTTATTGTACAGTGCAGCTATAAGAGAAATGGTTTGATTTGGTTTATTTAATCATGGCAGCGAACACGAGAGCTATCTGCGGCTATCTACTTAAGGGAAGGGATGCCTTTGTGGAGGACTTTCTAGGAGAAACAGATTCAGTTACACATGGGAAAACCACGGAAACGCTCGTGCATTGACGCGTTCGCCGAGATTCCATCGCCGATTGCCATGTTCGTCCGTTCGCCTGGATTCAAATCCCGGACGAACTACCAGTGTTCATCAACTTTACCGCTCGGTCTGTTCTGGGCCCTATAAGAGAAATGACAGAGATAATTGTGTATGATTGGTTTGAGACATGAGTTAGTTTTAAATATAACAAGCAATTCATTTCATTTTTTTAATTTAAAAAAAATTCACAGAATCGTTATATTGATATCCAAGTAGGAAATTTCAAATTTTGAACATATTACATCATCCATGTACACTGAACAACATTTAAAATCAAAGGAATGTTCCAATAACAGAAATATTAAGATTTTTAATTTTTTTTCCAAAACTCTATAGTTCAAAATTAATAGTTTACGCTACCTTGTATAATAATACCCGGGACATTCCAGGAGCTAGAAGAGGCTGAAAACTAATCCGAATTCTAGCGTGTGAGTTCGGATTTCCAATAAAGCTTATGTTACTTCTAATCCACGAATTCTAAAGTTCAGACGATTCTATTTGGCAGAGCTTTCGATTTCGAAATCCAATTCAAACTCGAATCATAACTCAAAATAAATCTTAATGACTATTTATTTACACACATCTGTTATATTACACTATTTACATGGTTCAAGATTAATTTTAAATCAAAAGATGGGGGATAATTCCCCATTCGAATCAAATTCTATTAAGAGAAGTCGAGTAACCGACCGCGCACTTCAAAGTTTGTTTTTCGACTCTATTGCCAAACGGCAGAAGCGAAGCTCTAATTCGCTTTCGACTTGTAACATTTCTCCCACCTTTTGATTTTGGACAAAGTAGGAGAAAATCAAAACAAATATGAAAAATGAAAATTGAGATTGTATTATAAAATGAGAAACTTAAATCTTACCAAATCTTAACAACTTTACTTAGGTATAACAAATCTCTTGAATATTTTAAAACATACCGAACATAGTCCAAATTTACATTCTTTAAACAACAGATCTTTAAACAACAGGCAAAATGTCTATTCTGAAAAATACTAGTAACAGATTAGTTTTCTAAACTAAATGAAATCAAATTATATATAAAATTTAAATTGAAAGAAAAAATAAAGAAAAGAAAAAAGCAACGAATAGCAATATTAAACAAATTAAAGTTAACCAAAGTTCATTGGCTTGAGAATTTTTCTACCATATCTACTAAACTGAATGTTTTTATTAGAATCTTCAGTTTTTAGTATCAGTTCCTAAATCATTTTTTCCGGTATTTCCTGAAGATGTGGATGTTTTATTGGTTTTACTCTCGAAAATAGATTCTATATTGTCTATCTCCATTGGAAATATTCTTTTTACCGATCTTAACAGTTCACCATTAGATGTTTTTACTTTCACCACTCTGATGTTGTTGTCTTTTCCTGGGTATATCTCGATTACCCGACCTATGAGCCAGTTTGTTCTTTTCCTTCTATCGTCCTCGACGAACACTAAATCACCCTTCTTGATGGTTCCCGAAGGCACAGTCTTTGGTCGATGAATTAACAGCCAAAGGTATTCGTCTCTGAATCTCTTACGAAATTCCACACGTAACCTTTGGTGGTATCGCCATCTTTTCGAGAAGTTGATCTTATCCAGACTGTCTAAATCCGGAACACCCTCAGTTCGAACGTCTTGAATGAACATAGATGGAGTGCTTCTGCATCACACATGATAGTTAACATTTCTTCATATGACAGCAGCGCTTTTCCCAGAACCTTTCTCAATAATTTCTTAATCACCTGAACCAGTCTCTCCCACCATGCCGCGGCTGGTGGATTCAGCTTCCACTGAATTTTCATTGTCGAAGAACTTCTCATAATTTGGTTCCAGTCAACTAATCGGAGTAAATTCCTTGCCCCTACGAAATTTGTGTCATTATCACTGTATACTACTTTAGGACGTCCTCTTCTTGCTATGAATCTTCGAAATCCGAGAAAAAATTCATTAGTTGATCAGCTTCCGATTAATTCTAAATGAACCGCACGATAAACTCCACAGGTAAAAAGCAAGATCCAAGCCTTCCTATTTTCCTTTAAATAAAGTGGTCCTGCTACGTCAACACCCGTCACCTCAAATGCATAGGCATCTCTGACTCTATCTTCTGGGAGAGGACAAGGCACTGTATCAAGAGCTTTCGCTGAGTGTCGCTTGCACCGAACACACTTCGATATCACTCTTTGTATTGTTTTTCTTCCTTTTATTATCCAAAATTTTTGACGAATACTGGTCAAAAGAATTTGAGTACCCGCATGTAAGAGTTGTAAATGGTAGTCTTGTATCATTCTTTCTACTAATTCACGTTTGGATGGAAGTACAATGGGGCACCGAAAGTTTTCTTCATCATGTCTCCTCAAAATCTTCGTTTTCAATCTTATGATTCCTTCTTCATCATTGAAAGTAAAATGTCCCTTCAACTGTTCTTTATTACAGAATGCTTCTTGTTGAACGATCTTCACTAATCTCTTCTATGCAATGTCCAGTTCTTCAACGCTCAGGGTTTTGTCTGAATTTCTTTCTCCATTTCTACAATTTTTTATGAATCTCAGAATCCAAGCAATCATTCTTACAATTTTAAAGTAGCTTGAAAAATAATTCAGGTACCATTTTTCACCAGTGATGTTAGCCAATGTCGAAATAATATTCTTTCCCTTTTCGTTCATGATTTCTTCTTCGTTGGTAATCACTTCACAAGTTGGCCAGTCTTCTTCTTTCTTCATGAGCCATTCAGGTCCCTGCCACCAACCAGATCTCACAAAGGTCTTAATCGTACACCCTCGCGATGGTATATCTGCGGGATTCGAATTTCCTGGAATATGACGCCATTCAGATTTCGATGATAATTTTGGTACTTCCTTCACTCTCTTTACAACAAATGGCAATGATCATCTCTTTGAATCCAAGAAAGAACAGTGCTTGAATCTGTCCAATAGTTTCTAGGAATGTTGTCTAATTTTAGTGCTTGTAAAGCAACAGCTGTGAGTCTGACTCCTATACAGCAGGATAACAATTCTAGACGATTTATGGTAATTTTCCACTCTACTTTTAGCTAGAAGAAAATGCACAGATACATTTCCACTTGTTTCTGTTCTTAAATAAATCACACATCCATATGCTTGTTCACTTGCATCACAGAAAGTATGAAGACTAAGATTATCATTTTCATTTATATCCAAAGCCCTTGGGTTCTAATATAGGATAAGAGTGGCAAATCATCAATCCATGAATAGAACTCTTTTCCTAAGTCTTCGGGTATATTTGCATCCCACCCAATTTTTAATGACCAGGTCTTTTGTATAAGCAGTTTAGGTGTCAGCGTTATCGGACAGAGAAATTCCATAGGATCAAAAATTCTGTGTACCGCAGACAAGATGTTTCTTCTAGTAAGTCCCAGCGATTTGTCAGTAACAATCTTCACATCACAGAAAAGACTGTCATCTTCCTTATCCCACAAAAGTTCCAGCACAGGAGTAGGTTCCATGCTGTGTTCAGACTTCAAAAGAGAAGTGTGCTCCCACCCTCTCAAATCGAACGGCGCAGAACCTAATATTTGTTTCGATTCCACTATGAATCTATTCAGCGTTTCTTCCCCAGGAACAGATGTGACGCAATTGTCTATATAGAATGATTTAAGTTTTCTGCTGTTTCAGGAAATTTAGAGGAATTCAAATCAATGTGATGGCTTAACACAGCAGCCAATAAAAAAGGACTGCAATTCAATCCAAAGACAACGCGTTTATGTCTAAAAACTTTACGTTCTTTTTTGTCAAAATCTTTCCACCATAAAAAAAGTAAAAACGTAAGAAATCTCGATCATTCTTTTTCACCGATATTTGCAAAAAAGCCTTTTTTATATCCGAGATAACTCCTATTCTGTACTTGCGGAATCTTAAAATTATAGGAATAATTTGTTCCAGCAAATTTGGGCCCTTTTCTAGGCAATCATTAAGGGAGCGAGAATTTTTATCTTTGCAGGAAGCATCAAATACCGGTCGCAGTTTCGTTGTCGAAGTTTCTTTGAATATCCGTTTATGCGGTAAATAGTGACACTGATTATTCATTTCGTCTTCGGGGACTTCTTCTATAACTTCGTCATTTAACCAATCCGTGAAAACATTTTCGTAATCATCAAATTTGCCCTTTTTTATCAACCGATATGTCGTATTTTTTAACGCTGTTTAGCGATATCAAAATTTTGACTTAGACGGTCCTTTCTATTAGCCAAGGCAACTGAACCTCATATCTTCCCTCTTTAAAAGTAACAGTTTCATTAAAATGATTCAGTGCGGCAACCTCCATTTCCTTTCTACATTTTGTTTCCACAGGGTCTTGAATGCCCAACAAATCTAATTTCCACAAATTCTCAATCTTCGATGTGTGAATCAATAAAGAAGTCACTGAGACAGCATGAGTTACATTTTCCTTTTCGTTAGTATGATTAAACAATTTTCCCATTAAAATCCAACCCATTTTGCTTTCCATTGCATCTAATGCTGAGTTCAAACGTTCAACCTTTTCCTTTACCACTTTCCAGTAATTATCAGCTCCGATGAGTAAGGATATGTTGTTGTTATCTATAAAGATTCATGTTCAGCATCCGCTAAATTTATTCCTCTATCTTTTAACAACTCCTTAATGCTTTCAGCCGGATAGCCTAACTCAGCATTTGTTATTGCATCAGCTTCTAAAAGCTCAATAATTAATTCCTGGTTATCAAAAATGTTTTTTTAATTTTACTTCTACTCGCGCGCAGTTCCGTTTGATTGGCACTTGAGATCCAAACGTATAAATCATAATTTCCTCTCTTCCTACGATTTTTAATCCCAGATGCCTACACAGCTGTTTTTGAATATACGACCGTCGACTAGCGCTGTCAAATAAACAACGAATTAATTTATTCTTTGACCTACTTTTGAGTTCGACTGTCGCCGTCTGTAAAAATATTTTACTCTTTTCACTACCAATATGGTTGGTTGCAAGTCGAATTTTCTACACCTTTTGATTTCGATGTTTCGCGGGTTTTCTCATTTTTGTAACAAAGAGCTATATTATGTTTTTTACCGCATAATTCACATGCATTTTTCTCAGAGCAATCTGATAATCTATGTCCTTTAGCTAAGCATAAATAACACCTTCCCTGTGCTTTCAATAAATTCCGTTTTTCGTTTACACTCATATTACATTTTTCGCTATTATGTGTGCTATTTTTGCAAAAAATACAATTTTCTTCTTTTATGGAATTAATAATTCGGCAGCCGACGATGTATTAACTTTAGAGTGAAACTTATTGTTTGTATATTTAAAATTACTTTTGTGTTTATCAAAATGTTTATTCTTTTCGTTTGATGGAACTAGTTTCGATTCTGGTTTGCTAACCGCGTAAGTTTATTCGCGACATTCAATTTCTTTTTTCAAGAAAACAATTAAACATGTAGCATCAGATTCTCTTTTGGATCACGCTTTCGATGATATTCGAGAATCAAATCAGGCGGCAATAATTTCAATAATATCGGATTTAACAAGTGTCCATAGGAACCCGAAGTTACTCCTAAATTACTTAAGCTTCGAATGTCTATTTCATACAATCTTCTTAACAAGCGTCATACAATCTTCTTAACGCATTCAAGTTAGAAGAATTTTTAACTGGTTCGATATCCAGAAGATTATTCATATGTGCTTTTATAATTTTTCCTGTTTTCCCAAAGCGTTCTTTTAAAAGTTCTAAGCAAGAATCGTAATTTTGTTCGGTTAACTGAAATCCTTCAACGACATTATATGCTTGCCCTATCAATAGATTTCAAGTATACAAACTTTTCAATCTTGGTTAATGCTTTATTTTGATCAATTGCAGCTTGAAAACTGTTAAAAAATTCTAACCACTCTCCTGAATCTCCTGAAAATTTCGGAATGTTTAACTGCGGCAATTTCATAGCCGATGACGATAAATTTATTTCGGAAACAGATGTGTTCAAAGAATATGCATCTGATGTATTTTTCACTGACAGGTTTTCATTTGCATTACATTTATTTAATCTTATTTTAATTCTAGATTTTGCACACATAATTTGCTCATTATATTTATCACTTGCCAAAATATCTTTTTCAAATTCTTTAGCATCATTTTTAACTGAGTCTTGATTTGTGAATTCAACATTTTTAACGTGTTTTCTCTTTCACGAATTATTTCATCCATTTCCTGGAATTCCTCAATTTTTGTGTTTTCTATTTGTTCTGCTAACAGAGTTTCTATTTTGGTAATTAATTTCGTAACACTACTGAGTTCATTAAAACGTTTCTGTTTCAATTTTTCTAACGGTTCCATGTTCAAAATTGAGAAATCACAATATTGAAACTCAGTTTTTTCAAATTTTCAAGCAAAATTGGAATTGCTTACCTGCTCACAGGTAGTCCATCTAAATTTAAACTTTCTAATGATCTAAAGGTCCCGTTAGTTTTGGCACCACTAATAAATGTCATTTCTAATCCACGAATTCTAAAGTTCAGACGATTCTATTTGGGAGAGCTTTCGATTTCGAAATCCAATTCAAACTCCAATCATAACTCAAAATACACCTTAATGACTATTTATTTACACACATCTGTTATATTACACTATTTACATGGTTCAAGATTAATTTTAAATCAAAAGATGGGGGATAATTCCCCATTCGAATCAAATTCTATTAAGAGAAGTCGAGTAACCGACCGCGCACTTCAAAGTTTGTTTTTCGACTCTGTTGCCAAACTGCAGAAGAGAAACTCTATTTCGCTTTCGACTTGTAACAGCTTGATTCTTTTACTGCCTCTTTCCGCAGTTGTAATATCGGTTATTCCTGTACTGCCCCGTGTCCAACGCTATTGATTACGAGGTGAATAAATGACTAATGGGTTCGGCCATGAAGTGTTCACCCACTTATTTTAAAAAACATGTATATATAGATATATGCAATATAAAGATTTTCATTTACTTATTTAAGCTAAAAAGAATAATTTTAAGATGTAAACTTTGCCAGAGGCTGTCTGATAATTACTAAAGGGATTAATTTGAAAAATAAATATATAAATATGTGAATAAATGTAATATGTATGGCAATTTATTTTTAAAAAGAAGTTAGCATTAAAATACAACACAAAATGAAATAGATACAATGAAAATACAAATGTGTTTTCATTGTAAATATTTCATTTTGTATTGTATTGTAATGCTAACTTCTTGCAGAAATTACATCATGAGTTCATGCCATGTTCAGAATATTTGGAAAAAGTAAATAAAAAAATATGGTTGTGAGATCTAGTATGTTTTGCTATGTTTAAATTGTAACGTGATCTACTTAAGCGTAAGCCTTGAGACTTCTCGCACAAGCGTGAAGATGAACACAACAGAGAAAAGTGGTAAAGGACTCTTTCATTTGTCTCAAATTGTATAACAGAAGGCACGGACATACGTGCTTACACAAAACACCTACCATTCCGGTGAGAACTTGAAAGTTAATTTGACAATAAATTTAAAGGTAGAGATAGAATGCTAGACTACACAATTCAATTTAACCTAACAGGCTGACTCAGAAATCTGCACCTGCGATATACAAACTAGACAGCCAGAATGCGTAGCCGCTATTAACATTAACAGCTGGAGAGCAAAATAGCCAACGTACGCTTTCACCAACGAAATCAATGTTCTGTCTAACCTTTTCGTTCCGGCAGTTTAAATGCTCTCTTTCACCTACTTCATTTGCATCGTGGTGATGAATAAGAGAATTCAGGAAAGGTTCAAAAATTAAAATAACTATTACTAAAAGCAAATAGCGCCGTACAAAGTAAGTAGAAAATTATTTCAAAGTTTCATAAGTAGTTGTACCGCCCAACGGTATAGTGGTTAGGGGAGCCTACTGCGGTACCGAAGGGTCCGGGTTCGAATTCTGGAGAAGGCATGAATGTTTGTAAATGTATAGTATCTTTGCGCCATGGGCGCACTCTAAATATATGGCGAGCCGAAAGTCCTCTCGAGAGGTTGGTGTTAGAGGAAGAGGGGTGAATAGAAAATGCCTTACATTCTTCTCCACTTCAAGACGTCTGGGGGAAGAAGAACCAATTGCCAAATTTTGTTGGTATTATAGTTCGAACGCCACTGTAGAGTCATTAGGATTTTTTGGAGTCGACAAAAATGACAAATCAGCAATGTCGTCTCCGGGATTCGAACAACAGACATCCCGACTACTAGAAGAAGCATCCAAATTCAAATGGAGACGATTTATCATCCATCACGTTTTATTTCGGTCGCCACTTCCAGTGCCTTAGCAAAGGGTTCAAATTCAGATTTTCAAAGGGCTACCCGGACGTACTTCCGGTTATACCTGGAAGGCACGCTCTGAGGTGGGAGAAAATTCCTCACAAATTTAATTAAAAATATTAAATATCAAATCTCATTCGCATTGTCTGATCAAATACATATCAAAATATTAATAAGAGAGTATTCAGTGTTCGTATGGTCGCTATAAACAGCCGTTATGTCTCTAAGTAACGCCAGCGCTGTCATCTAATCAAATAATTTCTGCAGCCCATGCTTAATAGTTTGGATTATTAAGACTTCTAAGCAAAGCGAAATATACTTCATTTGTTCGAGAGATTTTCAGAAGTCATAATGAAACGTCAACAGCTTTTTTCAATGCTCATATGGTGAATACTACTAGTTTATAGATACCACATTTTCGCAGCTAATGCAATGACAACTTGTAGAGATACAACTGCAACACTCTGACCGGAATCCTGCGCTAATGAATTTCTTGCAATTTCTTAACCATGTTATTTGCGCTTAAGACTAATTCCCAAGTTCTTGTGTTGAAGAAAAAGTGGTAGTCAATTAAAAAAGAGTTCGAGGGCGGAATGCTTGCTTACCCACTGGCTGCTCTATCTTTAGAAAAACATTTTTAATTCCCGTTGGATCCAAATTAAGTCGAATTCAAAGTTAAGAGGAAATTTTTGCTGTTGTTGTTGTTGTTGTACAAATGACTCACCATAATAAATTCAGCATATAAATAAGGAGGCTCTTGGAATGATTCTTTAAAAAGAATAATACCGATTGTACTCAATCTAAAGAAGCTGAAAAGTGACAGAATTTCATCAACAAGGCCAAAACGATTTTAATGCAATAACCCTTCTATTTTCTTCTAAGTTATTCTTAATGAGCATCAGGAAATAAAAATCACATAAAAGACTGCAACAGTTGGGAATTAATCATGCATTTCTGCTTTTCCTGACAGAACGTCTTTCAGCTTCATTCTTACTTCATTTTTACTCCAGTTGTTCTCCTACTTAATCCAGTTGTTTTGATATAGAAATATTCATTTATTTGAATCTTTAAAGATTTAGATCATTTTCTTGATGTTGAATAGAAATTGATTTATACATATTTTGAGATTGATCTTGTAAGATCCTAGCAAATATGCTTTTCGTCGATTCCAGTAAAATGAAACAGTAAAAACTTCTGTTGTTAGTATATGAAAACGACCCCTTGCTCCAATTGTTATCTTTTTTCTCGTATTTTATCTTGTGTTATTATTATTATTATTATTATTTGATTATCTTTTCTTTTTTATTTCCTTTATACTTTTGTAATACCATGCTTATGTTTAATTTCTCTATGTATCTTACTTTTTACTATATAATTTTCTTGAGGACAGGGAGCTCTTTATTCTGTCTCGTTTCTTCTATATTGGAGTTAACATATGTGCTTTCTTCATTCCTAATATACTCAGGTAAATTAGACATGCTTAAAATAACATGAACCTTTGTGAGTTCAGTTAAGTATACATGAAATATCAAAATATCAGACTGGATCTATTTTAACCAAAAAATAAAGGCGTTGAAAACGAAAATATCGTAATCAGACACAGCGCGGAAAAATGCAGGGAAAATAAGAACTAGAAATATCGTTTTTCCCCAGATCCCCAATACGAAGAGCCGTCTAGTAATATCTGATGATAACTTTTAAAGCAAAATTTTTCGCTCCGATATGAAATGATGTTTGCGAAGAGCCTCTGGTTCGACGTTTCCGCTTTTCATATAACGCTTTCAGTTTTAGTCTCCACCTGTGCTGCCACATCTCTTAAACTGGAATCGGGCAACACGGTCTGTCGACTCGCTCTCCTTTTACCAAATCCCAATTCCTAGAAGTATCGCAAGAGAGTTCTTAGCGCTTCACTGTTAGTGGCGCTCAGCAAGTTTTCATTTGTTGAAGCTGAAACACTAGTTCGATTCTAAGGTAGAACAAATTTATCAGTAACATTGCGATATTTAAGTTTTACTAACGAAATATTATTAAATTTCTTCCTTCCTTGCTGCCCCTTTTTACCACGAGTTTCGCTCATTCTAGAATTTGTGTAGATTTGAGTGGCAAGCAGTTTTATTATAAAATCTGAAGAGTTATGAATAAGAGTGTGAGAGTTTAGCCTGCGGTCTGCCTCTTTGCTGACTAAAGTAAAATCTATTGATGACTCCAATAGTGGTCTTGCTATGAATATTGTAGACTGAGGTTAGGCAGACTTAGCAAGTGTTCCGTCACGGAAGTGTGATGGTACCTAAAATTCATTGGTACAAAAGTTACGTGTTTGGTACCACGGTACCATTGTTGTATATTTTTAAGTTTTAAACTGTCTGTCTTAAACTTTCATTGGTGCCGGACAAAAAATATAAATATAAAAATAGTATCTAACTAAAATAAATAGTCTGAAAACTCGGAATCCTAAACTGTGCAGAGGGACTGCGTGATTGACTTAAAGGAATTAATAAACATATCCTTAAAACCAATTAATCAAATGCAAACTCATTCTTAATAAATCAATAACATGAAAAAAAAGGGAAATAAATTTTCCCTGGTGATTGGGTAAACAGAATACTATCTCTCTAACAAAAACCATTACTTCAACATTCATTAACTAAATATTCAATCCACTCCAAAATTTATTCTAGAGCAACAAAGTTTAATTCCATAAATTCAAAACCTCACAAACACCAGAGAAAAAATACTCATGCAGTATCCCCAAAAACAATAAATTCAAAGAGTTTAAATAGATTTCTAGCACCTACAATTTATCAATAAACATTCAAATAATAATAATTTGTGGTTAGTATAACTAAGGGCACTTTGTGAAACTCTCTGTTCATAAAAAAATATTAACAATAACCTTAAGTTAAGTCTCTATGTTTTTTACTTCCTTGTACGAAGTAAAGGAAGTATTGTAATCACGAAAAATTCAGGATACCATATTTCAGCGAAAATATTTTTTTGACCGCTTTCGAATGGAATTTAACCATGTTTTTGCCTGATATCTGTACTAAAACAGAATAAAGGCTCTACTTCCCCAAACGAATTATAAAACTCATTTGAAATGGATTCAGAAGACTTTTTTCGTGGCGTCTGTACGTATGTATGTATGAATCTCGCATAACTCAAAAACGAGTAGCCTCAGAACGTTGAAATTTTGTATATAGATCTGCTATAATATGTAGTTGTGCACCTCCCTTCTTGGTTGCAATCGGTCGCACCAAAAGTACATAAATATATATATATTTGAATTTAACAAATACGGAATCATTATCTCATTCGCATAAAGAGAATTTAAATTTTAAATTATGAAAATTCAATTGTAAACACATAAAGGATTAATTATTGCTGAGAACTAATTTGCAATATCATTCAAATTCAGAAAACATACGTAAGTTAAATGATACATCTAAATGCATGAAAAATAATGTTTAAAAAGCCATAAATTAATCCTAAAAGCTTTAAAGAATTTTTAAGACTAAATTAAGTTGCATAAAGTGAATATTTGTTGAGCATGCAGGAAACAGAAGTTTTCAAGGAAAAGGTACCTCCAAACCTAACTCTTCAATTACTCAATTCGTATTTCGTCAACCATATAGGCATGGGTAAAAAATTATACAAAACCAAAAGTAAAACCAATAGTAGTGAATTGCCTAAATGAGAAATTAAACTATAAAAGAATTTCGAGAAATTTAGTATGTAAATCCACTTGAGAAATAAATTATTAATTAAAAATACATTGCTAATGTAATTAAGAGTATAAATCCAAACTAATTTATGAACCCTTGCCTATTCTGGCACTTCTCCGACACGAATGATGCATAAATAAACTATCTAAACATTATAAAAATTGAACTATAATAATATAAAATATAATAAATACAATCTATAAAAATAATATAATAAAAGCAAGTAAATAGTAAGTTTCAATTTAACTTACCATGTAACTATAAACTTCTTTTAAGCGGGAAAGTGGTATAGCAGTTGCTAAACAAAATGAGGTTGAGTAGTTTGTTGCTACTAACTGTGTAAATAGAGGGCGCTGATACTATGTAAAGTTGAGTATTGTTAAGCTTGCTCCTACCTGTGTTATCCATTGTGAAAAAATACAGCTGCAAACTCTAATGTGATGTAAATGTTCTGTTTGAAGGAATATATATATATATATATATATATACCCACTCTGCCATTTGGCTCAAGGAGCTCAGTTTTCTCATTCATATATGTTGCTAAAATGAGCATTTTTTGCTTTAAAAATAATTGAATTATGTTGTTCTTACTTCTGGTTAAGGTTTTTATGCCTTTAGTTAACCTACATGCAATAATTGCAGAATTATCAACAATTTAAAAGTTGTTTAAATGCGGCTAAGCCTAATTTTTGTTCACTATAGCAGCCATATTTGATTTCATTTGAAACTTAGCAGAATAATGGATTTGTTGCCAATCTAGAGAAACTAAACTTCGCAACAACAAAGATAACGTATTCCTTTATTATTGCGAATTAAATCATGTTTTAAACTATCCCATATATTGATTCAGCATAGCGACCACAACAAATTAAGTCAATTACTACGTCCTCAATGTCTTCTTGCCGAGTGAGGCCAAAAGCAAACTTTCAGTTTTGCGCACCGAAAAATCTGCCTTCTTGCCCGCTCGTCGAATTGCTTGGTTTTGCGTCGAAACACTAATTTTGATTGTAAAAGTTGTTCTTTAAATTTTTAACTGTATTTATGTTTTATACGTTTCTGTATTTTTCAATTTTTAATAAAAATATTTTGAGGTGTTATGTATTTTTGCCTTGTCGTGAAGTGAGAACTGAATTTTGAATGAGAATTCCATCTCTAATGAAATTCGAGCAAATAAGTTTAAAGGAAATGCAGGAAAATTTAATCTGATATTAATTTAATATTACGTATTTTTAAAATTAATTTGATATTACGTACAAGGAAGTCATCTGGTGTACACATCAGATTTTTTTAAAGAACCTTACTGCTCAAACAAACGGTGTGATTGGGCAGACCAACAATTAAAATGCTCAAATAACGCATACAATATTCAATTACTAACACATTTAATGTTTCTCTAGATTAAATAAACATTTAATTAAGTAAGTTAAAAAATTTATTTAGAATGGCTTTTGAATCTTCTCATTTTGAAAAGTATTAGCAATGAATTTAGGAGTGACTCTACTGTGACACAAAATATCTTTAGTCATCAATGAGGTGGTGCCATCGATTAATTTTCTATTTTTACTATCAACTAACAAATTAGAATGTGAAAGAAAGTCTTTTCCAACGATAGGTTTATTGACATATGCAATGATAAAAGGCTAGTGGAAAGATTTGCGTAGCCCTAAATCTAGCTCTAATAATTTTTTAGCATACGTTTTGATTGTTATACCGTTAGATGCAAACAGCTCAAGCTTAGCCAAAGTTCTTTTTTGCGATGGTGATGATACGATGACCGATATTTCTGCTAAAGTGTCAATTAAAAAATGGGTCGCTGATGCGTTGTCACGAATATATAGACGACTCAGCTCGACCCCCTGACTTTCTGTCGTCATCGAAGGCCGCGGATTCAGTTTTCCCGTTTTGATGCCCGGTATTCTCATGGCGGGGTGCACTTGTAAGCTCTATCACCAAAGCGTTGATGAAAATAACAATTATTTGGGTCACTGCTACTTTTGGAACGATTTCTTGAATTCGATCTGTATCTTCGTCTTTGTGGACTAGAGTTTCTACGCCTATTTGTTTCTGCTATCTGCAGTGTCAAGTTTGATAGCTGTTTCTGTAGATCTTGGGCTATAATGTTATCTGATGGCGGGAAAACAATGCGAGCTACCTGGTGTGGATTGGGGTTTAATTCCTATATTCTGTCAGCCATTGTAGCTAATTTGGACACATCATCTCTGCTTACAGATAAAATGCTCCGCATATAAGTAGTAGTCGTTGCATCCATAATGTTTTCAAAAATTCATCCGGCACTTGTTCAGCCGCAAAGTTACCACTTTCGCTGAGAAGTTGGGATGATTTATTATCACCCAGTTCTAATTAGGTCAGAGTTTCAGAATCAGCAAAAATTTCAATAAGCCTCTTTTTAATAGCCGGATATTTGGCACTGTCTTGTGGATTGGTGAGAATATCAGCGATTTGCTACAGCGTCCCTGCTTAAATAGACCTCACTGCATAATAACTCACTGCATAAATTACTGCATTTGTTTAATAGCGTTGCGAAATTGGGCTTTGCTTTGAAGAAACCAAATTTTGAGGTCGGATTTCTAAAAAGGGGGAATTTTAATGCTAATCCTGGCAACAGCTGCAGTTGTTGCATTAGTTTCAGTTTGTTTACTTTCACCTATGTCAGCCATAGTACAAATAAGGGTCTTAACGGATATACAGTTATCTTTATTCAGTTTATTTTATTTTTTATAGCTTAGGCTTTTCCAGTTAAAGATTGCTTAGTAAATCTGGTATAATATTTATTATTATTCGCAGCACTAAAATTATATTACATTGAATGGCAGCAGTCATTCTTTGTGTAAATATTTTGCTAACAACGTAACATTTGATGTTCTCTTTTTGCAGTTTTAATTAATTAAAGCTTCATTTCAGCTTCGTAAGGAAAGTAATTTATTATATTTACAACAATTTAATCAACTAAAACTAACTAATTTTCTTTTTCAAAATGGAAATCCTTTTGAAACCAGAAAGATTTGATGTTGACCCTGCGTGTGTCTTTAAGTGGAAACACTAAAAAGAACTTTTTCAAATTTTCTCACACAAGCGAAGGAGGCAACTGAAAAAGTATAACCTAACCCTGAAAGAGGAAAAATGCCCATTTTCCATGAAATCTGTAAAACTGTTGGGCTACTCTAAAGCTAACAGTGTAATAAAATCTGATCCTCATAGACTGAAACCGCTAATGGATTTACCGATTCCTAAAGATGTAAAATCTCTACATCGAGCACTGGGAATGTTTGCCCATTACGTTGAATTCCCAATTTTTCTGAAAAGATTTGCTCTCTTTTGACTAAAGGACCTTTTCCCTTTAGGATGACGAGAAAACCTTCAATTCCCTTAAAAGAGATATAGCCAAAGCTTCTGTAGCTGCAATTGAGGATAATATACCATTCAGAGTTGAACCTGATGTTTTTGAATTTGAAGTAGGAGGAACCCTGAGTCAAGCTGGTCTTCCTATAGCTTTCTTCTCTAGAACACTAAACTCTTCAGAACTCTTCTATTGAAAAAGAAGCATATGCTATTATTGAATCTTTACGAAACTGGAGACGCTATTTAATTGGAAGGAACTTCGAAGTTTTTACAGATCAAAGATCTGTGGCATTTATGTTTGATTAACATCACTCCAGTAAATTTTAAAATGAGAAAATTATGCATTAGCGGTTAGAACTTGCTTCTTTCAAATTTGATATTATATATCGCCCTGCAAATAAAAGTGAAACTGCAGACACTTATCAAGAATAAATGCAGCTTTAAAACCACAAATAGATCGAAAGGCATACATGATGAACTTTGTCATCTCGGAATAACTCGAATGTATCGCTGGATAAGATCTAAAAATTTGCCTTTTTCACTAGAAGAAATTAGAACTATTAATTCATGTGTATACTGGAGTGAAGAAAAATCTCTTTTCTGTTGATCTGAAGGACACTCAATTGAAGCAACTGCACTTTTTGAACCTTAAATCTAAATTTCAAAGGTCCTTTGCCTACGGCTTCTGAGAACCGTTTCCTTCTTACTATTGTGGATGAGTTTTCAAGATTCCCTTTTGCAATACCTTGCTCTGATACGACTTCGGCTACTGTTATTGCTCATCTGCAAAATATTTTCTCAATTTTGAGGATGCCGGCCTACATACATTCTGATAGAGGATCTTCATTTATGTCTTGCGAATTAAAATGCTTCTTAACTTCACTTGGTATAGCAACAAATAGCACAACTGCATATAATCCTCAAGAAATGGCCAAGTAGAGAGGTATAATGGAATCATATGAAAAACCATCCATTTGGGATTAAAATAAAAAAGTATGGCTATCGAACTTAGAAAGGTGTTCTGCAACCTGTTTTGCGTTCGATCCGATCACTCTTATGTACAGCAACAAATGCCACACCACATGAACGTATGTTAATCCATGATAGAACATCATATAATGGAAATTCTTTACCTACGTGATTAACACAACCTGGAACAGTATTGATGAAGAACAGTACACGAGTTAATAAATATAAGCCTATTGTGCAGGAAGTGGAGCTCTTTGAGGCTAATCCAGATTACGCTTGCATTAAACTTCTAGATGGTCGTGAAACCAATGTTTCAATACGACATTTAGCACCCAGAGGAGATACTCCTGTACATGCCCATGATATCGGGTTGGATGAAAACCAACAACTTTCAGATTCTTTTACTCAACAGAATGAAGATTTAGCCAATGAAGCTTGTGAGTCCGTATCAAAAACTGTAAGAATATCAACATAAGAGAATACCCAAAGCAGTGATTTAACGTGCCCTAGACATGAGGATTTTGAAAAGAGTTCAAATGATAACTTGCATGAGAGTGAATCCTTGCTTCCAAAAAGGCACAGACGTCAGCCTTCTAATATGGCAGACTATGTAACTTATTAATAATCTTTGGGAGAGGTGAATGTGGTATAATATTTATTATTATTTTCAACACCAAAATTATATTACATTAAATAGCAACAGTCATATATTTACAACAGTAAACACTAGTTTTTTTAGTTCGTTTACTTTTAAAATATTTGATGCATCCTGAAAGTTTCCAATAAATTTACACCCTAATTGTATACATTACCGCGGAAGAGATATTGCAATAATTTAAAGTTGACTTACGCATTTCAGAAATATTTTAGTCCCATGTAAGTTCGAAATTTATACTTCTCAGATGCAGAAAAATAATAGAACCATCAATTCTTAATGTGATCCATGCGAACACAGAAGCACTGCGAAATCGAAACTGTTTCTCAAGCCGCTGTCGAGCTCAGATAATAACTACGGAACTTTACAATGGGTACTTAGCTGCTTATAACGCTGCCGTAACACATATTTAATAACAGGTGAACTATTTAGAACATGTATATTTGTGCGTATTCATGATAAAACGAAATCGAAACTAAACAACCAGAGCATTTCATAATTTAAATAAATGCTTATTTTGGTTCTAAAGAAACAGCAAATTTATTTTTTCTAACTTCCATACTTGTTTGCAACATATTACTTATTCTTTCACATAAAAATAATATAACAACCTTTTAAGAAATAATGCTTACGTAACGCTTATCATAGCACACTCCAAATAACAATCGTTTTTTAACTCAACTCGCTGTTGCCACACAGCGAACCTTAATAGCTATGCAAAAACACTACATCATGTTGCCGATTAGAAAATCTTAATAATTATATAAAAACATTAAACTATGTTCCGCTACACTACTCCCCCTCCAGTAACTCTGTTACGATTCAAGAGATTCTGGTAGTGGAATAATGTAGCGTAAGCTGACATTAGAATAAAAGTACTAAATCCAATAAATAAATAAATAAAACTACAATTTAGCATATTCCATAATAGAGGTTAGGAAAAATATTCAACGTTGTTACTAAAACGTAAAGGACGTTTTATTGGTCGTCCAGTTCATGAGACTCGAGATCGTTCATCATTTGTCTCAGATTTTAACAGAGTCTTGGGCTGGGTGTCAGAAGCTTCTGGTTCTAGCCTTTGTTCGCCTGAAGTTAAACAATAGACTGGCTTCAGCCTGTCAATCGAAATGTTTACGTCCTTACCTTTGATTTTTGTCCTTACCTTTGATTGACTTGATTTTTTACCGAAGTATTTTCCCATTCTTTTAAGTACTTTGAAGGGTTCTTCATAACTAGGTTCTAATGGTTTCTTGATTCTCTCGGTTCTTAGGAAAATATGAACACACATATGCAGATCTTTATGGACAAAAACTTTAGGAATCATTTTTCGCTGTATCGTAGAGGGCTTGAGCAATTCCATTTGTTTTTGCAATTTATGCAAAAAGTTTGAGGTGTTGTAGAAACCGTGGGGTTATTAAAAAGTTCTGCAGGAAGTTTGATTGTTTTCCGGTAAACCATTTGTGCAATGAAATATACAGAGTCTTCTTTTAATGCTGCCCTAAGACCTAGAAGAATAGTTGGAATGGATTCAGACCACTTAATGGAATTATGACATTTGATAGCAGCTTTCAAAGTGCGATGAAATCTCTCAATTTTGCTGTTACACTGTGGATGGTAGGAAGTTGTGTGTTTAATTTTGACTCCACATATGACTGCCATGGTTCGAAATAGTTCAGAAGTAAACTGTGTTCCACGATCCGTAACAAATTGTTAAAGGACTCCAAAACGAGTGATCCAATTTTCATAAAAAGCTCTGGCAACGGTTTCTGCTGTTATGTCACGTAAAGGAATGGCTTCCATCCAACCAGTATAGCGATCAATGCAAGTCAAGCAATACACAAAACTATCAGGTGGTGAATAGGGACCTATTAAGTTAATGTGAACTATGGTAAAACGTTCATCGGGCTGCTGATAAGTTCCCAGTTCAGACTTTGTGTAACGTGAAACCTTATTTTTTTTACAAGCAATACAGACACGACTCCATGTTTGTATATCCTTTTTGATGTTTGGCCAAATAAATTTGGATGACATTTCTTTAACAGTAGATTTGATTCCTGGATGAGCGAAGCTATGGATTTGTTCATATATATCCATTCTAAACTGCTTGGGTATAAATGATCTAATGTTAGGAGACGTATCACACCACAAATTTTTACCACATGGAAGTAAATAACTTTTGAAATTTAACGTTTTATTTTAAGCTTCTAATTCTTTATCATTAATTTGTTTATCTGCAATTTTATCATAATCAATGAGTGAAATAGAGACATCGGCTCTTCTTGATAACTGATCTGTAACAATGTTTTCACTTTCGCTAATACGGCATATATTAGTAGAAAATTGAGATACATATTGCAATAGTCGCATTTGTCTTGGTGATGCCTTTTCGCTCTTTTGTCTGAAAGTATAAACTAGTGGTTTATGGTCCGTAAAAATTTTGAAATCGTGACCTTCTAACATATGTTTAAAATGTTTAATTGCAATATACATTCCCAGTAACTCGCGGTCATAAGTACTGTAATTTTTCTGAGTGCTATTTAATTTTTTCAAATAAAACCCTAAAGGTTTCCATGTTCCATTTTCAAACTGTTGGAGAACTGTACCAATAGCCCAATCAGATGCATCTGTGCATAGTGACAAGGGCAGATCTGAATTGGGATAACTTAAAAGAGCTACATTTGCCAAATTCTGCTTACATTTCTCAAAGTTTAATATAGCTTCATCTGACCATTTAATTTTTCTTCCATCTTTTTTATTAGCCCCCTTTAGGTATTCATGAAGTATTGCTTGTGTCTTTGTAGCGTGTTTCAGAAACGGTCGACAGAAATTAAGCATCCCTAAGAAAGTTTGCAAGTCATGGATAGTCTCTGGTAATTTATAGTTTAATATTGCTTCAACTTTTTCAGGTAGAGGACGAGATCCTTCCGTCCAGGTCATAAAAATAATATAACAATCTTTTAAGAAATAATGCTTACCCAACGTTTATCATAGCACACTCGAAGTAACAACCGTTTTCTAACTCAACTTGCTGTTGCCACACAGCAAACCTTAATAACTATGCAAAAACATTACACCATGTTGCCAATTAGAAAATCTTAATAATTATATAAAAACATTAAACTATGTTCCACTACATATTTATAATATCAATGACATCTGTTTATCTTATAGAAACATCGTACTTTGTTCTTCCTTCTTACACATTATAAGGAGAATTGGATCAAATCCGGATAAACCAGTGATATGACCGGAAAGTAGGAAAATGCTAAGTTTTTCTTTGACTATGATTAACATTTATTTACATTTATTCATATCGAATTCCATAGAACAGAAAATCAGTCATTGTTCTTTATATTTCACGGTGGCTTAATGTTGCGACTATCGCCAAAGAAAAATCGCACGTGAAGAGTTTCACAGCTAGCGCTTCAGTAACGCAAATGATGTCACCACAATGGTTTTTCCATTCCGTTTAAAATAGAACTACATTTTTTCGTAATCTTCTGTAATCAGGACCGACTTCAGAAGTGTATGTGCGTTTATATATGTGTGTATACACACGGATATCTATTTATATACATATATACATGTATACAGATTCATCCATCCATCCATCCATACGTACATTTCTGGACCGTTTTTATTTCTTTTCAAATTATATTTTTCGGACGCTGCTTAAATTTTCATCCTATCCGCAGAAAGGGCCGATGCTATTCGCACCACCGGTGCGATTAGCCTCGTCAACCACGCATGCGCATTGGGTTGTCAGTTCCAGATCCGTCATTTGAACTGAATCGACAAGAACGAATCCTAAGTGCGTGAACTGCCCACATTTCCTTTATTTATTTATATATAAAAAGGGGCAGACTTTTATATTCACAATGTTTATCGTTTTCCTGAACAGTTGGAATAGTTCAAATGACTCGTTTGGGGGCCTAAGATCTTGTATACATTTTTTGTACTTCTTATAATACATTTAGATTCGAAGATGTGTTTTGCACAATCAAGATTTTACCTTATTCCTCTCTGAAATTTTTCGTCTTTTATAATAAAAATTAGACCGAGTATTCCCGCGTAGAAAATTTAGACGTGAAATAAGTTAAAAGCGATAAAATCAACTATTAAATGAACAATTAATGATATAATACTGGTTTTAACAATTTTGTATGCTTCTTTAATTTTTCTATGGAAATACTCGTTATTTTCAATATACAAAAAATATTTCAAAGAACTTTGATATATGATACAAACACATTAATAAATTAAATTTAAATAAATAATGGGCTGTAATTTAAAAGGCAAACATAGGTGGTGGGAATAGCCTCTAGAAGCTATTCGAACCGTTGGTGCGATTAGCCACTGCGCGCAGAAAGACTAAGTTTGTGCAAAATAAGCCTTTTCTTATTTGTCTGTCGGTCTATATGCTTTCGTAATTTATCGTCTGTAGTCGGAGGTATGAGTGCTGTCAATGTGTGTTTTTAACTCTCGAAGAGTTTTATTTAATGTAAGCTAACAACTGTTTCCACTTTGTAATTTCATTGGCAAAAGAAAAGTAGAAATTGTATATGATGCTTTTTACTGTCGTAAGATTCATGCATATTAAAAAAAGTAAATTGTCCATAGCGTAGTTTCGAAATGCAATTTTGTTGCGGTAGGTTGATAGATCAGCTGTTTATGTAGTACCAATCAGAATATGTTAATTTTGTGATTTTCAACATTATGCCTCCCAGTCAGACTGATGATCATGAAAATTTGGCGAATAGCTTAACCTGTTTTGCCAAATACATGTAAAATGGGAATCATGTAGCATGTGAAAATCGAAACGTGTTGGATCACGTGATCTGATTTGCCGCTGTTTTGGGGTGTGGACATAAATTATATTTCTGTTTTAAAGAATAATTGTAGTTTATATTTTAATTTGTAGTTTCGTTAGAATTATAACGCAAAGATATGTAATAATACTTCTTTTTTTTTCTTATACTCATCTTATAAATTATTATTACTCATATTATTATTCAGTAGTTCATTCAAATATATTTTTTGTGTTCAGAGAGCATTTAAAAAAGTGCTTATAGATTTCAAGAATAAATATTTCATCAGTGTGGTGGCAGATTTAGGAAGTGGGAAACCTACCTGTACTGAATTTTTGTAGGCTTCTCACTTTGAGGTGCAAGATGTATTTACTAATTTTAAAATGTTAATTAGTGATTTAAGCTCCATGAGATGTGCAGGGCCATCACAATTGCAAATTCTATATGCATGTATATTCATCTCTCTTTATGAGTTATCAGGCCAATTGTGGGAATGACATTTTGAAATCCTTTTATGGTAATCTCAGTCTTATTGCACAGAAGACAATTCAGCTTAATCCTAGTATACAGCACACAGGATTTGGCGACATTATGATGAACAGTAATCGAGTTGCATTGGTGTTGGAGACAATTTTCAAAATCGCCCCAAGGCTGTACTAGGATTTTTCCAATGATTTAAGAGAAATTGCTCAGATAATGTGGGAATGTATTATATACAATAGAGGAATTCATAATTATATCCCTAATTTAATTTTAGAGTATAATGACAAATTTTTTAGTGTCAAATCATAACCGTATTATTACGTATAAATTGTATTACTATTTATAATCTATTTTTATGAGTAAACTTTCTTTTAAAAAAACTAAAAATAGCTATATTTCTATAAATTACATGCAAAGTGCATATCTTGTCTAGACAGAAAGATAGAAAATGAAGCTGTTAGTACATAAAACAAAGTAATTAAGAGGCTCATTTTCTGTATATGCATTAGTAATCTTGAAATTTGAGCAGCCATTTCATATTTTGTAAGATTCCTTCTTTATCATTTTTAAACAAAGTTTCAAAGTTATACATAATTTGTTTTTGTAGATTGCTTTATTTTTTTAAACAAATGAAGAAAATACATATTACTTTTTTTGAGATATTTTTCTGCTATATGTATTTAATCCTCTGAGTGTTACTTGTTTAGCCCTGAAATTTCAGAATTCCTTAGAATGTCATAAATAAATGGTATTTTCTTGATTATAATTAAAAAATGACTCTTTCACTTTGTACCTTTATTCCTTTTCTTCGAATATACATCCAACCTGAAATCAAAATTAAAAACTGGCAGAAATTTTCATGTGTAATGAATACGAAATCCACCCTCCTATATGGAATTTTCTGTCCAAGATGCTGGGAGAGTTAATAGAGTACTATTCAAAATTCTGTTATTTGTATTAATACTTTGGTATTGTTCTGTTATTGGGACCAGATTCAGAAATGTATGATATATATGTGTGTGTGTATGTATGTATGTGAATATATGTGTATATGTATACACACATACACACATTTGTCTTTACATATACATGCATATGTGAACACATACATCCATACATTTCTGGACCAGGTCCTGATAACAGAACATTACCAATACACTAATATAATTATCAAATCCAAAACTTGGGAAAAAATTTCTTATAATCTTGTGCTGGGATTTTTCAGTTACTTTACAGATAGTGAATTAATGGGTCAGAGCACTAACAAAAGCCAGAAATTAATAAAATGTGAATTAAGAAAACTTGGCGATGTATTGTAGTCACCGAAAAATATAAATAATGGGATATTGCTTGTATGAAAAGACTACAGTGAGTGGAAATTAATAACCTTATTACGGAAATATAATACGTAACAAAAGAGGGAGAAAGACTAAATTTATATTGCATCTCAAACTTTTTATTAAATCAGGATAGAGCAGATTGCTAAATGTTAAAATTATACTGAGTACCATAAAAGCCTGACTATCCAGCATTCAACTAACCAAAATATTTTAGAATTCTCCCTTCCTACTTATTAAAATGTAAGAAATAAGCTACTTGCAAAGCTGTGTTAAAGTACATATGCATCATAAGCTCTGTTCCCAAACAGTGTGATTTAGTGCCAATAATGGCTAAGTATAACTTCATAATACTGTCATAAGATCTTCACCTTGGTTTTATTATGGCCTTTGTAAGAAAGAGTCGGAGTATGCTACAATTTTTAAACTGAAGGTAAACAACCCTCTTTCACCTGCATGGAAGTCTTGGAATTGGGTACACCTTCCTACAACTTTTTATTGGCCATGTCTCCTGCTTTAGAATATTACCTAGAAAGTGAATATTGAAGAACTAAACTGTTATATAATCTTAATTTAAAACAACAAAATTATTATTTATAAGCTTCAAATTCATAATACTGATATTTTTTATTAAGAATAAAGCTTGAGTTTTTGCAAAACTAAATTTGTACTCTGGAAAAAAAAAAAAAAAAAA
>KK114049.1:361291-394699 GCA_000611955.2 Stegodyphus mimosarum | reverse complement strand
TACTATAGTTTACTTTATATATAGTTTACTTATGAAATGTAGTTTATACACTGGTTATCATAAATTAAGGAAAAATCACAAAAATAGTGATAACTCCTTCAAAAATAAGCCAAACCGTGTAAAATTTGAATATTTTATGCGAAGTAAGAGAAGCTGAGTAAAACTGATATATGCAAATTAGTGGCGCTGCACTCGGAATACATCATCTGCGAGAAGCATAAAAGTCCATGTTTGAGAGCAAACCCACATATTTCACTGTGATAGTGACATCAGAAATCTGAGATAGCCAATTCGCAACAATGATCTCCAGGAATCATTTTTCTGCAGAACTAGATGGAGAGCCTTTGGGAGACTAGAGGCATGACAAAGTCAAACAGAAGTGACCAGATGGCTAAATGTGTGTTCTTCTGTGGTTCATAGACTTTGGAGGCAATTTCAAACCACAGATTCAGCATCTAGGAGGTTCAAACAAGGACGGCCAATTGCTACTACAAGTGCAGATGGCCAATATTTGACATTGTGTGCACACAGGAATAGAACCGCTGCTCTGACTGTTCTTAGATCCTCCTTTGCTGCAGCCACTGGAAGGTTGGTGTCAACATCAACTGTGCATAGAATGCTTCACAAAAGTGGTCTGTATGCATGGCGACCAGCCATTTGCGTGCCGCTCACGTCATGCCATAGGAGGGACCATTTGCAGTGGGCATGACAATATGTCTATATTGAAGATCATATTCCACATTGACTCATGGATCATATTCCATATTGAATCATGGATCATATTCCATATTGAAGGTACTTTTCCTATAGCAAACTGACACCTTCGATTTGTTCATTTTATACATGTGCTAATATCTATACTACTATAATTGTCTGGTAATTTCTTTTTATGTTATTTGATATCCTAATATGTGTTGTATATTGTGGGTAAGTTTCATAAAATTCTACATGTAACTTTTTCAGTAATCGTGATTTTTGTGATTTTTCCTTAATTTATGATAACCAGTGTATTTATCTGCTGAAAAATATGCTATTTGATAGTTTAATATTATTTGAGCTATGCTAAACATAAAAGAATACATTTAATAATGTACCAATGTGATCAAGAAAAAAAAATATGAAATATACTGATTTCTATTTGTGCTGGAAACATCTGAATTACTTTAAGAAAGCTGAACAATTTCTTTTTCTTTTCTCTATCAGATTTGTTCTGGTAAAATTCAAAATAAATTTCATATTGCATACAGTTACACATAATGAGGAAACGTCAGTGGGTTTTAATCCTGCTTTTCATTTTCTTTTTAAACAAAAACATGAGGAATACTAACTTAAATGATTAGGGAAATAAGCTTTTGAAATGAAGGGCTGTGTACTTTAAATATTTTATGAAGCTTTTTAACAAGTAGAATAAATGTTAGTCGCTTGAATTTTATTCTTTTCTTCGAGTGAACTGAAATGTATTATATTGGGTACTTGTTACATGATTGACGAAAATATTTGTGTGATTGACTAGTGACTTTGATCAGTTATTCGCTATTTGAATTGCATAGTGCGAAAGTGCAGCAAACATTTGTATTAAGTTTTCTTTATGAAACTAGCCTGAATTACCTATTCAGTGATGACTTTGTAAAAAGTCTTGATATACACAAATTTTAAATTAAGACAAATTACATGGTGCTTTATAAGTTAATAATCATGAGAGACATGAATAACTAATTAACAATCATAGAGGCTTAAGGTTCCATCTCAGGAGAGTGAATCAAACAATTATTTATTTATTTTTAAACCATTTAATTGAGAGAAGATGAGCTTTGTAATTGTATGTCCATCTGTTGCTTGTTGCTGAAATACATTACGTGACAGTTGCTAAGGAAGATTATAGCTCCCATTTTTATGAAGAATTGTACCATTTGCAGAAAACATAACTTCGAAAATTCTTCTGTTCATTTTCGTGAACAGAATCGTGAATAAGCCAGACAGAAAGCCAGATCAAATGAACTACAGTAACTGTCAGCATCTCAAAAAAATGTCATCTTGAGACATAAAAAGCTATAAAATTTAATAGAATAGCTGTATATGTGCTTGGTTGTGGTCATAAAGAGAGCAGAATGATCCGTAATGCACCTCCATAATGCTTTGCAAAACTTCTTTAAAAAATTATTTTTTTCTGTGAAAGTTGTTTTACTTCAGTTGAACACCTTATTTGTTCTGTTGTAGATTTAGCATGTTTTGTTTCCTAGAACAATATTCACTGTCATTATGTCACGGAATGCTGTTTATTAATTGTCAAGCAGTGTAGGTATTACAGGGTTTATATGGTTTTTAAGAGTCCTTAAAAGCCCTTAAGTTTTTTGGAATCGATTTTTGGTCCTCAAAAGTCCTCAGTTTCACCCCAAATCTCAAAAGGTTTTTAATTTTAATCATCTGAAATTTCTGTCTGTTTTTTACAACTACCATTTTCAGTATGAATAAGCATTTTGGAGGAATATTTTTGGTCATTATGGTCACAAATATGGTTATCTTTTGAATGGGTTCATGGGTTATAATTTGTTCCTATTTCTAATATAAACGGTGTGATTCTTGAGTTTCTGGGCAAGAAATAAAAAATAAGCATTTTGAAGTAATTTCATTTTTTGTAATGAAGAGCTCTTAAACAACTTTTCACTTTTAGGGATTCTTTTATTAAATGGTTCTAAATTTGGGGTCTTATCACCATTTTTGCGATTTTAAGATAAATTTCCATAGAAATTTTTTAATTCCGAGATTTGTGAATTTTGTTGATGATTTTTTGAAAACATAATATTAATTCATTTCATCAAAGTATTGAAAATATATGTAATATGATAATATAGTGAAATATAAGTCTTTCAAAATTATATCGCTTTTTCTAGTGAAGAGCTCTTGGATAACTTTTCTCTTTTGGGGATGCGAATTCTTTTATCAAATGATTCTAAATTTGCGGATTTTAAGATCAGTTTCTATAGAAAATTTCCAATTTGGAAATCTAGGAATTTTTGAAGATTTTTTTTGTTAAACATTATAACATTGATAGATTTCCTTAAAATAATGGTAGTACATTCAAAGTATAATTAAATAGCATTAAAATAAAACATTTTTTATTTTTTGCTGTAAATATTATAAAGTAATATTACTTTCAATTTTGGTGACTTATTGTACTATATTTTGAATCTGAAAAATAAGCAGGGTAATATATGCTATAAAGCATAATTTACAAAACGAAACAAATTTTAGCAAAAGCAAAATACCTATGTAATTAATTAAAAAGGTCTTCTTTCTAATTTTTTCATGGCAAGAGTTTTTTCTGTGTAATTGTCTCAGAATATGCATCAGTTTTTTTCTATGAAATTAATTTTAAACTTTTTCTGCCTGATTTTTTTTAACCCAAAGGGCTATTAATTTCGTTTTGGCATTTTACTTCGTCCACTCTAAAACGGCATTTCACTTTTCAAATATTTTGCCACTAAATATTAGAGCCCTGCATTATACTTAGAGAAATTAAATTATGAAGAATCTGCATGAATGGATGCATGTATCTTGCATTGTGAAAAAACAACAGTACCTAGAGACATCAAATTTTGAATAACATAGTCCTCCACTTGAATATGGGCATCTGGGAGCCCGAATTTGGAATTTGTTTTATTATCTATTTCATATTTTGTAAAACTTTTAACAAATTCTTGATTAAATAAGCTCAATGATTTCAAAGCGAGCAATGGCAGCACTGTAAAGGGATTTAAAAAAAAAAAAAAAAAAAAAAATTAGCTCTAGCACACAAGACTGTGTATTGGAAATTCTAAAGATATTACACCCAAATTAATGTTTAAAACATCTTCTGTCAACTGATTATGTTGAGTTACATGCATGGATTTATTAATTGTTTTGATTATGTCAAAACACATGAGTATATATGTTATCTTTTAGGGCCTTCGGAAGTGTTAATGGTGATATTACCACTTATCTTTTTAAATTTTTTGTGATACTGCTATTGAATTGAATTTTATGGTTTAAGTACGAGAACAGGATATTTAATAAATAAAGGTAAGAAACAAAACATTAATAAAATGCCCCTTTGGACATAATATAAAATCTGAAAGCTTTCAGATTTATTATTATTATTATTGCTATTATATTTATCTCCCCTGGAAACACTTCTGTTTTTTTGTTTGCTACAGAATTGGTAGGGGTAATTTTTCTATGGGATTTTAGACATTGCAACTTGGAAAGTTTAGAAAGATTTGAAGGCAAGATTTATAGACTCACGATTCTAGAAGATTCCAGAAAAATGTGACAAAGTGAAAATTGTCTTCATGGTATTAACAAGTAATGGATTTATTTTACAGAAATTTTGTGGAGAATTTATTAGTTTTTGAGAATTTTTGGAAGAACAATGAAAACATAATATTTGAATGTTTTACTTCTGATACTAGAAGGCCTTTTTTTGAACATGTTAATCTTCCCTTTATTTTCTCTCCTTTTCACTAAGTACAACTGTTGAAAATATCAAAAATATTTCTTATCATGTCACATGGACAGGCATTTGTAGAAAAGAATTTTTGTAGTTATGAATTAAAAACTGACAATTTAAAAGATTTATCTTATATGTCTCACTGCATAATACGTAGGGCTCGTGCTATTCATTTTCCCACCTGATGCTATCTCTGTGGATCCTCTGTGGTTCTGCTGCATAGTGCCTACCTAAATTTTGCTTCCTGTGCCTGTCCTAAATTCTAAAAATTTTGCCATTTCTAGATTTTGTTGCTCGGTGTGTCACTAAATTTTAAATAACTCGGTGTGTCACACCGGCTCTGTAACTGGCCCTTACCATATATCATTTCATATTTTTTCTGAATGTTTATATTACTAAAGAAATAAAATCAGCATTTTTCTGTATATTCTAAATGCATTTAGTTTTTTAGAATAACAGAAATCTTTAATTAAATCCAAAAATTCTAAAATGATGTGGAAATGCATTGAAGAAAGAAATTGGTACATAAAGAGAAAAAAAAATTATTCTTCGAAGACATGTGCAATTACTATTACGTAAATTAACCAGTTGTTTCTGACATTTGAATTTGTTATGATGATAGAGTTACTGAGCCAGCTTAGATTAAAATTAAATTGTGTAGTCTTTGACTACTATTTCAAATTTCTAGTTTGAATTTGACTGTTACTGTTTAATTACATAACCATGAACTGTAGTGTATTTTTGTAGCATAAGAATGTGCATTTATATTCTAAGCTCTATTTAAATAAGAGGCATATTTAAACCTTTGTCTGTAGTTACTTCCAGCGATAATTGCTTCACGTCTGTCAGGATTTTTGGAGTATTGAACTTTTACCAGATCAAAGAAAGCTACATTAGGTACGTTATCGAGAGACTGACTAGTTAGGAGATAAAGCATGCAGAAACTAGTGGGAACAGTGGTTTACATATTGAAACAAATTTCTAATTGTTAGAAAAGATGCTTAAAGAGAAGGAAACTAATAGAAATTAGCCAAAATATCTGGGAAAGCTTCAAATTAAAAGACACATAAATATTTTGTTGAGTGTTGTTGCTACAAAATATAAATGTTTTGTAGCTTTTAATGTGTAATTAACCTAATATTGTTTAAGAGTCAATGTCATAAATTACATGTATTTTATACTGTGAAATGTTATTAGATTGTGATTTTAATAGTCCTTTTTTTGAAACAAATATTTAAAAAAAAATAAAATTTAATGGTGGCCATGTAAATCTTTAATGATTAAGGATAGGTATCTATCTACTTAATTTAATTATTTGTAACAAACTGCTCACCCTTAAAAGTTATCTCTGCATCTTAAAACTAATTATTGCCTTTCATTAATCCTTACCATGGTCACAAGGTACAATGTAGAAATATAAAAATTAATGTAAAACTTATTTTTTGCAGCTAGTGAGACTTAAAATAATACAAAATAACTTATCACTTCTGGTGTTTTAGTAGCTTATTGAAACCTTAAAGTAGTATTTAACTGGGTTACAACCCTAAGAATTGTACACAAAGCTATAATACTAACTGCATCAAACAGATAGATCATAACTAACTTTCAAAATTTGCCAACCGTGCCTACATCAGACTTTCAGGTCTGTTTTGATCAGCACATCTCTCTCTAGACAACCAACAGCGGTGACAACAGCCAGTTTTTGGTTACGAGTCATGCTCATTTTGATTTTACTTCTCATTTTAATCTATGCCATTTGACATAAAATCTACCTGCTATTTACTAAACCTCTAGACTGAGCAAGTACATGACAAAATGATACATAAAAAAAAAGTCAAAGCTAACGGTTAATAAAACATAAATAAATGTCACTAATCTTCTTTCTAATATGTCCAAGTATTTAATGCTACTTGATAAATTTTATGAAGTTGATTTTATTCTCAAATTTGTTTTATAATTAGGCTTATTAAATTATATTTATGTAATTATCCACCATATTAAGAGGACGAACTTTCATGAAAATCTCTTAAAGAATGTTGAACATCTTAGGGGGTTAGGGGAAAACAGAGCTTTCTTTCATGAGGAGTTCTTTCAAGTTTCAAGCCAAGAACTACGCTTAGCAGAGGAAAAGATTACAATATTTTAAATGCAAAATGTGACATTCTTCAAAGATGGAGGGAGCACCTGAATGAGCTGTTGAATTTCGACCTGCCTTCAGAAGTTAGTGGATCAACAATCAGAAATTTAGAGTCTATTGACGTTCCCTCATTGATAGAAGTGAATAATGCTATAAAAAAAACTAAAAAACTATAAATCTCCTGGACCTGACAATATACCATCAGAACTTTTAAAAGCTGTGGGACCTAACTGTAATATTTATAAAGGAATTAATTCAACATATTTGGGAGAGTGAGACACTCCCGACAGAATGGAAATTTAGTACCATTTGCATGATACACAAAAAAGATGATGTGCGAGACTGTAGTAATTATAGAGGAAACAGTTTTCTTTGCATGTCTTATAAAATTCTGTCTACTATTCTTTTTGACAGACTTTTGCCGTTTGTTGATAACTTAATAGGCAACTATCAATTTGGATTTAGGAAAGGAAGATTTACAACTGAGCAAATTCTCAACATAAAACAGATTCTTAAAAAATGTAGAGAATTTGGAATTGAGACTCACAATCTTTTTATCGATTTTAGAACAGCATATGATTGTATTAACAGAGGACTCCTCATAAAAGCTATGCATTATGCATTAATTGAAAATTCAGGAAAGCATGTTGCACTTGTAGCTTTGACTCTCAAAGAAACCGTAATTCAAATATGCAAAAAGTGGAGTATAACAGGAGGATGCATTGGCATGCCTCCTGTTTAACATAGCACTCGAAAAAGTTATTAGAGACTCAGAGATCAATATTAGAGGAAATATTTTTACTCAGTTTAAATACTGCTTATGTTGATGACATTGACATTATTGCCCAAACTGCACCGACTCTCAAACATGCATTGCAACAAAATGCTAAAAGAATTAATTTATTTGTAAACGAAAATAAAACTAAATAATTGCCTTGTTTAAAGACTGACTGGCAACTTAGTCACTTAAAAATTGGCAATTATATTATTTGCTTCTTTGGGAACAGAGATAAGTAATTTTAAAAAAAGTGCCAAGTACTTCAAGATATTAAAAAAAAATTATAAATAAAAAATCTGAAAGCTTTCAGATTTTACATTATACTCAAAGCGACTTTTTTTTTAACGTTTTCTGTGTTACCTTTATTTATTAAATATCGTGCTCGTCACACTTAAACCGTAAAATTCAATTCAACAGCAATATCGCAAAATAATTTTAAAATGAGCGTATCTTTAGAATTTCCGATTTCTTGAGCGCTGTAGATAATTTTTTTCTCCTCCCTTACAGTGTTGCCATTGCTCGGTTTGAAATCATTGAGTTTGTAAATCAAAAATTCATTAGTGTTACAAATTATGAAATTCATAATAAAACAAATTCCAAATTTGGAATTTTGTCCGCAGATACCCATATTTGGAGGAGGATTACATTATCCAAAATTTGGTGGCTGTAGGTACCGTTGTTTTATCACAATGCAAGAAACATACATATATTTATGCAGATTCTTCATTATTTAATTTTTTTAAATATAATACAGGGATCTAATATTTGGTGGCAACAATTTGAAAAGTGAACCAACATTTGTAGTGAACCAATGCAAAATGCCAGAACGAAATTAATAGTCCTTCAGGTCAAATTGCCCTTTGAACTAAAAATGTGTTGGTCCCAGAAATATGTAAAAGTATCATTGCTGCAAATAGATGTTTTTATGCCCTGAAGAGTTATTTAAAATCCAGCTTTCTTAAATTAAGAACTAAATTGCTTCTTTACAAAAGTCTTATATTATAAGATCTGCGTTGACTTAATACATCAGAGACTTGGGCATTGACTTACGTGATGAGGAAGCTTTGACAATTTTTGAGCGGAAGATCTTACATTGTATTCTTGATGGGGTCCAAGTGAATGGATCATAGAGAAGAAGATCTAATTTAGAACTCTATAAAATTTACAAACAACCTGATATTGTAAAACTTGTTTAATTACAGAGACTTAAATGGGCTAGCCATCTAGCTAGAATGAATGAAGATCATTGCTGCAAGAAAATCTTGGCAAAGCCCATGGGAAATAGACTGGGAGGAAGACCCATGCTAAGATGGATTCATTGTGTTGAAAAAGATCGTAATATTTTAAAGGTTAAAAACTGGAAAACAGTTGTGAAAAGTAGAGATGCCTGGAGAAGACTTGTGGAGAAGGCCAGGGCCCACTCAGGGCTGTCGAGCCATTGAAGAAGAAGTTATGTTAAATAATAATGCATCTTGCTTAGGGATCTATTTTATGCTTAGGATGGTATTACAAAAGTTATGTTTAGGCATAAATAATATTTTTAATTGAATTTATTAAGTTCCCATGTATTAAGTAACAACTTGACAGGTCCATATTTTTTTTCATTAATGGTCCTTAAAAGTACTTAATTTCCATCTGCAAAATGTGTATGAACTCAATTATTATATATGTGTATCAAATTTTAAAAAATATATGTATCTTATCATATGTGAATACGGTCTCTTAACAGTATTAAATAAACTTCCTAAAAAATTTGAATCATGATTCTGTTTCTGTACAGTTTTGCCTTAAATTATATTAATAAATATATGGTATTATTGCATTATATGCCTAACACTCCTCAAAGTTACCAATTGTTGGCAACTAATTTTTCACCATCCTAACATGTGGAAAACTAACCATTTTAAAAAACTGTGGCACTCTGAAAATCACACAAAACAGCAACAAATTAACAAAGTTGCTAGAAACATTCATAATAAAACAATGAAAATTACGTAAAATAGTAACAAATTAACTAAATTAAAAACACAGAAAACATCCATAATGAAACATGAAAATCACATAAAACAATATCCATAATGAAACATAAAAAATTATGTAAAACAATGTTCATAACAAAACATTTAAAATTACATAAAACAGTAACAAATTAACTAAATAAAAAATGCAACAAATTGCATAATAAAGCACTTAATTTTCTGTTTTTCCAGTCTATGTGCCTATGTGCACAGATATATTAACTTAAAAAAAAATAAGAGAAATGTAGCAACTTGGTGCTGCTCTCCGTTTAGACACTGACCTGTTTTAACTTATTAAAAAAAGAAAGAAAAAAAAAATAGCACTTACTCAAAGAAAGCTAGCATCACAAAATCATCCAAGAGTAATTTATAAGCTGCTTTCGTGCTGCAAGATTTTTATAATAATGTAAATTGAAGATAGATAAAAGGTAGCCAAATGCATTATTTTATAGGCATATTATTAATTTAACAATAATCATGAAAATCAATCCAGGTTATATGTACATTTTTGCTGCCAGTGAAGGCTGTTCAGCTGTGTACTTTAAAGCCTTTTCAAAACAGTGCTTTTGCTTTCCTTCTTGACATTTTGTCCAAATGAATTCTCCAATATAAGTCAGACAATTCGATCATTTGTAAACTCAACTTCATGGGATGTGTATTCCTACACTCTCTATTACTAGACAAACAGTCACATTTCTGAGAAATGGACAACTTATTTCTGAGAAATGAACAACTTTTTGCCTCAGTAGCAGGAAACTCCACGCTTACATTAGAATTCATTACAAGGGGGAAAAAATACTCCATACATTAATTGCAAGCAAAAACCACAGACATAATCCTCAAATTCCAAAACTGTATGCAATACATGTTATCATAACCAGCACACAAACGTTAGTGGATTCCTAGATAAAATATATTTTCATAAAATTCTGAGTTGCATACGTCAGCGACATAGTGTTTTGCCCATGATTCATGCCACAATTGAGTGCATAATGTGGTAGTACCAAATACATTCCTCCTTAATGCATTTTGAAGAGTGATTTTTTTTAATTGTACAAGTCAGATAGTTTTGTTAGTGCAGACATCATTTAGAATTTTAATTTATTTTTTCAGTTTTGATATTTGGCAGGGAGATTTGAAATTTAATTTAATGCTAAATAGAGGCATGGAGAGTTTTAGAACCTATCCAGTAGAAACATACATGTGCCATAAAATTTCCTAATCTTAAAGTTTATTGTGTCGATGGTTGGGACTGATGATATCTCAAATATGAGATTTTGATATTAAAATTTATTTATTATTAGAAATGTTTTTGTTGTATTATGCATAACAAGAAGTTTGATGTAAGTTATATAATAATTTAAGTTTTCTATATGTATAATGAAATTAGGTGCTGATGTATATCATATGTATTATCTGATTTTTCATGCATTGGCAAGTTACTTATTCTAAAAATGTGTTGAATAGAAACTATATCTTATAAAAGTTTCTCTGAATGAGGGTGCTTTGAAATAAAAGTTAAATCCTTTTTAGATTCTTTACATACTGATTATTGACATTTTTCATTATCGTAAAAATGATCTAATGTGCCACTTGTTTTCATCTGGCTAAAATATTTTTATTCCTGTAGGCCAGGAAGTTATATGCCTGTTGATATGACTGGATGCTATGCTTTTTCTTTTTTCTCCTGGTTGACTCCATTAGTTTGGCGAACATTTCGAAGAGGATTGACTGAGAGTGATCTTTATCATTGTTCACCTTTAGACAGCTGTCAAGTTAATGGTGCCAGGTAAAATTTTTTAATTTTTCTTACTTTATCTGGGTCAAATCAGTTTCCCTTATCTTTTGCCATAAGGGTCAAAGGCATAAAAGAAGTTTTTTAAAAGAAAATCTATTTATAGTACCATGTCAGAATTTTAATATAAGGTAACATTTTTCTCCTATTTAAGTTTTTTAAAAAAATATTCTTACTACTAGTTTTTCTGTGATAAATTATGAATGCATTTATTTTAGTTTAAGCCCACCAGGAGCTGAGGGGCTAAGATTCTTAAACACTGGTAATTTCTTTTTGTTTTTTTAATCTGGGCTAATTATATGGCGGCATGGGTTTTTTTTTACGTGTAACAGAGACAGTCCATTATGAAGAATCCTTTAGAAGAATCCTTATCCTTTAGAAGGTCCATTATGAAGACATCCGTCCTCTTAATGTTAATAGTCTTCATGGTCTTAATCAGTTAATCAGCCAATCAATCATTTTACTCAGTTTTGTAGTCATTTATAGTTTAACAAGAATCATCTGTACTGAAATTCAATCTTTTTTATAGTATATACGTTATTGAAATCAGATAAAAATTAATTGATGGAATTTTAATTTTGATAAATGTTATTCCAATTAAAATTTTCAGCTGATTAAAATTAAGAGTTTTAAAATCAGATGTGAAATGCGGAGAATGAGTAGTATGTTATTGTTGTAATATATTAAAAAGTATTTATTTTAAAATAGTTGTTTTATGTCACAAAAATAGAGCAAATACAGCCTTTTTGGCCTGGTGGCAGTGAAACTGGCTATCATAGGTTTGAGCCCAGGTTTAAAAGTAATATGATGATAGTAAGAGTTACAACCCAACAATTTAGCACTTGGAGGACAATAATGTTGCGAAGTTCTGTTGTACATATTGCAATCTATTTAATGTTTCATTTCAGGGTGTTCATTCTCTTCTCCATTAAAATCACTGCATTGCACCAAAGGTGAATTTTGCAGTTATTCTTTCTATTTTGTTCCCTTTTTTCTCTTAAAATGCTATTTAATGTTGCTTTCATGACTGCAGTTAATCTTTATGTAGTTCTCTAGTCTACTAGCAATAATTGAATGCACACAAATAAGGAAAAAAAATCTTTCTTAGAAAGTGCATAATCATCTCTAAAACTGAACAGTAGCTGGTGACTAATGTAACGTTTAGGAGATAATGCAAAAGTTTAAACAGCAGTTTGGGAAGTGAGCAAACTTATCTTATTCTGGCTTAGCATTAGGTGGGTTAATTGCATGTTATGGTGAGTGAATTGTATTAATTTGGGCTTTATTGATTGCAAAATTGAGAATTTCCTTAACACTTTTTCTGCTTCTTGTGTTTACCCCATATCCAAATAGGATCAGCCCTCTCTGTGATTATTTACTGATTAATTACACCTATTTCTTGCTTTTTTATTGCTTGCTGTATAACATTTTGCAGCGATTCCTGTGTGGTTCTATATTGTTTTAAACATAATTCTCATTTCAATACTCAATTCTCATTTTTTATGAACAACATAGCCTGATTTCTGATTTGCATAAAATAATGTATTAATTCTAATTACACAACAAGCATCATATATGAAAGCAGCTGGTAGTTATCTGAAAATTATGTATATATGCGAAATTTCATATATATAGGTCACACCATAGATAAGATGGCTGAATTATATGAAATACAGTGCTGTGAAAGATTTTCTCTTGAAAAGAGCATTTCTAAAATTGTACATAAGTATGTAATATTGTACATTTCTCTCACTGTGGAAAATGGCAGCTCTAAGAACCACCAAATTTCAGAAGTATGCAGTCCTTTAGATGAATATATACACCTTAAGCACTAAATTCTATTTTTTTTTATTTATTTCATATTTTGTATGAATTTGTTGACATTTTGATCTATGAACTTGATGAATTTAAAAGCAGAGCCAATCAGCAAATCATAAAAGATTTATGTTTCCAGTTTAATTAGAAACTCTACAGTTGAACAGAAATGTGCTTTCACTGTGTGAAATAAAATATTTTTGTCTTTCGCATGCCAGTGTGTTGCCATTATGGAAAGTGTAAGATGTGTAATTTTTCTTTTTAATTTAATCTCTCTGTTATTGATTAACAAACTAAGCAATTTAAAAGCAATAAATGGAGTACTTCATCTCTGTTGCAATTAATTGTTAGTTAAACCCATGAGATTACCCTAGCTGGACTCTTTAAAATCATTATATATTTTTTTCTTTTTATAATAACTATTTTAGGGGGCTCAAGTTATGCTTTAATAACAATAATATTTAAAATGATTTCTTAATTGAATTTTAAAACTACATAACCGTCAAAAATGTAATTTTTTTAATTTTATTCAGATTTTTAATTCTGCGTCTGTTGGTAATTTATTGTAATCTGTTTGAAAATAATGTTATTATTTTGTTATCATTTGCACTGTTTTCCTAATATTTATCAGGTTTATTTAATTTTTAGGTTTTCACAAATTTGGTCAAAAGAAATAAAAAATAAAGGATTACAGAAAGCATCACTTTCCCATTCACTTTTTCGCTTTATGCGTACTCGTTACCTTGTGGCTTGTTTTATGTACATTCTTTGTGTGGCATTTGGTTTCATCGGCCCAGTAAGTATAAGAACTTAAGTATCTTTCCATATTGTCATACACACACACAAACACACACACACGCACGCACGCACGCACACACACATTTTAATGAGGTTCTCAATTACATTGCACATTGTTATCTATTTAATCACTTTTCAGCATATTTTAATCTTAATCAATAATGCTTTGTATTGTTAATATTCAAAATTTCTCATCATTAATTTGCAGTTATTTTAATGTGTATGTATTAGGAAAGTCTACTTTGGCCCAGGTACCATGGTGTTTACAACGCTCCCCCTGTGAGAAATATTGAAACATTTATATAGTGTTTAAATATGCACGTGTATTGTTATACCTACTAATGCCTCTAGTCAGACTTGATTAAGATTTTTCTAGGTCTTATTTGTCTATATCTGAAAACTTGTAATTGCATAAATATACTTGTTAACCTGTTTGCCAAAGCATTTTCAGAACATACTCCAGTTTTATTTATATATATAATTTTTACAAATTTCCTTTTAAATAATATCATAAGTCTTTTTAACATAGTACATAAATGACAGTATTCGTTTCATAGAAAAAAAAAAGTTTATTTTTTTCCTTGTACAAATATATCTGTCGTGTATCATAAAGTTAGTATTATCTACATAGATGAAACATTTTCTTACTACCTGATTTTGAGTTTAATTTTGTTTGAAGAGACATCCTATAGCATAACAAGAACTGGTGCTTGTTTTTATCCAGTACCTGTGGAAACAATATGAACAGTATCTTGATCCCTTCTGGCAATGAAATCAGGGTTTTTTTTTTTTTAATTTCCAATAGATATTGTCTGCAGAAAAATGAACAAACTGATTTTATTCTTTGCAGCTTGTCTCCATAAGAACTGTGATATATATAGAGAGAAATATATATGTAAGATATAAAATATGTAAATCAAAATTATAACTTAAATTAGCTGTAGCCCTTTAATTTTACATTTTAATTTTGGTATATCTCCTCTCTGTTTTAAAAATAGCAATGGCTTAATAATTTTTTCTGGACTGTCATTTCTAGATTAACCCATACCATATGACTTTTACGTAACTATGATGACATAGCTAATTCAAGCTGAAACCTTTCTCTAAAACTGAACTTCACAGTAAATAACTACATACTTGCTTTCTGCATCCCAGCCTAGCTAGACTGCTGCTTGCAGCTTCTCTTCTTACCATAAAGTTATCAAAAATGTAAATGCTTGAATCTGCCATTATTTATTTGAGTGGAAAGTGAATTGTGGGGCCACAGATGTCACTTGAAATAAAAAAGAATATTTAAGATGTCTCGAATGCCAAGTTTGCTGTTCATTATGGATTAACATCTACACAATCAATGTTTCTAATTCATTGCATCTAGTCTGACAGGATCTCATAAGTGACTCATAGTACACTAATGAAAAATTTATGTATGGAATCATAAAGTGTGTTAGTGAGAAGGACTGAAGTTTGACTACTAATTTTATGCTATTCTGCATCCAATATGAGAAATCATTCTTGATCTATTCAGCATCCAGAAAAGAAAAAAGAATCTTATCATGCAGCACTTCAAAGATTAATCCAGCATTGTGTTTATGAAAGTGATTTAGTGAGTGTTTTCAAAGATTGAGGGGATGAATGTTGCAAATCATTTCAACTACTGCATTCCCAGTGCTTTTGAAGGTCATTAATTTCTGTGTGAAAAATGTGCTTCAAGTTTGTGTGCTTTTATTTTCAGTTCCTCTCTTCCTTAGTAATGTTATGTTTTATTTTCAGTTCCTCTCTTCCTTAGTAATGTTATGTTGGTCAATCAAAAAACTCAAAATTATGATCTCCAACAGACATTTATCCATAATAAAACTTCATAATTATGCGTTCAATAGTAATGCATTAAATTACAGTCACTTAGTTGAAACATATCACAAATAGTGCTATGGGTTTTCAAATTTTACATCGTGTTTTATGAGTGAAGTAAGGTTCTAATAAGTGCAGCTAGAAATGTTTTATAATATCATCATACAGAAATGTGCTAGTAAATGATGTTATTTTCAAATTTAAATATACAATACTGTTTTATTACCATAGTGGATTTTAAAAGCATAGCACTTTTGTACGAAAAATATATTATACTTTTACGGCATTAGAAATTTGAATTTTTAATAATTATATTTAGTAAATTAAGCAAATAAAGTTTAAGATTTTTAATTACTTTTAGGGAAACTATTAAGATAAATATTTATATTTTTAAATTAATGTTAAGATTCTTCTATTATTTTGTGAATTAAGTGAAATAAAGGAAAAATTATTGAAATAATTTTGAATATTACTACAGAAAAGTTGTATAAAAATGGTGTTTTTGAATATTAATGTAGAAATATTTAATATTTTGATAGTGATTGTTGTTGTAATCAATTTAGGAATACTAAAATATAAGAAATTTAATAATTGTAATAAAATTATATGAGTAATGTAATTGAAAAATAAAATTGATAGAAAATATTAATTTGAAATTATGGTAAATGAATTTTGTAATTAATTAATAGTTGCAATAATGTATAATTGATGAATAATTGTTTGTAAAGATAAAGTATGTTGAGAAAGTACTATTTCAAAAACAGAGGCCTGTTTTTACCTCTGTACAATTGATTCTTTTACCCTCCTCGTACAATATAAACTTTGAAGGCATCTACCAAAACAGGATAATTTTTTATATGTAATTGTTATTTTCATTTTTCATATAACGGAGTGTGTTACAGATATACAAAACATCAACATTTATTTAAGCATCATCATACAACATTTTATTGCAATCCAATATCCAAAAATCAAACTGATTCCTTGGATTAAAATCTCAAGAACCAAATATTGTTTCACTGTTGCCACTGAATCATGAAAAAAAAAAGTGAAAGCACACGTGACTTGTTGACTTGTTACATCTTCTCCCTCATTGATGAGTTCAACCTGCAGAAATGGCAATGTTATGTTTTATAGGGTTTTCCTCTTTTCTTTAAAGGTTTGACTGTGCTGACATTCATATTAAGACCATAGGGTCTGAGAACAGAGGTGTACTCCTATTTGTTTGTTAGGCTTCCTGTTGCATGCTATCGCATAAGTGGGTGGAGAGTTTTGTATTAGAATAACATAGGGTCCGTCAGATCTAGGTAAAATCTTGGCTGTTTTAGATTGTGTTACTTTACTTATAGGGTGAAGTGTGACCCAGCCATTTTCTCGGCCTCCTCTCTCACATCCTCAACTTACCGAGTCTCTCTGGTAGGAATTGTGTCCACAACGTTTATTGGTGTTACGTGTAAAATCATGCAAGTGTTACTTGTACTGTTATTTAAGTGGAAATCATCTGCCCATCTCCAAATGGAGCCTCGCCCACCACCTCAACCTCTTCCTTTATGGGGGGCAGGTCCTTCACCTTGACGCTTTCCTCAATCTCCTTCAAAATTAGAATTTTGTTTTAGACCAGGTCAGCATGGAACAGGAAAATTCCGTACAGATCCTACTTGAGTTTGAAGTTGTGGATCTATATCTTAATTTTTCTTGGCACAATTTTTCTATCTCTTTTAAATGTGCAAAGTGATACTTCAGTTATATTTCGGCATTTGTTATGCTTTCTATTGTTCCTACAAATACAAATGGAATCTCTTTCCTCGGAAACTGGTTTTTATTATCTCCTTCAATTTTAAATCTTTACCACATCAGATTTCTTGAATAAAGTCACCATTTTTTCCAATAATTTTTCTTACTAGCATTTGAGACATTTGAACAAATTCTTCAGCGTATTCTAACATATGCCTAGCTTTTTACCTACTTCCTATGTCATGCCAAATATTTTGAAAGTGCAGCTATTTTTCTTCAAATCAATACCAGTGATTCAAAGCACTTTCCTTTGTGTTCCGAGTATTAGTTCCATGAGCGTTCCATGAGCAGTAATGGCTAATCCCACCAAATGCTCTCATACTGTGAATGTTTCACCATAGCCCAAATTTGAGTGAAGGCGAGTACTCTCGAGTTGGTGAGCTGCTTCTTCGGTCCTATTCAATAACAAAACTTTTTGACAGAGATTCTGGAAGTGCATATCACTAAGCATATGTGCTGTTTTCTTTAATCCATCACATCTATCTATAATCTGTAGACATTTCTTTTGGGAATTATATATACATACAGCAGCATCTATGACTTTTTAAAATCCTTTAATGAACAGATTCACGTTTAGAATATTCTTGCACATCTTCAGATACGGGTATCTTGACCTGATGAAATGTGACTTTAGTGTTTTTTAGCTGTTACCAGTCACTAGATATGATTTTTCTATATGTGATCTTCCCAGATATTCAGTAAGATGAAAGTCACCTTTTGTCATTTTCACCAAAGCATGCCACCGTCCACATGCTTTTTGTTCATTAGCTCGAGAAAGTACCTCAACTTTTAACCATCTGTCATACTAACAGGCTTGTCATCTTTCAGGCATGCAGGTGGTAGCCCTACATGGTGATTTGGAGATCTGCTTTCAGATTGCCAATCACGTTCAAAAACTACTGTTACTTCATGAATATCAGTTATGTTAAGTGTTGTTGTAAGTGCCATTCTCGCCGCACACTTCTACAGCAAGTTTCTGCTCTTGAAGAAAACTTATTACGGGGCTGCATACTGTGATTCACACATTTCAATTATGTGCTTGAGATCATCATCCAATTCTTTTTATGAAATTTTCTTTTTGTAAGGGAAGAGTCTATAAGGAGGTACTGCTATGGGACGATGATCTCAGGTATTAATGTAGTGCTTCACAGTATAAGTAGCACCTCGCCCTGGTTGAAAGATTCTGTGAAACGAGCTTAATAAAGAATCCATTTCATCTCTTTGAGAACTTGTTAGATTCGCTCCTTCTTCAGGAAGAAGAGAGCATATTTCAACTGTGAAGTTTTCTTCTGTCTCCTCTTCAGTAGAATCTGAGGTCAAACACAATGACTGTTGAAAGCCCTCAGGAGAGAACCAACTCTTTTGACAAAAACCATAACAGTGCCTTCTTTTTATAAAAAAGTCAGCTCCTAAAAGACTCCTAAAGAAATATTATTTGATCATTTAATTTGACTGGTACTGCCATCTGTGGAACATTAGAATTGAAGGTATGGCTATTAGCCAGTGAAATTTTACTTTTCTAAACCTCAAATTGCTGCCCAAGTTTTCGAAAAAAATTAAAAAGCGTCTCTCCTCCTACAGATTGGCTAGCTCGAGTATCAAGATAAATGGGAAATTTAGCATCAAGAACAGAAATGTATACCTGAGGAATATTGGAAGAGGAAGTATGGAAAGTTAAAACTTCAGTTGAATTCATCAGGAGCCCCTTGTCTTGTTTATCTGGAGAAGAGTTTAGGCACTTTGCTTTTAATACTTCTAAGAGTGCCACAACAAAAATATCTTACCAGAGGTTCGAAACTTTTCCCTCTGTGTACACTTCTCTGACCTACAACAAAGTGCTCTCTGTTTAGAGAATGACCATCTGACTTAAAATGTGCTCGACCTGTCCCTTGATCTTCCAGAAATGAACTCCCTTATGTTATCATAGGCATAGTTTTCCTGCTAAAACATCAGGGAAAATTAGTTGTTGCCATTTCTCCAAAAAGTGTTCTTTGCAATCAGCAGCACTGTGCTTTTTCATCTGTCCAAAATTCCATCGGTCCAAAATCACTAAATTTTTAGCTGATCAAAACTTTAATTTTCAGTTCAACCAACCTGCATAGTGCATCCAAAGTTGGAAGTAAAACTCCTTAGAAAGTTAGAGCCACTAGGATTCTTATTAGTTTTTGTAAACAACCCCTGGTTTCCTAGCAATGAGCTTAGATGCCTGTGATTATAAAGCTCTAAGGAGATGAGTTAAGCTTTCTTCGACCTTGAAGAATTTTGTTTGTCTCTTGAATAGGACTAGAAGTATATTGACATCATCTTCTTCAGACAAATGGCAAAATCTTCTGACAGTTGAGTTTAGGTACAAGACTTTGGACAGGAACACGCTGTCATTCGTTTTGAATTTCTATTGTCAAACTTAACTTTTCCAGTTCATATTCCTGATTTTTCCATTCTTCTTCTGCCTTATCCCATCAATATGACTTGGCATTATGTTCTTAAGATAATTTTTCACATATCTCTCACCTCTCTTAAATTCATTCAAAGTAAGTATTACCTCTTTTAACTCAAAAGTTTTAACTTCACTGTTTAGCATTAGTCCAAGTTCTGAGGCCAGCATTAAAAGGTCAGACTTTCTCGCTTTTCCAAGAAACAACATATTGTGATGCTTTATACAGTAGTCTCAGCTAACTTGTATTTTTCCGTTGGGCATCACGTGGGACAGATACAAGAACATTTATTTAAGCATCGTCATAAGTATAGTTTTATTTTTTATGCATAATGATATATTTAGTGCAGTTCACAAAGATTAGTAACCTTACATGGAGGCCTTTTCTTGTAACTGCTAAGCACCCCTTTAACCACTGGAGACCTTTTCATGTAACTGCCAGGCACCCCTTTAACCACTGGTGAATTTTCATTAGTTAAAGTGGATATGCCTAATTAGATGAAAATGTTTGTATCCAGAGAAAGCTGTGGGGTCTTCTAGTTTTGTGTAAAATAAGACAATTAGAAATCTATTAATAACAATAAAAATCACAATTTCAGTAATGTTATTACAATTGATGTTCAAATGCAAGTATAAATATGAAAATTAGTTATAAAATTATAAGATATGTTATGTTATTCAAATATAATATGTATATAAAATTTTTATGATTGTGATATTCTTTGCAAAATTTCTGAAAATCCTTCCCTAAAGATTCATCATTATCATGTAGATTTTTCCAAAACAACTTTTCAGAATTTGACTGAAAATGTTCATAGGACTAAAAGCTTGCATTTATTGCCAAAAATGTTGTATTAAAAATTTTTGCAATTATTTAAAAAATTATTTAGATAATTTTTTTTTCTTTTGCTGCTCTATTGCTCTTTCTCTCAAAAAGACTTCTCTGTTACTAAGCCCTTTTTTCACAGAATTGGGGGAATATGAAAGAAAAAAAAATATGTAAATAAAGTTAAGCTTAAATTAGCAATAGCCCCTTAACTCTTCGTTTTAATTTGGGTATCTCCCTTCTCTGTTCTAAAAATAGCAATTGCTTAATTTTTTCTGGTCTGTGTCATTTCTAGATTAATCTATGTCATATGTTTTTTACGTATGTATGATGATATAGCTAATTTGAAACAAAACCTTTCTCTTAAACTAAGCTTCCATATTGAATAACTATGCACTTGCTTTCTGCACCTTGGCTTAGCTAGACTGCCGTTTGCTGCTTCTCTTATTACTGCAGAGTTATAAAAAATGCAAAGGTTTGAATGATACATGATTAGAGTACCAAGTGAATATTAGCCACAAATGTCAGTTGAAATGAATATTTAACCTGCTTTTGTCATTCATTATGATCAACATCTATGCAATCAATATTTTTGCATCATTATATATATATATATATATATGTATATAAAGGCAAATGGTGATAATCTGTTGCTAGTTATTTCTCCATTTTGCTGATCCATGCATGTAATCTATTGTTTACGTTCATATTGAAAGTGACTTTGGAAAAAAAAGAAAAAAGAAAACCCTTTTCCAGCCATTTAGTCCTAAAAGAGAGAGAGAGAGCATTAATAAGAACAGAAAAAGAAATGAAAAATCACCTTTCTTGAAAAATCTAGAAAATTTATAGGTTGCCAAATGCTTGTAAAAATGATATATGTAGTTCTTGGTGAAGTGTTGTTGGATACCAGATAACTAACAAACATCGAATAAATATTTACGGAGGATGAAGCTGAGAAACTATATGGCATAGACAGGATTTTTATGTTAAGTTTATAAACTAGCTGGTATGTATTTTTTAGGTTGTTACATATTATAAATTAGGCAAAATTAGCAAACATAGTTTGGCATAGGTTATGAATAATCCATCAAGACAATTATATATATATATATATATATATATTTTTTTTTTAAAGGAGCAAAACCCTTTTTTCTCGTAAAAATTGCCCTGAAAATGTATGATTGCTCTCGGAATTCAAAATCTGCAGTAAACTAAGATTACTTTTTTGCCTAATTTTAAATTTTACATTGCCATGTTTCTTCCATGGTTTGATTTTTTTGTTATGTATTCTCTTTATCAAATGTGTTTCTAGTTTTCAAATAATCTGATAAATATCAGCAAGTAAAAAGTAAAAAATAAATAAAGGCTCAAAGCATTGAATGTATCAGTAAATTTTCACTCATTTTGAATGTCAGTAAATTAAATGAGCAGTAATATTTCTTGAAAAATGTAGCTATTCACGTGACTTTTATTTTATCAGGACTACAAATAAGTCTCTGCCGTTTTTTGTCAAAAGAACAGTGCGGTATGTTTTATTCAAAGTCTTGTCCATCATCAGTCATTACTTTTCCCCATCTTTCTGGCAGTATATGGATACTGCATTGGAAGAATGTGTCATCTTTTGAAGTTTTCCACAAATCAACCCAATTTTTGATGATCGTATGATGTGAAGTGCTGTTCAGACAGGCCATGTGTCATCAATTGAAACAAGTAATAATCAGAAAGAGCATTGTCTGGTGAATACAGCGGGCGGGAAAACTTCTCATTTGAATATTTCTGGGTAGGTTTTGATTGGTGCCGCAACATGTGGATGAGCATTATCATGCAGGATAATAATTTTTATCATGTCTGGAGTTGTAGTGGGAGCATTTTCTTTGAGTCCTCGGCTCAGTCTTATCAGTTATGTTCGGTAGAGAGCCTCAGTAATCTTTTCATTCGATTTTGAGCAACTCATAATTCCCACCATGTACTCAACATGATAGTTTTCTATGAATATCCGGCCTGGCTGTCGATGTTGAAGCATGGCTATGTGGATGCCATGATTTCTTGTTCTTCGGGTTATTGCAGTGGATCCATTTTTTATCACCAGTGACTATATGATGCAAAAAACCCTTTCGTTTGTATCTGGCAAGCAGCATTTCAATGCATAAAAAATCGACGTTTGATGTTTTTTGGCTTCATTTCATATGGAACCCAATTTCTTTGTTTTTATATCATTTCCAATGGTTTTAAACAATGTGAAATTACTTGTTGAGTCACTTCTAGTGTAAGTGCAAGTTCTGCTTGTGTATTTGGCACACATCCTTCATCCAATAATCATTCCAATACTGCATCTTTGTACACTTTCATACTTCTGCTATGTTCTTTCTCTTGGACATCAAATTCAACATTCTTAAATTTAGCCTTACCATATGCTGCTACAAGCCATTGATGCACCTCAGCTGCAGATTTCTTCAAATCATAGGAGTAAATCAAAAGTTCTCACAAATGATGCTCATTCAGCTTAACCCCTTGAGGACCAGCACACAGAGAATGAAACGCAGCCGAGATCGACCGAATCCCCCGAAATGGAATGTCACCACCATTCCACACCTTTTAAGCAGTTAAGCCTACTTTTACAAAAAAAAAAAAAAAAAAATCATATAAAATCAGCATTTTAATATAATGACCTCAATTTTTTAAGTTACGAACTTAATATGATAATTCTTAATATGTATTAATATGAAGAATATCACATTAATAGAAATAAATGAAACACGCAAAATACTAAAATTATAACTATACGCATGAAAACAAATACTATACACATGAAAAGAAATACTATACACATGAAAAGAAAATTATAAATACGAAATGTAAAAGAAAGTTAAGCAATTATCTGTATATAATTAAATTCCAATTTAATAATTCAACACGCGGATCGACACATAGTACAATGACTGCTTCTTTCGTTGAGCATATGCCGAGCAAGTAAGCATCATACATCAGAAAAGCTGATGTCTTTCTACCTTCCGTAATAATATTATAAAGTTACTTTTTAATTAACACAATCATGTGTTTATTAAGTTAATTTTTAATTTTTTTAAGTCTAAAAATAAATATAAAAAAGGATAACTGGTCTGAGTTTTTCCATCACAGAAGCTTGGTGACGTTACAGCCGCTATAGTCAGCTAGATGCGTTTTCCCACATTCTCCTAAAACACACACACACAAAAGAACGTAAAACTTCCCCACATTCTAATAATGAAAATGTAAAGAATAAAAACAAAAACAACAATACAACGGAATTTTTAATGAAATAAACAAACATGTCGTCATCCTTTTAACTTAAAGAGCTATGATTCCCAGTTTGTTTACACCAATAAATCTGTCAAAACCAGAGGCACAGAACAGAAGCTGATGCTCATACATGAAGGACAAAAGCCACATGACTTAACCGATGTGAAAAAAAGTTACCATTTAGCACCATCTACTAGCATTTAAATATTTAAAAAAAATTCCATTTTTAAGTTACGCATACGCGAGGCTGGGCTGAAAGGATAGATCGGAGCTCTTTGCGTATAAGCACTGCTGGGCTGGTAAGAGTGGAATTGTTGCATCGCGCCTACATGATGTTTGTCCTGACTGGGTTAAAACTCGACATTTTAGTACCAAAAAATATGTGATACTGTAACAAAATCTCTAATATTTCAAGGTTATGTTAGCAGAAGTCCAACCTTATGATATGATGTCAGAGAATTTTAACCATGACTTACTGGTTGCGCAATTTTCCGTCAAACGGTAGAGACTTATTTGTACTTGCAATAGTATATGCAACCATCTTTCTTGTTTAAAAATTAAATTTAATTTTTGTTTTTCAGACTGTATTCATGAGACTTCTCTTGGAATATATTCAAAAACCAGCTGATGAAGAATTAATTGGTATCACTTGGATGATTTGTCTTATCTTCTCTGAAGCAATACGTATTACATTTTTTTCTCTCTTGTGGGCCATTAATATTCGAACTGCAGTTAGAGCTTCATCGGCCATCTCAGCTTTATTGTATAAAAAAATTACAAGTTTACGTTCCATTTCTCATTCTTCATCTGGTGAGGTTAGTTATTAGATAATTATTAACTTTTTTTATTGCTTCCTTTTATGAAGTAAAGAAGTTTTATAATCGTGAAAAATTTTAGCTATCATATTTCAATGAAAATATCCATTTTCACTGTTCTCGAATCCATTTAAATGATTTATTTGCATGACATTTATACAACATATGCATCACATCACACGACATATTTGCATGTACATAGGAATAGAATAAATGACTTCTTTTCTTATAACAGATTGTAAAATGAATTTAAAATGAATTCAGAAGGGATTTCTTAGTGATATCCTTTTGTTCAAATGTATCTATGTATCTCACATAACTCAAAATGATTAGCTGTAGAATGCTGAAGTTTTGTTTAAAGGACTGTTATAACATCTAGTTGTGCACCTTCCTTTTTTGTTACAATTGGCCACACCAAACATATATATGCACACACCCACTCTCTTACCCCACTGAATGAGCTTTATGTTTTTATTCTTACATGTTGGTAAATTTTGCATTTTTTGCTTTAAAAGGGGATTGAGGTATATTATTCTTATGCTCCTCTTAAGGTTTTTATGCCTTTAGTTAATGTACGTGCAATAGTTGTAGAATTATCAACAAGTTAGAAGTGACACTAGGCCTAACATGCCTGCTGTTTGTTTGCATTTGAATCTCTTAGTAGTATGATGAATTAAGTTGGTTGGTTCACCTACTTAAGTGTCTTTTTCCCCAATGGAACCAAAAGTTAACTTTCAAGTTTTGTGCACCTAAAACTTTGTATTTTTGCCTGTTAGCCATATTGTTCATTTTTATGTAGAAAATCTAATGTTTTGCAATTTTTTTTTTAACTGTATTTGATGTTTTAGGTTCTTCTGTATTTTACAAGTTTTAATGAAGATGTTTTGAGTTTTTATGTATTTTTGCCTTGCCGGGAAGTGAGAACTGAATTGATTGAAGGAAAAATTATCTGTAATGAAATCCAAGGAAATAAGTTTAAAGTGCAGCAAAATATAAGTATATTTAATAGGGCATACGATGAAGTTATGTGAATTCCTGGAGTTTTGCAAATCAAAATTCAAAAGAATTTTTTAATAGTATGTAGACTATTAAAATGTAACATCTAAAATAATTCATTTAATTTTTTTTTCATTTCTGTTGTTGTTGCCTAAAGTAATACAAATTAAACAGCTTTTATGTGTATAATTATAATGAAATAATGATGAAGTACTTTTTTATTCTAGAATAGATTGTAAAATGGATTTTTTCATGACATGTCTACATACGTATATATATAGTATTTATCTCACATAACTCAAAAACGATTAGCCAATGCATGTTAAAATTTAATATATGCGAGTGCTATGACATGTAGTTGTGCATCTCCTTTTTTTTTTTTTAAATTGCAATTAGCAGTACGAAAAGTATATATATATTTATATACATCCTCTTGCCTGGTGTTTATTTGCACAATGGTTAGCTGAAGTCATATACTTCAAATAACAGAAGTCTTTTAAATGATGAAAATATTTATGTTTTAGTATTTTGGGCAAGTAACGAAATCTATTAGCTTTTAATTAGCTTTTAATGCAGTCTCCTGGTTTGTGCACTTATGTTTGGAAAGTTTTAGACTTATTAAAAAAAAGTTTAATCTCCCATGTGAGTAAAGTTGACCTGGATATTTAATTTCAAAATTTGCAATATTTTATGCCATTTTCAACTTGCCTTGACGGATTGGTTAAGAATAATTCAAGAAAATAAGTTCAGCAAAATTTGTGTGTAATTTAATAGGCCATACATATTGTATAATTTAATAGGCCACAAATCATGTGGATTATCAATCATCATCAGATTTTTTTTTAATTTACTAAAGATTGTACGAGTATTATAAAAATGGAAAGAAAATCCTTTTATTAATTTCCGGAATTGAAAGTGTGAAGTCCGTTGATCTAGAATGTTTAAAATGTAAAATGTTTCAAAAAAAAATTTTTTTAGCTTCCATAATAATATCCTGTTAATTGTTTTTAGCTTGTCAACTTATTTTCAAATGACTGCAGAAAAGTTTTTACAATGGTATATAATTTCCCATTAATCATTGATGGTCCACTTGTCATTATTGGAGCTATAATTTTTACTTGGTGGCTGTTAGGACCCTTTTGTTTTGTTGGAGTGGCAGTATTTTTATTGGCTTATGCTCTTCAGGTAAGTTTATGTGGTTTCTTTATTAATATAATTTATAACTGTCCATAAATTTAAGTATGTATTGAAAAATTGTTACCTTAGTGGACTTAAGTGAATTTTAGATTTTATACCTGTTTGTTAAACATTTTAATAAATTTTCAGCAACTACTGGAATTGTTATAAAACTCAGCAAAATGTACTTTTCCCATTATATTTCTCCAGCTTTCAATACATGCAGTTACACAAACATGCAAATCATCTGAAAGATTTGAGATATAATTTTTTGTTTCAAGGCATGCCTTACCAACATGAAACTAAATAATTGAGAACAAAAATGGACTTTTTAACTTAATATCTATAGAAGAGGCTCAATGCATGTCATTGTATTGATTCATCACTGTCATTGTATTTTAAGAAAAGAAGCAACTTCATTAGAAAAAGTTCCAAAAATAATTATTAGGGAGAATTTGTGAGTATTGGATTAGCAAGAAAGTAATTTTGATTTTCACAAATAGATAGCAGTATGCTCGTTTTGTTAATTTTATATTTTTTTATCTTTTGAGTTCTGACAGCTGACACTTTTAGGTTGCTAGAGACAAATTCTGTGTCTTTTTATTTACAGCTGTTAATATACAGTCAGTTTTAACATGAGATGCAAAAATTAACATTTGACATATATTTACTTATTTTCATAAAGGCAAAAAAATAGCTGCAGCTCACAAAGAGATAAGAAAAGTTTCTGGTGTTTGCTTAACAGAGTGCATGTATCAGAATTAGTTTAAAAATTTCATTCGGGAGATTTTTCACTTGAAGATGACTAGTGCTCTGGTCGACCTTCAAAAATTGATGATGAAAAAATTAAAGCCATAATTAAATCAAATCGTTACATAATTGTGCAAGAGATTGCAAAAGGGTTAAATGTATCACACACAACAATTGAAAATTATATAAGATGTCTTGGACTTATTAAGAAGCTTGGTATTTGGGTTCTTCAGGGATAGAATGAAATTTTCTTAAGACAACAAATCAATATCTATGATAACATAATGTAATCGACCCTTACTTGAAATGAATTATCACTGGTGACGAAAAATAGATTGTGTACAATAACAATAATTGAAAAAGATCATCGAAGCATGATGAATCAGCACAAATCGTATTGAAATCTAAAATTGCATCAGGAAAAGATCATGCTGTCAATTTGGTTGGATTACAAAGGTGTATTTTGAAGTGCTCTCAAACAAGGAAGTGATCAACTCAGATGTTTAATTCCAGCAACTTTTGAAATTGGAGGAAGCAATCAAGGAGAAAAGGCCAGAATTGGCAAATCATAAAGGAATGGTGTTCCACCATGATATGCTAGGACTTTAGACTTCATATATCCCTGACCTTGCACCATCGGATTATTTATTTCAAAATTTACAAAACTTCTTAAATGATAAAAACTTCAGTAATAACAATGACTTCAAATTGCATTTGGTTGAGTTTTTTGCTGGTAAAAACCAGAAATTCTCACAATTATAAAGGTACCAGAAAATGGCAAAGGTTTGTTGAACAGAATAGAAGATATTTGACTGATTAAAGGCCATTTTTTTAACAGAAAAATTTAGTTTTATTTCGCACTAAAAGCCGAAATTGCTTTCTTGGCAACCCAATAATATTTCTGCTTAAAGGATTGCAGAATTAAACTTTTATAGTAAATTACTCTACAAAGCACTGAAATGTATTAATTAATATAAATATTGAGTATTCGATGTATTTTGTTTCAGTTTTAGCTTTTTGATAATTTTATTCATCTTGTGAAAGTAGTCGATAATTGATATATTTCCCTTAAAATTTTTATATAGATTAATAAAGCAATTTTATTATAATCTGAATCTTTGTTTCCAGTTTGTTATATCCTATGTGTCTGCTCACTATCAGAAAAAAACAGTCAAAACAACTGATGAAAGAGTAAGTCAATAATTTTTAGCACCCTTACATTATTTCCGGATTTGCATCTTGTTATAAGCAGTCATATTCTTTTAATATATTTTTGCAGGTGTCATTAATGTCTGAGTTTTTATCAAATGTGAAAATTGTAAAATTCCATGCATGGGAGAAACATCTCATTGAAAATGTTCGAGGTTTGTATTTACTATATTAGCGTTTATTCATTATATTAGTAAATTTAGATAATGCAATATCTGATATTTTGTGTATTTATGTATGGTTAAGGAATTCTGTTATTGTTAAAATATCTGTATGTTCTATACTTGTTAATATATATATATCCCCCACCATGTCAATCATTATTTGCTCTCTCTTTCAAATTCTAAAAATACTGTTAAATAATTTTTCCCCCTTTTTATTTTTATATTCCAATAAATTTAACCATCCCAAGCACAGTTAAAATCCTGTAAATTTTGTTTAGCAATCCTTAATTGCTGTAAAATTTATCCCACCCTTCTCACATTATGAGTTTCATTTCTGACTATTTTTTACTAATCTGAAATATTTAGATATTTAGTTTTGTCTTTTTTCCTTAAAATATAATATTTAAACTTTGATCACATCATTTCCATGTTTTATTAATTGTTACATGAAGGTCAAATTTTGTGTTCCAAATTTATAAACAGCATCATATTATTACAAATATGGGGATTTCTCTTGGAATTTTGTTTGTTTCTGGTTTGAAACCTATTTTGAGCCTTAATTATATACATAAATGTGATGGAATTTAGTTCCTTGCAGTAAATTGATGAGAGGTGAGTGCTTGACTAGGCAATACATTATTTTGCTGTCGCGAGTGGATTGAGGATTAGAAGATCTCTAAAAATATCAATTACTAACAGAAGATGCTGGAAACTTTTGAAAAATCACAAAATCTGTTGATATTCCAAATATATCTTTATTACTTGTTGCACTTCACAATAGGCCCAATCTGCACCCAAAAATTTTGATAATGGAGCATTACATTTTTAACAAAAGCAACCAAGCAAGAGACATCCTTTAGCTAGTAAGCATAAGCAGAGAAAGAGGCAAAGACAGTTGGGTTGTAGTGGTATTTCTAGTAAAATTTTTCATTAATCTCATTGGCTAAAACTTATTGGCAATGCAGAAATTTTAAGATGACATAATGTGGAAATGGTTTTCAGATATGACGTAGTTTCGAGAAAGTTATTACTAGAGAGGAAGTACCTAAACTAAAAATGAGCAATCAAGATGCTTTTTAAGTAATAATTTTGATTTGCATTTTTTTTTTGTCTTACACATGTCTTACACATGTGCTTTTACATTAATGCATTTCATGCTTTTGTTTAAAACTTTTATTCCAGATATAATCAAAGCCCATAATACAAAAACCAATATTGTTCCAAATATAATAAGAGAGAATAATACAAAACCAGTATTTTAGTCAAAATCTGTGTGCATAATTTCCTTCCTTCTGTAGAAATGTATTAACCTGGTAGATTGTTATTATTATATTCATTTATGTTTAATTTTTTATATTAGTTTCATTGCTTTTTTCATAAATATAATACTTATTTTTGAATTGTGGAGGATTTTGGTTTAATTGTATATTTCTTTTCTCATTCAGAATTAAAATTCAATTTTCAAGCTTCTTATTAGCCATAACTTCTTTTTTCCTTTATTTGCATTTTATTTACATTTCATTGCATCAGTTTACTCTGAATTTGTAATGCAGCTTTTGAACTCTTTATGTGAAATTTGTATCAGCTTTTTATTTTATTCGCAGGCACGCACGCACACACACACACACACACACATTTGCATATTTTTGTGTTATTTTACATGTGCATACACGATTATGTACTTCTGTGGTGCTTGCACTCACATGGTTACTTTGTTCAAACAATATTAAGGAAGGCAAGGAAAAAGATTCGAGCAATCCAAAATCCAAGTGATTGGGAATATGGAAAATTCAACCGAATAAATATATGTTTCTTGTTAGATATACATATAAATACAAGGTTTATAAGAAATTAAGTTCATCTGTAATTAATTGGTTAAGCATAACTTATTATTATGAATTATGAGGTATGTATATAATATATGGTTATAGAAATAAATGATGTTGAAGAATGATGGCCTTTAAAATGAGATCAGTTGTGTGCCCCATACTTTAGAAATTCAAAATTTAATGATCCTATCTCTCAAAAATTGTGAAAGACATTGGAAAAATGGCAATTACAAAGTTGTAGAGCATAATCAGGTTTGTATGAAAAACATATTGGTCATGATGATGTTTATAATGAGCTTTTGTATGGTGGCTAAAACTGCTGGACCTTTTTGAAAAAAGTGTTCTTTTGCAGTTTAATGGTCCCTAATGCCACTTTGTTTTGGAGTAATATTATAAAATTATATAATGGAAAGAAAATTTAATAAAAAATGTTATGCAGTAACATTTATGAGGGATTATTTATGAGAACAGCAATTATAAAGATGAAAAGGAGAAAACACATAGAGAAAATGAAATATAGAAAAATCCTCAGTATGTCTTTTAATACTTAATTGAGTAATCTTTAACATTAATCAAGGTTTTACAACACCTTTATGTGAAGTGAACTAAGTATTTTAATCTGCAACCATTATAGTATGGAACCAAGAGTGAATTATTGCTTCTGTTAATTGGGGTTTATTGATGAATTGTTTCTGGCTAACTTTTCGCTGCACTGCAGATTTCAGCACTGCAGATTAAGTGCTGGGCTATTCTGAGGCCATTAAATCAGGAGAATATGAATGTCTTGAAACCACTTTTAGTGTACAGCGGCAATATGAAGCTAAATCCTGTTCAACTACAAATGCTTCATTAGCTTGGAAACATTCAAATGGGAAGATTTCAGTGTCAGCTCAAACACTTCTTTTGAAAAATTTTCAGCATTTATATTCCTATCAATTGCATATATTTTGCCCATATCTTGTGATGTCATATAGCCCAAGATCAAGACAGTAATGGGATGTTTCATGGTATGTGTAAAGCAGTCTGGGGGGGATATCTCTGATTTTTCTTACGAACTTTATGTCATTATTACCAAACACCCTAGACACCAAGATTTTGCTTTTATCACTGTAAGCAATACTGACCCATTGTTCAGCTGTAAACTTAACATAAATTTTAGTTCAATTTAATTTTTGCATCCTTTGTTTGAGAAATAGAAATGGCTGCTGTTCTGAAATTGGAACATCCAGATCAATTCCTACAGTCTGTTCCAAACAGTCCTCAACTTCACATTAGATTACATCACTTCTTGTGCACACCCAGTTGATTTGCTTATATCAGCCTAGATGCAGTCTCTTATTCCTTTTATGATCACCTGGTACTGTACACTTTTTTCTATTTTTACCACTGTGGTTTTGTAGTGACTTCCCTCTACCACTTCAAAAACTTAGGAATGTCATGTTTAATTAAGTTTCCACTAATTTTTCTTCTAATATCTTAACAACTGTAGTCTTATTCACTTAATAGTACCATTTTACATTGCTTTCTAGTTGACCACCCAATTCTTTGCATTATTGCTATTATTTTATTACATTTTATAAAAACTCAGTAAATTAAAGGGCACCGAATAGCCATTCATCTTGATAGCAGTCTCATAACAGTCCGATAGATGTCTCTTTAAGATTCAGTACATGACATCATTAAATGAATTCTTTCATGACCTGATTGGCTTACTGTCAGAACAAGAGGATGCCTTCTTGGCTGTCTAAATATTCATGCTCATCTATTAAACTGAAACAAGGGAAATCTATTTCACATGAATCTAAGCAAGTTTTGCTTCTTTTTGCCAGTTATTTGGCAATATATTATAATTGAATAAACTTTGCTACATTATATTTTTGATTAAATTTCCTTTCCACTTATGTATAATTTTATATTACTTCAAAAAGGAGTTGTCGAACATCAAACTCCCAAAATATACTATTTCCAAATGAATTCTACAACTTTGGGCCCTGCTGTATACTTACTACAGGCTCCAATGACATTTGTAATAATTTTACAGAGCTGTAAAACATTATTGAATCAACACTGCGTGTTATTTTCAGTCTGTGCAGAAATTCATGGTTGAGTGGCATTGCAAATTGAAACATACTGTGAGTTTACTTGATCATAATGCTAGGCCTGATTGTCATTCAACTGTAAGGATATTGATGAATGCCATCAAGACTGCATATTGGATTTAATAAATCTATTCTCTGGATTAATCATCATCAATTTGATGATGAAGGAAAATAGAAGATAACTTAAAAGAAATTTGGTATCTTAAAAATTTTGAATTATTTGCTATTCTGATTATGGTTTTGTCCATCAGTTAAAAGTGACAGGCTGCACACTATATTCTGAAACTCATATGATATTTATAGCCTTATTTAAAGCTTTCAGTATTTTCATTCAAATTTAGTGGTATCTGGTTCAAAAACTG
>KK114049.1:304887-356159 GCA_000611955.2 Stegodyphus mimosarum | reverse complement strand
AGACTTCTTTTCTTAATCCTAGTGGATGATTCTTTTGTCTGCAATACAGAATTCAAGGCATTTGTTACTACAGTAACAATTAAAAAAAATTGTAGTTCCTGCTCCACTGTTTCAAATACCAAACATTCATGAAAAAATCATGTGCATCTAGAATGAATGCATAATTACCTGCTGAAATGAATATAGGTATCAGTAAAAACATAGCTGCAACAGGAAGGCAAATATCAAGTTTTACCAAATGTTTCCCGTTACCTCAAATATCTTCTGCAAAAACAGAATCACATTTTGTCAAATGATTTTTGGTATTTGAAAGAAAGAGACTTGCTGTAGAACACTGTGTTGTGAATTTGTCAAAAAATAGCTTTATCATTAAGATGTCTGAAATGGAACTATCACGCTACCAGGTTAGTGAAGGTTTGTTACCGAAAGTTCAAAAATAAGGAATATGACATTCAAGAAGCAGAGCACTATGGCCGGCCTACAGATGTTAATGAGGCCCACCTGTTAGAACTTGTGAAAGAAGATCAGTATGCGACCATTCTAGAGTTTGCTAAGGAGTTAGACGTTAGTGCCATGTCCATTAGTCATGCTATGCATTGCATAAACTTGACATACATGTTCATTTGCTAGGTGCCGCATGATCTGACTCAAGCAGATAAGGACAGACATATTTAAGTCTGCATTAATCTACTCGAATATCAATGCAAGGACAAAATTCTGGACCAGATCGTCACATGTGATGAAAAGTAGATTTACTTCAACAACACAGGCTGAATAGGGGGTTGGTCTGCACCTGGTAAGCTCTTTGGCACCATCGTAAAGCGCAATTTGACTGACAAAAAGATCATGCTTTGTATGGGGTGAAATTGCTGTGGTACCCACAAAGAGTATCTAGAAAGAGGGAAAACCCTCAAAAGTAAGCTGTACAGCAAAGTGTAGTCCGTGTTGACACTGCTATCAAGGAAAAATGTCGAACTGAGTTCCAGCTTAAAAAGGTAATGCTCTGTCAAGATAATGCAACATTACATGTGTCTGCATTCACCGGCTAGACACTGTACAGACTCAAATGGGATCTTTTACCAAACCCACCATGTAGCCCCGACATCGCTCCTTCAGACTTCTACCTTTTTTCACACCTGCAGCTACGTTTTGCTGGTGGTAATCTTCCATTCTTCACAGGCCATCTGAAATGAGGTTGATCTGTTCTGTTTTTGGACTCGCGGCCACCACGTTTCTGAGCTGAAGGCTTTGAAAAACTATTAAAACATTGTCAGATTTAAGTCATTGATTTAGGTGATTACTACCTGCACTAAAGATACTGCTTTCATGGTTTTTTTCTAACTTTATTAAGAGCGTTTTTTGGCGGAAAGCTTTCATTACAACTAGATATTTATTGACCAGTTATCATCATTTTTATCACTTATCAAAGTGTTTGGTTCACAATACGTCAAAAGCTCCAATATTTTCCTTTAAAATTATACTGAAAAATAACGTACTTTATGCAGTAAAATTCTGATAATCTGCATGTGCTTTTAATTCATATTCATTTTAGAGGTTAAAAAAATAATAAATTAATAAATAGTTTTCAGAAAATTTAGCATTGGGAATATAATGGCAATTTTTAAAATTGCATTATAGCATATTTGGGTTGAGAAAGCCAATTAATTTTATTTCTGAAATTATTTATTATTTTTGGTATGTTCTTCAGTTCTTATTTTGCTGTAAACAGCAATTGTGAATGTGAATTTTTTTTTATTTTTTATTTTAGGTTAATCTTGATTTCTAACTGTATATTCCTCTGTGTTTTATGTTTAGTTCTGAATTTATATGGTTAACATATGCAATGAATTTATTAGTCCACAACTTTCCTGAAGTTGACTTCTAACTTAAACACTTAATGCTTAATTAATTGATTTCCTTAATATTTCATGCAGCAATAAAGCTTAATTACACATATAAAGGAATAAGAATGGATTATTTGAAATAGCATTTTTAATAATTTTTCTGCTAAAAAAATGCAAACTGTTGTGAAAATGGAAGAGCTAAAGAACAGAGACTTTTTTTAATAAATTCAAAATTTCGGTTCTAGCACTTTTATTAAATGTTTAGTTGTGTTCAGTTGTACATGTAGCGGAGGCAATGGCAGAATTAGCATATGGATTCAGTATGAATGAAAGCATTAGTGGGATTTTTGTAAACAATGTATTTATTTGTTTTCTTATTTAAAGCATAAAAGTTAACTTTCAAAGCAATTTCACTGGGTATATGCATTTTTTAATATAAAATATTAGTATGTTTTAAAAACTGTACTCCTTTAAAACAATTCTGTAGCATTTATCTTTTTTTCTCTTCATAAACCTTTTTCTCTTGTTCTGACGTTTCTTTTGTATTAATTTCATTTAAAGTAAAATATAATTATTTTGTATTCAATAAATCTTGATAGATATTAAGGTATGACTGTTTTTGTTAGCTGTTTATTTCCAAACAATGCAAATGTAATGTAAAAATTTGGCAGACAGGAATATAAGCAAAACTCAAAAAGACCTATAATTCTGTAATCCACGTAGCCCTACATTCAAGTTGTATGGATAGTTAGATTCCTATTGTAGTTGAGTTTTATTGTATGCATCAGATTAGATTTATATTTCTACTTTAAATTTTAATGGTCTCTCATGATAGGCTGATTGTAAGAAAAATATTGTCTTTTTCAGAGTAAACTTAATAATTCGAAATGGTTCTGTCATTGCTTATCTCAGTTGTACTTCTTTCATTCTTTATATCAAATCAAAATGTCCAAGATATTTAATAAAATATTGCATTATAATAACGAATAATTTTATTTCAGGCTCTTCTTCAGCTTGAAGAAAAAGAAAATTATACTGTTGTTCCTAATCGTTTAGACATTGCTATCAATGTATCAAATGCAACTTTAACTTGGGAGCAAATGATCCCAAATATTTCTCAGAAAGGTTTGAAGTCTAAGAAAGGAGAAGTAAATTTAATAAGTAAATGCCTAATTTGTTCACTTTTTATATGCTGCTCATACATATTTACTTGCATGTCTTTTAGTCTTTTATGTTAATTGTGTGCAGGCAAAGTGAAATCTCCATGAAATTACCTTTTATGGTATCAAAAGATTCCTGTTTTCCATGAAGGAGTGTCATTATATCGAGAGTGTCAAATAGTGATATTTATTGATGTGTTAAGAAATATTTAGCACTTTCCAAGGACAGTAACTAAGAAAAGTTTACTGTGTTCGATTTTTCTTTATTTTGTTTTCAGTCCAAATGTTAATGCAAATTCGTGTTAGCATTCTTAATTTTTTTCTTAATTGTTTTCATGTTACATATACACAGTCCAGTCACATAAATGTGACCATCTGTCAAAAGCCACAATAACCACCTTTCGCAGAGCGGACTGCTGCGAGACGTGCAGGAAGAGAGTCACATAGGTCCCTGAAGGTGTTCTCTGGGATGTTGAGCCATGCCGACTCTAATGCCGTGGCCAGCTGCGCTAGATTACGCGGTTGAGGATCCATGGCGCGAACAATTCGATCGAGATGGTCCCACAGATGCTCGATTGGGTTTAAGTCAGAGGAGTTTGCTGGCCAGGGGAGGACGGTAAACTCATCCTGGTGCTCTTCGAACCACGCACGTACACTGGCAGCTGTATGGCACCTCGCATTGTCCTGCTGGAAGATGCCATCATCCTGAGGAAAAACAATGCGCATGTAGGGGTGAACATGGTCCGCAAGGACAGATGCGTACTTGTATTGATCCATTGTGCCTTCCACAATGATCAGTGAACCTAGAGAATGCCAGGAAAACATTCCCCAGACCATAATGCTCCCGCCTCCAGCTTGGACCGTTCCGGCAATGGTTGCAGGGTGGTTCCTTTCAGAGGTTTCACGCCTTATACGCCAACGTCCATCTGTCCGATGGAGCATAAAACGCGATTCATCCGAAAACGCAACCTGTCGCCACTCAGTGGACGTCCAGCTGCTGTACTGGCGTGCAAATTCTAGCCTTCGCCGTCGATGAACAGCAGTCAGCATAGGTGCACGAACCAGGCGTCTGCTTCGGAGGCCCAGACGCAGCAATGTTCGCTGAATAGTACTTTGGGAGACACTTTTGGTAGCCCCTTGGTTCATTTTGGTGGTCAGTTGCTCAACGGTAGCCCGTCTATCTGCCCGAACGCATCTCCGCAACCGTCGTTCGCCTCTGTCATCTATGGCCCGTGGTGCACCACATTTGCCACGTCGCTGATTTTGGACAGTCCCATTTTGCCATGCACGGTACACTTTTACCACGGCGGCACGCGAACTGTTCACAAACTCAGCCGTTTCGGAAATGCTTCCACCCTTGGCCCGAAAGCCAATGATCATGCCCTTTTGGAAGTCGGATAAATCGCTTCGTTTCTGCATTACGCCAACGATTGAAATGTTTTCCGAAGCCCTCACACACCCTTTATATACGCTCAACTGCACTGTGCTGCCACCTGCCTTCTGTGATTGGTTATTTAACTCTGACATGGAAAGTACGTGATGGTCACATTAATGTGACTGGACTGTGTATATGTGAAGGGGGAAAATGTAAATCTGAATTCTAATTTTAATTTGAAATAGTCCCTTAACTCTTAATTTATTCCCCTTTTACATCCTAAAAATAGTACTGCTTATAATAAATCCCTCTGAAACATGTTATTTTAAGATTAATGCCTTAACTCTTGCATGATGCTAATGACATAGCTATTTACATAATGTTTCAGCCAATAATAATTTCAAACTGCAGATTGAAACTTAAAATACAAGCAGTTGCAACCAAAAATGATTTCAAACTGCAAATTGAAACTTAACCAGTAAAGATAAAGAACTTACTGATAGATTCTGAACTGGATTTTCATTTGGAGACATGGCATTATATCTCACTTTTCTGGTGTTAACTCAGTTGTCGCCAGCTGCTGTTTCGTACTTTCAAATTGTTATAAAAATGTAGGAAAGGTACAAATGTGATCAAGAACAGGTATGCAGATTGAAACCCATTATACTGTGTAATTCATGTTAAGAATGTGTTTCTGTCTTGAAATAATAATTATTACAGATATGTAAATAATGCATGAGTAAGTGCTAATGGAATAGAAAAACATTCTGTAAAAATTTTAAAGAATTCATGAATCAGGATAACATGGACTAATGGACCCTTGTAAATGCATTTTATTCTATTTTTTTATTGAATATTTAAATTCCTTGTGCACAACTTAGTATTACACAAGGCTTACAGAGGTAAGTAAAAAAAACAAACTGCAACAACACGGCAGGAAATAAAACTTACAAATTCACAGATGACACATAAGAGATAAATATACAGAAGAAAGAGAATGCTATTTTATCTTGAACAAATACATGAAGAGGGAGAAGAAATGTAATGTTTACAGACTTTAACTTAGAAATGAGTTCTTTTCATCCTTACATAAACTTTGAACACTAGAACAACAAATGTCCAACATTTTGCACTCTCCCAAAGCTGAAAGAACACAAGTCTGCATTAGACAACCCAGATCTCTTCAGATATGAGTTGAAATTACCATGTACAGTTAGAAATTTAATTTCAGAATTGCAGAAAAATGTTTATTATTCAGCCTGTGAAGAATGGAAAGAAAAATCAATTTAGTCAAAGAGTAGTCAAAAAGTAGAATTTTTGTATAATTCATTCCACTTGAGTATTATTTGATCCCTACGTTTTTCGTTGAAAAATGACTTAGTATCACTGTAATATTGACTTGAGGATTTGTAGTTTGTTTTACCAACCAATTAGCCCTTTCATTTCCTAAGATTGCCCATGTGGCCACATACCTGAGCAAAGATGACATCAACACCTTTATTATTAATGCCTTTAAGAATGGTGTGAGAAGTGACAATTAATTTATTACATGAGGAGATATTCATAAGAAAATATAAGGATGAAAGAGAATCAGTGCAAATAAGAAATTTAGCACTTAACGAATAGTTGTTAGATATCCACATAATTGACTCACTAATGCACAATAATTCGGCTTGGAAAACATTGCATTCATTGGGAATTCTAAAGAATTTGTATTCCAATTCAGAACCATGATGGAAAACGACATAAGCTGACCCAACTCGATTATTAATTTTACTGCCAATCTGTATAACACGCAACTGGGAAATTTATTAATGGAATTGTCATAAATGATATTTTGAATTCACAAACGATTGGCAGGGTGAGGAAGATATTTTTCTATATTCATTACTATTTCTTCCATATTTCAGCTCCCTTTTTTGGTCTTTTTGCCACATAATTTAGTTTCCTTAGGTTTTTTTTTATTCTTATGAGACATTATATGTAATTATTTGGAAAGCTTTTAATGTGTAGATTCAGAAGATGACATAATTGAGACAGACTTGACAAAGACAACACATGTCCACATATCGTTTTGGCTGCTCATCGTACCCTCTACACTTTTATGTGACAGATAACAATATTAGGACAATGGACAAGCAGAGTGATGAGAACGTGTTGCCAGCAGCAAACGAAGCAGCGAAAAAATGGGTGCACAATAGTAGCAATGGTATTTATGATGAAACTTCCTTTAATCCAATTGGACAAGAGGTATTGCACTGCATTATGATTACATAAACATCTGCTCCAGCTGTTATGCCCAGCATAATCTGCCTCAGCTGTGCCAAATTTGTTGTCAGTTTGGATCTCAGTATCTATACAATCAACATTCTTATGTCATTACCTGTAAGTATGTTTCATTACATACATACAACACAAAAGTCTGAGATCCGGACTCATCAGGACTTTGATGATTCCGGATTTGAAATTTTTCCATATATCAGATCATCAGTTTAAAACTAGTAAGATGGCATGTGGAAATTATAACATTAAAATTATGAAATCGTGATTTATGAAATAATGAAGCATTTATGATCTAAAGGGTAACAAAGTTTATAAAAAAAGCTTAATATTTATTTGTTTATTTTATTAAACATTTCTTTTAATGTAAGTTATTCAAGTTTCTTGTGTTAATATTTTCTCTTTATTTCTGTAGACAGACATAATTTCTTATTCAGTTACAAAGTTCCATTGTTCAAGTCCTTTAACTGCTGTGTCGAGAATTCCGACTAACTTGTCATTCGAAATTTTTTTCATTTTCAATAACCTCTTTGTCACTTTCTTCACTGTCGGTAACAGTATTTTATGGATCAAGAACCATATTACAGATTTCGCCGTTCATTGATTGATTGATGATTGGGACATTGTCATTACAATGAAAATCTTCTGTTATATCATCTTCATTTATTACCACTTCACCACATTTCTTTACAAAACCCATTAATTGGAAAATTGCACCTTTGATTCGCGATATCTGAAAACCTTCACATTTGCGGCTATCATATTCATCATCCTCACCATGAAATATGGTAGTTGGCCCTAAATTATGTCAAACTTCTTTTTAAAGTATCTGGAGACACATTCTCCCACAATCTTGCAGTGCTCCACAAAGCAGATTTTATGCAAAAATATTTAAAAAATTCTTGAATAGTCTTGCCATTATTCAAGAAATTTAACATGGTTTTTAAAACTTCTACTTTATATTTGCATTTCAGCGTGTGCACTATTCTGATATTCGTAGCCTGAATGACAGGTGCACAGTTTGGAGGAAAGAATAATACAGATACATTATCTTTCTCTAAAACTTTAACTTAATAAGCTAGATCAAACCAGAAAGTTAAGGAACAGTGCATACTGCTGTATTGACTGAAATTCCTTGGGAATCAGTAAAGTATAATTTTAGCCTAGCTTAATAGTGTCCGCTATACATAATTGGCTATGTTTCATGAGATTGGAGATGAAAGACAAGTTGTTCAGCTAAATTTTGTCTTGCTTCTATCGCACAGAGAGACAATTAAAGCTGATTGTATTAGTTTAGCTACTTATTATACTAACGTCTATTTCTTACACCTGCTTAAAGCTTATCCGAGTCCTGATTAAATAAATTCCCACATATACTTAATATCGAGGGCTGGTGCTTGATATCTTGCTACCTTATATGCAGTCTCTGTGGGTTCTGAATTCTACTACCAAGAGCCTCCCTAGGTTCTAATTTTTTGCCACCCCTAAATTTTGGATCCCAGTACTTTCCATAAGTTCTAAAAATTTTTTCATCCCTTAATTTTGTTGCTCGGTGCTTCTCTAAATTCCAAAATTTTTGTCTTTCCTAAACTTTTCTGCCCTGTGCAGCCATACCAGCTGTGGCACCCATTCTGGGTTTATGTGAAAAACAGATCAGTTATTCTTAATTGAAATAACACTGAATATCGTCTTTTGGCCTATGGGTATTATTAACAAAGTCTATTTTTAGCATATGGAAAGAGATTTTTGTTAAATTTTTCCTCGTCATCATTTCTTAGTGCATTTAACTTAAATTCATAATCATTGACAAGCATAATGTCAATATAAAAGGTTACCATACTCTTTGTAATTAAATTGCTAATATTAAAAAAAAATTGTGTGGTCATCGTTGCATTAGTCATTACTCAAGTTGTCATGCGCTGATAAACATGCAGTGATGATAGCAAGATCTAATAAATAATGATTCGCCAGGTTGTTGTCAGGGATATAAAATATTAATATGTGTAAATAATATGTGTAAAATCAACTTTCTTTGTATGTAGAATGTTTTGACTTGAGATGTATGCCAAGCAGATTATTGATCACACAAATTTATGCTAAATTATTCTTTCATAATAACGAGGTATTTATTTAGTGCCGAAGTGAAATTGAGAATCAATTGAGAATCGGGACTCTCCACATGTTTTATTATGGGGGAAAAAATCAAATGTGCACAGATAAAGCATAAAAAAAAAAAAAAAAAAAAAAACTTAGTGGTGGTTATGAGGTCCGGACTTTAGATCATTCCAAGTATTGGACATCTGGATCTTGTGCTTTGTACTGTGTATATGTTCAGACTGCTGTTGTCATAAAAGGTTACAAATTTGGTTTTATATTATCATAACCATAGATAAAATCATTGTTCCAATTTATTATGAAAAAAATAAACTTATAATATTTTAAATATCCATCAAAAGGAAAAGAAAAAATGTCAGTGTAAAATTATGGTTGTAGAGTATTCAAATGCAATTTTTTAAACTTCTGCCTTTTGTAATCCAAAAAGTTATTTCATCTATTTAAAATATATTTAAATTAAGCAAACTTTCTGAAGTATCTCATATTATGACTTTCACCACAAAATCTTTCAAGTTTTTAAAAACTCAGGACCTCTTTCATGACATCACGTTTTAGACTAATTTTATTTCTGAAATCCTTGAGCCCTCCTTGTGACTTAATTTTTTTCCTTCTATCCCATTATGACATTTTTTGCCTTTTTTACTATTAGCTTATCTCATTTATTTTCTTTAGTGATAAAGAAGTCATTCTAAAGATTTGATTTTGGGGAAAACAAGTAGCAAAGTAAAGTATACAAATGGTGGATAGTAAAATGCTATGCAAATGCAGCACTTAACAAGAGAATAATCTAAAAAGTGTTAACATTGAGAGGGTTAAAGAATTGATTTGCCTTGTATAAAAATTCTAATATATGTGTTTGTGGACTTTTCAGAAAAGTTTATTATATTTTTATGCTCATGCAAAAGTTGTGAAAAAAAAAAAAAAAAAAAATGTGAAATTTTGTTTAACTCAGTTGCATGATTTTCATTCTTTCCTAGAAATTTTTGTTAAGCAGACAAATTTCTATTTCAATGTAATTTGAAAAAGATAGTAAATAATTTATAATATAGATATGAATGTATTTACTTTACATTTTCCTTTTCAGTTGCAGAAAATGAAAAAAATGTCCCAGAAGAAATCTCTCCCAAAACAGCATTAGTATCAACATTACAGTCTGAAACTGGTCTGCCACCTGTTTTAACTGACATTAGTTTCTCGCTTCTGAAAGTTAGTATTTTGAGTTTTTCTTATATTACACAAAATAAATGCCTTGTTGCAAATTATGTTTGTATTTTAGTTTAAATTTGAAATTGTGTTCTGTCATTCAAGATGTTTGCATATCGAAAGTGCTAATTGGTAAATTTAAGAGTCCATTTTAAAAAACGTAATTAAAAAACACAATGCCTCTCATCAGAAATGCTAACTGTAAGTAACTAAGTGTCTTTAATCCACCAACCTGCAAGAATTTTGCCTCCCAGACATGGAAGTTCTTAAAAAGATAATGAGAAAGAATTGTTTTTCGTAATTAACAATTCCAAAATGTTTATTTCATTCTGAAACTGGACTACTTTATGACTAATTTATTCCCTTAATTGTTCAGATACATATTAGATGCTTAAGTGTGTACTTAATTTTTCATTATAATTTCAGAATTTTGCTGCAAGCCTTAGAGTTTTAAAAAATATCATGAAAAAGAAACATTTTTATAATTACATTTCCAAAATATTCCTATCCTGTGGCTACATTTTTACCTAATATACTGTGCTATACAGCCTTACTTGTTTGTAAATGTGAAGAGAAATATTTTTGGACATATATATGGCATGGCTGTTGAAAGTTTAATTAAAATATTAGTATGATAAATATTGTTGAGCATGTAATGGCTTTGTTAATGGAAGGTTAATAAAAAAAAATCAGCATTGAATGCTAATGTCTGTTTTTATAATTGAAATTTTCTATCATTCATTTAAAAGATGGCAAAACTGTAAATAATGTGGTTAGAAGAAATAGTGGTCTGAGCTACTGAATCAAGTCACATTAGGTACAATCAATGATCCAGTGCAGATGTATTTGTTCATAGTAAATAAAAAAAAGTCATGTATCAAGTCACATGCTGCAATGACATAAGATGGAGGGTGTTCACTATCTATGAACACGGTAAGAATTATTATTTTTTGTCTATTACTAAATTTTCAAAAATCTGTATGCATGTGTGTCCCTTGCATTGTGTAAAAATGACATTACCCTCAAATTTTGAGCATACTTACTGTTCTACCCAAATACATGCACCTCGAAGCCTAGATTTTTAATAGGCTTTTTATTTTGTGCAAGTTGGTGGATTCTTGATTAACAAATTTAGCAGTTTAAAAGCAAAGTGTAAGATAATCTGTGTTTTTAAATTCAAAACTCTGAGATTTAAAAGAAATGTGATACTGCTGCCTCATTTAATGCTTTGATCTTTCATCTCTCTTATTAATTAGAAGCTGGACCTGTGAAATTACAATAGCTGAAGTCATTAAAAGCATTGCATATTTTTTCTTGTTTTAAATAACTATTTTAGGCAATTACTATGACCATGAAGAAAAGGCAGGAAAAAGCAACTTTACAGGAAAAAGCAAGCAGGTGTGATAAAGAGCATATATGACCATTAATTTGTTAGATCTAGGCTGTTAAGCATTTCAGAAATAATCATGTACTGTACTTTTGAAAGTATTCAACAAGTCTAAAAAAACTGATCATTTAATATATTGCATGTATTAGCATTTTCAAGATACTGCAGTAGAGCTGTAAATCCAGATAGTAATGTTGACTGTGGTAATTAATGTTGATGTTTGCATAAATATCTATGTAAGTCACTGCCATGAAAGGAGACAGAAGTTTCTCTAGTGTGCCTTGTTAATTCAAAAAGAGTGCAGCTCACACTATGACAGTTATCACCAGCCTGTTTAATGTGTTGCTGAAAAGATAAATCCATGCATTTAATTACTGTTCTCTACATGGTAACTAGTCATACAGATATTCTCGTCTGTTTAACTGAATACATCATTCATCCAATTAGACAGTCCCAGTCCTACATTTAGTCATTATTCCAAAGTTCAGTGACCTTGATAATGTGCATTATTTGATTGTGTTGGCACAGCTGCAATACTTAATGTTAGCTGAAAATTGCCATAATCCAATGGAATGCAATAAATATTGTATAGTGCATTGATTGATGGCTTAAATAATCTAAGAATAATTTGGTTGAATTATATTTTTAACCGAGATGTTAATATTAACAAGATTCCTTTTGTTTTAGCGATAGCTAGTTTTTTAAACATAAATGGTATTCTTTCTAATTTTTTTAAGCATAAATGTTATTCATAAATGGTAATGATTTGGTATGCTATGCTTCAACTGTTGTGCAAAATAAAATTCAAGAATGTTTGCTGTTTTGGTATTTGGGAGCACAGCTTGTACAGTTTGTATTCAAAAGATGATTTGTTTTTATTTATGGGGGGGGGACTAAGCAGTAACTTTTGAAAATGGCTGTAATTGCCATTAATATCTTTTGAAAATTATTAACATAAAATAAGACATTAATTTGCAGTTTTTTGCATGTTTCCCTTTCATATTATTAGATTAAATTAACTTCAAACATTTATTTCTCACACTTTTTATGGTAGATATAGATATGTAATTGCTTTAATATAGGTGCAAATTAAACTTGAAAAATAACTCTTTTTCTATTTGGAGATCTTAAACTTTAATTTTGGTTTAAAATTAATATAGTAAATTGATGTAAATTTTGTGGTTTTGAATAATTTAACACTTTCTCGGTCATCATTTCTTTAATTTTAAATCAGAGTCTGTTTGCAGTGTTGATTTAAAATGTGGAACTGCATTTTTAGAACACTAGAAATATACTGTTGTAAATTCTATGTTTTATATGCAGTTTTCTTAATAGTAAATTCTATTTAGATTGAAATAATTTTTAAATACTTTTCAAGTTTTTGTGCTAAATAAGCAACTTTCTTTTATAATATTTTTTATTCTATATGTTAAATGAAGTTTTCCACATTATCTACTACAGTAATATTATGAATTTTAGGGAAAATTAATTGGTGTATGTGGGCCGTATGGAAGTGGGAAAGAGATTTTTAGCATAAACTGAGGTAAAAAAATAAAATGTAGAATGTATAGTGTTTACTTTTGCAATGTCTTATTCTCCTGAATTTGTTTATTAGTATTATCACTAACCACTAAATAGTAGTAATTCTTTTAGGAACTGATTTCAGGTGCTTGAAAAAAGCTAGTTATTTATTGTTATGTGTTGTATTTTGTTTTATTTATTTATTTTTTTTAATTTCCTTTGAAAACCCCTTCAGGCATCTCTAAGATATCTAGTCCTTGAATGTTTTGTCATAATACTTTTCTTACTTGCATTTGTATCTTTATGAAATTTACATTTTTTTCTGTCTTTGTAGATTACCTTTTAATTCTGTGAATTAAATTCTTGAATCTTGTTAGTATCCTTGTTTTACCTGTGAATAAAAATCTTGAACCCTCTTGTTTCACTCAGGTTTCAGTTCTGATGGACCCATGTATAAAGTGAATAAGAACCAACTTTTCTTGGAAAATCCTCTATAAAAGCATATTTCTAATTTAGCAGATAGCTGTTGCATTCTTTGTTTATTCAGTTAAAAAAAATATGTTGTTAAAGTGAATATGAAATTAATTTTATAATGGGACAGAAAAATTTCTTTATAAAAAGACAGATTTTTAAAATTAAGATATGCATGTTTGCACTACACATGCAAAATCTAACGAAAATGATTTAAAATGCAGTGTTTGCATGTATTTTTTGCAGATGCGTCTTATAAAAGGTCAGATTGCGGTAAGCGGATCTATAGCATATGCAGCTCAACAACCATGGATTCTTAATGCAACTCTAAGGGAAAATATTTTATTTGGACAGCTGTTTAGTTCTAAAAGGTCAGAACATTTTACTGTTTTATTTTCATTTTAAGAATTTTATATGAAAGTTTAGAAATTAATTCATAATTTTTTCCCTTTAAATTCGATTTTTTTTTAAAAAAATGTATTCCTGAAAAATCTTAACTGATTTGTTTTAATTTTCATTGTTTAGATATTATGAAGCAGTTTATTGTTGTGGACTTCATGATGATATAGCTACATTACCTGGTGGAGATCAAACTGAGGTAATGTCTGAATACATAGAAAATAAAATATTTTATAAATTTTGTTTGGTTTTTATAAGTAGAAATTATGTGATCAATATTTTCTCATCTTACAATGCATTTTTAATAATTTTAAAAATGTAATCATTACTGAAAATATAATAAATTTATTCTTGTACCTTAATTCTAATGAATATTTTTGTCAATATATACTTCATTTCTTGTGATTTAAAACTGTAGTTAATTTTGAGAAATTGTTCGTTGCATTCGTACTAAAAAGATTGTTTTTATGTTTTCTCATAGTTGAGCGAACAAGGGATAAATTTAAGTGGTGGTCAGAAACAAAGGATTAGCCTTGCTAGAGCACTGTATGCTGACAAAGACTTATATTTGTTAGATGATCCTTTGTCTGCTGTAGATAGCCAAGTTGGACGTCACATATTTCAGCACTGTATTAAAGGAGCTCTGAAAGATAAAAGTATCTTGCTTGTTACACATCAGCTGCAGGTAATATCTTTTGGTTGTATGATATATGATAGTTACAACGATAGCAAGGAGGATTTCTTTAAAATTAAAAATTCAAGCCTTTTAATATTAATGTGATTGTGTAGTTTAGTGTAGCTATTTATTTTGTTCTGTTATATTTTAAACCCCAGATGATGAAATATTTATTACTGGAAAAAGTTGATAGAATGTAATTTTCAACTTTTATAATAAATTAGTGCATTGAATGTATAACTCGCATACTTATTTCAAGCTTTTAAAATTTCTTGAAATATATTAGGGTGTTGAAATTGAAGGATTGTAAATCATATTATGTGTATCAGTAGTTTAATGTATTTTACTTTGAAATGTAATTTATCTTATCTCTAAAATTAAATCCTAGTATTATTTTATTGTTATAGTTTTTAACTTTGTACATTGTTTTCTTGATTTCAGTCAAGTCATTTTTGTTCAAATATGCTTTTCTTAAATCAAATATCAAAATGTTGTTTGGATAAAATAAACATAGTTAATTGTAATAGAATATTGGTTAATTAATAATACAGTTAATTGTAAATAATTAATTGTTAATTGTAATAGAATATAAGGATTCATAAATTTAAATGCTTATTCTTTACATATTCTATTTGCATGCTGAGCTCTATTATCTTTCTTTAGGAGAAAATTTAATTTGCATTTCTCAGTCATTTATTTTCTTTTCTTTCTGTGTAATTTTGTTCTGGTTCTTGTTCCTTGTTTCCTTCCAAAATTAAAACTAAAATTAAAACTAGTATAATCAATAACTTAAAAGTATCTTAGAGGCAAAAGTAAAAGCAAAATAATATCACATTGTCATTATTTTATTGCATGATACTGAATATTATTGAATTTATGCAACAACTTTCAGAGGATTCCAAATTCTTTTATAAGGTACTTGTGCATGAACTGTAAACCCCTGTGACCTTCATATCTCTTGAATCTGTGTAGTACTATCTTAGTGATGAATTCTTTCCTATCCTGCTTAGTATCTGGTATCATGAAACTGCTGACTTTCCATCTAAAATACTACTTAATCTACATCTAAATACTAGTTATTCTGTTTTCCTGCATAAATATTAGATTTTTATATTCACTAAATTAGAGTTCACCAATTTTATATGGGGGAGTGATGTTTTATGAGATACTACCTTTAGTTAATTATCTGTAAGTATATTACGTGAGATGGAATAGTAGTTTTGCTTATATTGCCTCATCAGTAAGTACACAACATTGTTTAAAATTAATTTTGTTGTATTTATTATTTATTATAATATTCCTTTTTAGAAAAATAAAAAAGAACATAATTTTGAAATATTTTTGGCACCAGTATGTATGCTGTTTATCATATACAGTAAATTCTCACCTTTAAATTTATTTTTCTCTTTCATTGTATTTTTTTCCAGTTATTTTGTGTCAGTGAATGAATATGTTTTGCATTTACACTCACTTCCAAAAGTTAAGAATGGAGAGGAAAATGCTAATTTCCGGAAGCCAATCAGAATTGAAGAGGATGCAATTTGCTGCAGAGGCAGATGGAAGTGTGCAAATATGTTAGGTAACAGTCACTCGCGCTTTCATATCAAGAAATATGCAAAAAAGTCAGTCTTAAAAGAAGCCAGCTTTATGAAGGGTTACAGAAGTTGATTGTATGTGCTGATAGAAGGTGTTTAAAACTTTCGTACAATTTGTTTTCAAGACATATGTGTTTCTATGACTTCGAAGACGAATGGAAGATTCTGAACGCTGGCATGCTGTGGAGCGCATTGAAGCAGGACAGTCGATCACAGATGTTGCTCTTTTCTTTGGCGTTCATCATTCTGTAATTTCATGTTTATGGAAACATTTGCAAACCACACAGACAGTTGTCCGAAGTCCGTAGCCGGTCGCCCAAGGGTTACAATCCCCACGGAAGATCAATATATTGCTATTGTAGCCAAGCAGAATCACAGAGTGACCTCCACACGTGTGATGTCTATGGTTACAGCGTCCATTGATAAGGCGATATCTGTAGCTACCATATGCCGAAGATTACATATGAGTGGACTGTACGCCCGGGTACCTCCAGTTTGTGTTCCTTTATCCGTCCAGTCAAGAGGGATTACAGTAGTGCCGGGAACATGCCAATTGGAATGTGTCTGACTGGGGCAATGTCATGTTTTCTGATGAGTTTTGCTCTGGAGCCAGATGACAAGCACATAAGGATATAGCATGAACAACGAACATGCAGTCAGTCCCACAACATCACCAAACATCATGCATTCTGAGGTGGCATGCATTCCATTATGGTGTAGGCAGGGATTTTATTAGGATACCGCACCGACCTGCACATCTTTAAACGGGGTTCTTTGACGGCTGTCCGGTATCGAGATGAAGTCCTAGAACCCATTGTGAGATTGTACGCTGCAGCAGTTGGTCCTACTTTTGTTTTAATGGACAATAACACATATCCCCATAGAGCTGACATCGTCGATGACTACCTAGAGACTGAAGGGATCGCGCGTATGGCATGGCCAGCATATTCGCCTGACCTTAATCTCATTGAAAATCTTTGGGAGGCTCTTGGCCGTGCTGTATCTTCACATTTCCCACCTCCAGCTACTCTTATTGAGCTGGAAACTGCTCTACAAGAAGAATGGCGATTGCTTAATTCTGCGGTGGTTGACTACCTAATTGAAAGCATGGTCACAAGGTGTAAACTTTGTATACAGATGAGGAGGGGGATCACATACCCTATTAATGTCCTTTTTTTCATTTTATGCTGTTTATTTTCACTTTATACATAATTCTGTTTAAGTCTCCAGTATGTCATTATCTGATAACTTACAAAAATTTAATATTGTTTTCATTTCTGTATATAATTATTGATTTTGTTTTATGCATGAATATATATGCTACTTTCCTGCCGAATTTCAATCAAAGAAGTATTTGTTGATTTTTTTTGCATTTTACATCTTCGTGCTTAACTTTTGGAAGTGAGTGTAATTATAGTTTATAAAAATATTTTTCAGTATTTAGAAGAATGTGATAGCATAATATACATGAGAGATGGTACTATTGTTGAACAAGGCACTCACGATGAACTGATGAAAAAGGACTCTGAATATGCATCATTAATTCGATTATTGCCAAGTAATGAAAATTTAAAACAAGATACTTCAAACTGTGAGTAACAAACACTTTTATTATTCCAAAAAAATAAAGTTTTTATTTGTCAAAACTTCGATTTTGGGATCAGGGATTCTCAGAACTGGAATTTCTGAATTTATGGCATGCAAACTTATTATCTTCTTCAAATTTTATTTTATTTTTTGTTATTATTATTTATGTGTTCTACGCTAAAGCACGACACTGAAGGGAGGGATGCCTTAATTCAGGACTTTATAAATGAAACTGACTCGTATTAACACATTACACATGGGGAAAAACATTAAAATGCTCATGCAGCCAGCCCGTTTGCAGGATTCAAACCTAGGACCGAACTACCGGTGTTCAGGGACTTTACCGCTCGATCGCTGGTAGGCCTCAAATTTTATTTTAGAGCAAATATTTTCATCTAGAGATTACATAAATTTCAACTTTTTAAATTTGATAAAGTTCAGTAAGAGGTCAATATTTTGACTGTGCAAATTCATATACTCTGACAAAATGTTTGATTTGTGCAAAAAAGCTTTTCTCAAACAAAAAAAAAGAAGATGATAAAGAGAAATATGCAGTATTGACAAAACTTATTTGGTTTAAATTGCCTTCATGGACTTGTTATTGAAAATTCATTTAATTATATGGGTGATATTATGAATGTACAACATCGTTGAACACTGATAACCTACATGCTGTGTAGACTGCGAAATATTATTTATTATCTTACACAAAAATAAATGTCAAGTTTTCGGTTTAAAAAAAATTCTCTGAAGCCCTACTGATAAAGATTTTAGGTACAATTTATTGAATAATTGGCAGCTTAACAAAATTCTTTACATTCTATGAATTTACCTCTCCTTCTAGCAGTTTCTCATCTCCAACACATGTTAATGTGCATACTTCAGATTCTAATGTAATTCTTAGAGGGTTAAGTAAAAAACTATTGTCTGCATCACAATGTCTTATTGATCAAATAAGATATTCATCTGTGAGTAAAAAAAAAAAAAATTATAAAAGCAGCAGTTTCTAGAAATTAATGTCACCTCCAAAAAAGCAAATTAATAATAGCAACTATTTTCTTTATAAGGTTGAGAAATCAAAGGTGAACAACTATGTGAAATGATGTAGCAAAACATAAAGCAAATTTTAATAAAATTAAAAAAATTATATTGTTTGTTTCACTAAGGGAGCTGAAAATATGTATATATGCATGTATGTCATGGTAGTTTTCAGGTTTTTTTAAATGGAGTCACAATAATTCCTGTGAGATTTTTCTCTGGCACAATAAATTACTGAGTCAGCATAACAACAACTAAAATTGCCTCAGAATTTTGTCAGTTAGTTGGCAAGAATGCAGTTATCTTTATTTGTGTATTTTTTTTTAATCCTGTGCATTCATAAACATTTGCCATTAGTTATATGTTGTGGAATTGTATAAAGATCTTAGTTTGTAAAAAACTAGAAGCATTATTTTAGAAGTATTATGCTTGCTATTATGTATGTAGTATGTGTATGTAAATTAACTAATCACTGCTGGAGAGACATGAGATCAATAGATATTGGTTTATGTCATCAACAGTTAATAACAGTTTCTGTAACATAAAATTTGTCAGAAAATGAAAATGTATATCTCAGCAAACATATGCTTTGGAGTTTTTTAATTTTTCTGTGTAGTGCTAAAACACGTATATATGATTTTATGCATTGTCATTAGATGTTTAAATTCCAGTTATTTTACTATTAAGGGCTAATATTTTGTTTGCTAATGGAAACATTTCTAATATTATAAGAAATCTCTTTTATATGCAGAGTAATCATAATTAAATTTGGCCATAATCTTTCGATTTTCAATATAGCCATAGAATTTATTCAAGGTTCATATAACAGCAAGGGCTTTTATTCTGTTGTAGAATATTTCCTCTTGGTCGTTGATAACAACTAGCTAGCATATTCTATTGAGTGTAGTGAACCTCTTCCTTGTATTAAGACAGCAGCACCTGGCGCATAGTTGCTAGCACCCATTCAAATAAAGCAGGATTTTATTGTATCATTTTGCTTCAAGGCAGGAGAGCTAACAAGAAATCATTTCAATGTCTGCCAAAAATATGCTTTGTCTGGACCATCTTATTCAGAGGTACTCGTATCCTAATGAACGGGCTGGCTTCATGGGTGTTTTCATGGTTTTCCCCCCATGTGTAAAGTGTATATGAGCCAGTTTCTCTTAGGAAATCCTCCACAAAGGCATCCATCTCCCTAGGCAGATAGCCTTCAAGTCCTTTGCCATAATTAAATAAACCAACCTGCTTGGTGGTAGGTTAAATAATTAACAATTATTAGAAGGCTTACTTTGAATATAGATTGAATGTAGATTTATAGTACCTTGAAACACTTGGCTTTGACCCACAATAAATAAAATTTAGACTTTTATATTCACTAATAGAATTTTTTACATATTCTTGGAATACTGAATTATGTCGTTTGGCTTTTTCCATCTCTTGCCTCAAAAGCAAAATGGCCACCTGTAGATGCCACCTGCACAATGGCGCCACCTGTAGAGAAGGATAAAATAAGGTGTAAAAACATTTTGAAACTTAAAATATCTCCTTCCCATCTGAACTGTCAATTGTCAATTGTTCTTACCTCACCACAATTTTTCAGTGCCATTATAAGAGGTTCAAACCTCTAAAGTAAATTAGCTAAAATTATTCCTGCAATTAATTCTTCATTAGGTTTAACTCCAGTGGATTTTAGTTGCTGATAAGCTGAAATGGCCCTATGTAAATAGTCAGACATATCCTTGCAATCAGTAAAATGAGTATTCACAAATGTTTTAATTATTGAAAGTTTTCTTGTGATTCCTTTATCCTCATATGTTTCAGCTAATACTTTCCATGCTACCTTTCTACTTGTTAAATTTCTTATATCATTGAAAATAATTTCACTTACCCCTTCAACTATATATGACAAAGCTTTGGTATCCTTTACTGGATCTTCTTTCGTACTCTCTACATAAGCCCATAAATCTAATTTAATAAGGTGCATTTCATGGAAAATTTCAAATTCATGTAATTTTCCCTTCCATTCAATTGTTTGCGACTAAATGAACCTTCTTCCTCTGGCATTTTTTTAAAAATTTAATCAACAAGAAACTATTATAATTTGAGATAAATTCAAATAAATTTTCTATTGAATTAATTTTATTCTCAAAACATATTTGCCAAAATAATTAATAATTAAAAATATTTGTAATAATCTAACTAATTAAGCTTTTACAGCTATGTGGTTTAGTTAATCCTAACATAACCATGTGATTATTTTTGGTTAAAGAAATTTTATTAATTATAAAATTTACTCATAGAATTAAATACACAAACTAACTTAACTAGTCATTATATTATTTATCCTCATTCCTTAACCTGGGCCCATAACCTATTAGGAGCTCAATGTAGAGTGGTTATTTAACATGCATGAGAATAAATAACACACAACATACCTGTTGGGAGTTTGGAACACAAGTAAAGCTTTATTGTATATGCAAAGCTATAGAAGTATATAAACCAGTGGCGCCATTTATGGGCCAAGAACATATTTAAGGCTAACCTTTTTACATCCATCTTCAAATTCTGTTCTTATATAAAACACTGCAGTTCAGAAGCATTACAAAAGCCAGTTAATTGACTATTTTTAATAGAATTGTTTTTTATCAAAAACCATGAAATCTTGATTTCAGCTAAATGTTTTAATTTGAGATTTAAATAGATTCTATGCTTGGGAACCATCATTAGATAATAAATCATCTTAATCAATATTTTTTGTCCACAAATGCTACATTAAGATTTTTAATTGAATGGTTGTAGACGATAAAAACCCAAGAGCATCATAAAATTTCAACTAGTTGACAGAGCTGATGTTTTATTTTGAGGCCATTAATAGGTGGGTTTATTTTAATTTTAAATGCATCTTCTTTAGCATCCCAGATGATTCTTTGAATTGTATGGATTTCATTTTCTTCATTCTGCCAAAAGTTTTTCGGCTTCTTAGTTCTTGGGATAGAAGTTCAATGATTGGTGGTTCATTGGATACCTATTTTCTTCATGAGTTCAATAATTTGTGAGAAAATTCTTTTGCTTCCTCAATATTCTTTGCTCCCGTGAGAATGTCATCTATGTAGGTATCTTCCGATATGATTCTTGAAGCTTATGGAAAACATGTCTGCTCCTTTATGGCAAGTGATTTTAATGTTGGAATTGCCGTATAAGGAGCACAGGCGGTGCTGTACATAACTGTCAAAAGTAGAAATTCTTGAGGGTTTTCTCTCCAACAAATTCTTTGGAAATTGACATTTTTATTGACTAGGATTTGTCGGAATGTTTTTTCATTATCTCCACTGAGTGCAATACAGTGAGTTCTAAATTTTAATAGAATATTAAACAATTCATTTTGAAGTTTTGAACCAGTGTAGAGAGTATCATTTAAAGAAACTCCTGACTCAGACTTTGCAGAATCATCAAACAAAACCCAACAAACCCTTAGTAGTTTCAATTTGATCTCTAATAATTCCAAAATACACTAAAGAAGAACTCTGATGATGATTTTGAACAATCTGCATATAATTCATCATATGATATTCCTGTGCAAAGTGTGTATACTGAGTTTTAAGATCTGCATTCTCTTGAAGTTTTCTTTCCAAGGATAAGAATCATTTCTTCACTTGATTTCTTGAATCACCCAAGAGAGCTTTATATTTAAATGGGAAACTGACAACAAATCTGTCATCAAAATTTCAACTAGTATGATTTAAATAAAATGCTCCAACATCCTGCTGTTCTTCATTCAGTGTACTCACACCTAGATTGATTCAACTTACTAGAATTTTTCATTAAATTTGCAATGACTACTAAAGTGTAACAGTTGATTAAGGAATTCTGGATTCAATTTAAAACAAACACCTTTCCTGAGATGAGCCAACCCAATTTTGAGTTTAGAGCGGATGGTTGATTTTGATTTCCCACTATCTTTCCAGTTTGAATTAAATCTAAGAATACATCTGCGCCCAGAATGAGATCAGTTCTACGTAAGTGAAAAGAAGGGTCTGCTAATTGTAATCTTTCAGGTGAGGTCAGCTGAATACTGCTGTGTCAAAATTTGATAAATCTGATGTCAGCTTTTTGACTATTGCAGCATTAGCAAAGAAGTTCTGGTTATTAAAATGAAGAGGAAAATTTAATATAACTTCTTTCCTAGCACATTCAGCAACTGTGTCCTTAAGTCCTAGAATAGTGTAGTCAGATTTTTGATATGAAAGCTTTAGATGATTGCACACAATTCAGTGATTAAAGATGTTTGAGAACCATTAACAATTAAAGCTCAGCATCAAGGAACTATCCTTGACTTTTTTGTACTCCTATAACAGCAGTTGCAAGCAAAATTAAATTAGAATTCTTTACATTCTTTGTAAAGCAGTTGCGAGCAAAATTGTATTAGAATTCGTTACATTCTTTGTGAAGTTCATGCTGCTCTTCCAAGGTGCTAGCTGAATATATAAATTGTGTCATTAAGTCCTAGAATAGTGTAAAACATAAAGATTAATTTTGGGATGGGGCAGACTGTAAGTGACTTTCAGCTGAATGTTTTTTATCAGTTTGAAAGGTGTGTTGGCAAGAGGAAAGAACATGATTTGGTTTCAGACAATTAAAACAAAGGTTTGGTTTTTGTACAAAGTTCCTATGTTCATTAATATTCATTTTAAGAATTTTATTGCATTTATGTAAAAGGGATGGCAATTGCCAAAGCACACAAGAATCCTGCTTTAATTTTACACTTGTTTTAAGAGTGAAAATTTTTTGATTTTTTTGTTAATGGATTATGATGATCTATTTTGATTATTATAATTTCCCTTTACACTCTGAAGGCTTCTATCTTGTTTTTCTGAACACAAAAGAAAATTTGTTAAAGATGGAAAATTCTTATATCTTAGCATCAATTCCCATTTAAGTGAATCTTTTAGTTTATCTTGTAAGGCATATATCAGAAGAATTTTCACTGGCTGATTACATTTTAGACTCTGTGTTTTAAAATTCTGATTTGCTTCATTGAAGGATCTATCATCGTTTGAGTTAGATGTTGGTTTTACAAGTTATAGATTAAATAATTTTCTGCACCGAGAATATCCTAATTATCTCTGATTATCATATCTATTGATTAAAGTGCCCCAACCATGCTTTAATTCTCAGAGCTTATTGCGAATCCCTAAAGTCTTGCAGTATCAGACAGAATTGCAACTTTCTAAGATATTAAAATTTTTTAATATCAGTGAGAGATTCATTAGAATCAATTGAGCTTGAAAGTATTTTTTTAAAACTCAACTAGGATTCAAACTAGCCTGAAATCATTGGAAGATCATACTTTAGAAGCATATATAGTATGCGACAGATTTTAACGTATTTTTGTCATTGAGCTGCGATTTCTTATTAATCAAATTTTAATGTGTTTCTGTTTTTGCTAATGATTAATTTGCCAAATCCTGAGACTCTGGTAAATTCTTAAACTCAGATTCTTCATCAAAATCTTCAAGAATAGAACATTCATAATAATATTCTTCAAACTTGTCTGACATCTTTGTAGATTTGTTCTTAATGTTGCAATTTTCTCTAAATTTTCTGGTGTTAAAATAGTGTCAACAGTTCCAGCAAATTTTCCAGTTTGCTTGATTTGAGTTTAATACATTTACAGAATGGATGATTTTTTTTTACTTCTTAATTTCATACATACATACAGATGTAGTGCAAATTTCAAATGTATACTTAGAAATGTATAATAGAAACCAAAACTTGAGAATGAATTTTAAATGAAAACAATTTGAATGCCTAAAATTTCCTTAAATAGTTTTCCATTTATAATATAAAAATGCATATTTTGTTTTCTTTTTAAACAGGTAACTCTAAGAGAATATTTGGCTTGCACTTTCAATTATCAATAAATCTCGCTGGTGGCTTCTGTCCAACCAGTATGAAATAAACCTCACTGTTTGGTGTTAAGTTCAATAACTGATAATTATTAAAAGGCTTAACCTTTATTGATTGAATTATAGATTTATAGCTACCTGGAACCACTTGACTTTAACACAAATAAATAAGGATGCAAAATAAATAAGATTTAGACTTTTGTGTGTGTTACGAGAATTTTTTACATGCTAATATTTTCATGGAATACTGAATTCTTGTGTCATTTAGTTTTTAGATCTGTTGCCAAGAAAACAAAAACAACATCAAAAATTTATATGCAGAAAAACATCTGGTGCAAATACAGTGCCATCTATACAGAAGGATAAAATAAGGCTTAAAAACATTTTGAAACTTAACACAAATCAAACCAGAGGTACTTAGAGGTCTAGCTTTTTCTGAAAGCTTCAGTATGAATCTTCTAGAGCAGGAACAGGTCTGCAAGAAAGACTACTTGTTTCACATTTCTTGGAGCAGGCATCTTCTGTATAAGTTTTCTCTGAATCAATTTCTACTCCATCACTAATAATCTAGTAACCAAGATATTTATTTTCCCTTTACTGTGAGCAAAACTCACTTTCTTGTGATTTGCATTATGTTGTGAAAGGTCTGTCATACTTAAATGCTATTTCATCACTTGTAGCTTAGCTTCATGCTTTACAGATGTATCTTATAATATTATTATAGCATCTAAGAATCTATATGTCTTTCAAGCTGTTTCAAAATTTATCAAAGTAGGATGAAAAGGAAGTGGCCGGAGCAGTTTTTTGCCCAAAGAGCATTTGAATAAAGTGGAAAGTTCTAAAATGGCAGATGAATGCTATTATGTCCCTATTCAGACTTCATATTCAGTGGTTGTTGTTACGTATGGTGCATATTTGGCAGCGTGCTGTAAGTCATGCATCCTGTGTAATGGATATGAGTCCAACATCGTAATGCCATTCAGTCCTTGATAATCAACACAAGATGCACTTTTTTGTTTGGTTTCGGCATAAGAACCGCAGTCATAACCTATGGAGACTCACAATCTTCTATTATTTTCTTTTCCAGCAGACCATTGAGTTCCTTCTTTAAAATATCCTTCACTGGAGACATCTGGTATGATGGCACTGAAAGTGTAGGATTATTTTCATTTTTTATGTGGTGTGCAATATAGGGAGTTGCTTCTTGCACGGGTTGGAACTCATTCTCATATTTTGTTAACATAGCATTGAATTTTCTTTTTTCTTTTCTGTTTCTTTCTTTGGGAAAAATATATAAATTTACGTCACTCAGGTATGATTCTTCAAGATGTTTATGATTGGTTTTTGTCAATAAAATCGTATGGATCATGGTTTGTTGTGAAAGTATCATTAGTGCTTTGTTATGTTTAGAACAGTCCCAGCTTGTTGGAGGAAATCTGCTCCTAGAGCATGCAGCTTCCTTTGGCCTCTGGCAAAATTAACTTAGTTTTGAAAACTCTTCTTTCTTTCTCAGTGGCACGTATTGCAAGCGTCATGGTCATGTGCATCTTATGAAAATTCATTCCTTATTCTAAGAAAAGTTTGTATAAAAATATGAATGTGGAATGTTTTACTTCATTGTCTTCTTTTTGTGTGTGTGTGTGTGTGTGTGTGTGATTTCTTTTGTTCCATTGGAGATTTTCTTTTAATAAAAGGGGTAAAGTTCCCCCCCCCCCCCGTGTTTTTCCCCCCCCCCCCCCGGTTTTGCTTACATTTTCTTATGCGTCCATTGTATCTGCTAGTTAACTTTGTGAATTCCAGTTATCGATAAAGTGTTCTTTATACCCCAGGAGGCTAACTTTTTAATTTGATCAATAATAATTTTTCAACATAAGGTTTCATTTCTAATGCTGAAAGCCATCTCTTGAAAAAACTTTTGATTTCAAATTAAAGTCTCAGTGAGTGTTATCACGATTCTTCATATGTTGGCAAAACAACTGTCTGATTTTTTCAGCACTCAACTCTATTCAGCAATATACCCTTAACATATGATAATTTTGAGATTTCTTTTGTGATTCTCTTACAATTAATTTCACAGTATCAGTGGGTAGTTAGTACCCCAATTAAATATACTACTTATTTTGCTTCAGATATTTAAAAAAAAATGATTGGCTCTCAAATAGTTTTAAATAAAGGCTAATATCATCATTTTCGGAATCAAAACAATGGATGTATTTACTAAGTTTCTGCTCCTGAAGGTCCAGTGAAGAAATCAATTGCATTAAGAATAATGGGAAGATTCAGAAACTATGTATGGCCTTGTTTCTGAGTTTCTAAATTTAAGACATTTTAAGTTCGAAAATTCTTTCTTTCTTGAAATAAGATTGTTTGATAGCCAGTTTACCCCCTCTCTTTGTATTTTCTTTCATGTATTATAGTTGTCAAAAGAGTTTTGATAAATTGTTACTCATAATTTTTATAATTTGTAATTATTTCAACAAATTCTGAATTTTTTAAACTTGGGCCTAAAGCCTCACCTAACTCCTCAGTAAAAATTCAAAGATCATGTTTTTTATCCTTAGACAGGAACAACATTGCTTATACTCAGCTATCCTAAACTAAAGTACATTGTGATCATATGAAGTTTTAAACAGGATATATAAATTTAGTGGGAACAATAGACATACAAATCACAGTATAATCAATTAAGAAGATTAAAAATATTTCACGCAAAATATTTACACTAACCTGACACAGCATGTGGATAATTTTTTTGAAAACATCAAAGCACAGTATTTGATTTAAGTATATTACACTTTTTTTAAATCTCTAAATTCAAATTATACCAAAATGATAATTAGTACTTTTTTGTACTTTCAGAAAGAGAATGTTATACACTTACTGCACTCATGGAGTGTAATAATATTTTACCTTTATTCTGTTTAATTTCACACAGTTCATGAGCCATGAATTCTCTCAGAGACTCTTAGAACACATTCTGACGTAGCAAAATTCCAGAGCTCAAGACACGTGAGCAGATGCAAGCATTAAGATGCATGCACAGACTGAACAGAGAATAAATTAATTTCGTTCACAGAATACAAAATGGTTCTTTGCATTGTGCATATCCTCATACTTAAATGCTATTTCATCACTTTTTTATATTCTTTAAAATATGATTCAGTATTTACTCTAAATACCGGGTGGCCATAATTAAACTGACAGTGCTCACAGTGTTCTGTAGCGTGATCTATTTGCGAGAATGACGCCACATTTTGTAGGAAGATTAAACAAGACGGGGGACGAAGGATTCCGTGAAAAAACAAATTAGTTCCAATAGTCACCGCTAGGGGAATATTTGGCATTGTGTAATAGAAAGTAGAGTGTTAACAAATGCAAATCAATACGGAAATTACCTTTTATTTTGCATTCAAATGAGGTTCAATGTGGCTGCCGTTGTTGCACACCACATATTGCATTCTGTGCACAGTATGCACAACAGCAGAAAGTAACATGTCTGCAGGAATCTCCCGTACAGTACGTGATATGTTGTCCTTCAATGTAGCCAGGTCCTGGACCACTCCTTGATAGACCTTGGGCTTAAGGTAACCCCATAGCTAGAAGTCGCATGGGGTAAGATCAGGCGACCGAGGTGGCCATGCAGTTGGAAAGTAGCGGCTAATGACTCTTTCTGTTGTGAATTTCTGTCATAGCATCTGTTGCACCTGTACAGTAACGTGTGGAGGGACTCTATCTTGCATGAAAATCATTTCCCCCAGACATTGTCTTTGCTGAAGTGCTGGAATGATAAAGCTGTTCAACATGTGGCGATATTTCTCTCCGGTAGCAGAACAGGTTTCTGGTCCTGTCGGGGTAATGTTCTCATAGGAGAATGGACCTACGATAAATTCCGCTGTGAACCCACACCAAACAGTTACCTTTGGTGAATGTAAGGGAATTGCTGTGACTGCGTGTGGTGATTTGTCATCCCAAATTCGGCAGTTCTGGTTATTCACAGTTCCATTCAGGTAAAAGTGGGCCTCGTCTCCCCATAAGATTTTCCACGGCCAAACAGCATCCACCTCCATTCTAGCAAGAAAGGTGAGAGCAAAAGTCAATCGCTTATCATGGTCGGGGTACAGTAACTTCTGTACACGGCTGATCTTGTACGGATAGAAGTTGATAATCTTTCATAAGATTTTCGATACCGTACTGTATGGCATATCCATATTTCGAGCTACTCCACGAGTGCTAGAGGTGGCAGCAATATTGTCTGGCCCTCTGTCGACAATCGCCGTGGCAACTTCTTCGATTGTATCCCGTGATACAGGTTTTCATCCTCTGCCTGACTGAACCTTCAGAGAACCTGTTTTCTCAAACGTCGCAACCATTGCTTTTAGCCCATTAACTGACACAGGACCGTTACCTTTACGCATTTTTTTGTGCGTTCTAAAAGCACGAAGAACGGCTGACACGTTGCACTGGTTGAGGTAAAAGAATTTGACCAGTAACGCGTGCTCGACTAAAGAAGGAGACATTGCACATAAACTTTCAATCCGATTGATTCGAAACGTAACACATTGCCTTTTAAAAACCCAAGCAGCTGGCACTGTGCCAATGGATGTAATGTGAAATTTGAATAAAAGAACTTCTTCTGCTCAGCGTACGTGATATTGCAGATCACGAGACTTTATTGGTGTTTATGTAGATTTTACGCTTTTTTAAAAGTGTTGCCATATTGCACTTGAACTAAATCAGAAGATCTGCATAATAAAAGGTAATTTTATTCCATATTAATTTGCATTTGTTAACTCTCTATTTTCTATTACACAGCGCCAAATGTTCCCCTAGCGGTGACTTTTGGAACTAATTTGTTTTTTCGCAGAATCCTTCATCCCCTGTCTTGTTTAATCTTCCTACAAAATGTGGCATCATTCTCACAAATAGATCGCGCTACAGAACACTGTGAGCACTGTCAGCTTAATTATGGCCACCCGTTACTTTAGAACCATAATTAATTTTGCATAAGTAATATTTTATCCAAAAATCAAAATAATGATTTGTTTAAAATTAAAATATGTGTCAAATTAATAACTTTGTATTTGAAATCCAAGTCAACACCAAAACAAAACAGTTGTGTATTTACTTCTATTAAATTTATTATTTTGATTTTACTTTTAGTTTTTATTACTATAAGAGTTTCAAGTAATTATATTAAAGTTATGCCAACAAAATATATTTCATCTTAACTAAAAAAATTGATATTTGTTACAGTAACTGCGTAAGTGACTGGTTCATTAAACATTAATCATCAGTTATTTTATAGTCTTGGCTGGGATGGGGATAAATGTAGGTGAAATACAAACTGCATATTAGATGACTGGAACTTTGTAAAGTGCAACTAGCTTGATAATTACATCACTTTATTCCTGGATGAATATTTAGCACATCCATTCTTAACTGATATAACACTGTGGGTGCTATAAGCAGTGCAAAATTTTATGTAAAACAAGTTACATTTTTAAATAATAAATGAAAGCAGTGAACAGATACTACTTAGGCAAGATAAGGGGAAAAAAGTAGCTGTATATTAGAAGCTTGTGTATATATAGACTCATCAGTTATCCCATTGAACAACAAAATTAATTATCATAGATGAAAATAGGTGGTAGGGCATGATAAATCTGTGTGTGTGCTTTTTGTGTGCTTCTGTTACATTAGCAAAAAGTGTTTTAGTCTTCAAAAAATCTAAAATTAGTAAAATCAAAAGTAACATTATAATGCAGTCATTCTTATAGAGATATCTAGTGTGCTTTCCAACATGCTTTGGGTTGTTCTGATGAAAAGTAGTAATAAGGTCAAGGCCTTCTCAATGAATCAAAAAAGTGTTGCATAATAGTGAAGTATGGCTGAAATTATTTGCTTCGCAGTTTTTAAGTCATTATATTTTTATTAGTTAATTATGATCAAATTTTTTTGTTTGTCATTCTAATATTTTAATCAAGTTAAATATCATTGAGTGCATAATGAAATGTATTTTAAATGTCACAAAAAGGGGGGGGAAGAAATTTGTGCACTCTGTATTTGGTCTTCAAAATTACTGCTGCTGTAACATTTTGTTTTATATAAATTTAAGTTATAAATGAGCAGTTATAGCATTTCATGATTTATTTATAATATTTTTAATGTTTTCATATGTTTGAGGTAAGGAATTTATTGATTTCCTGACAAAATTGTAAATGCACTGCAGATTCCAGAATAGGAATGTAGCCAAATTAAAAGTAAGGATTAAAAAGGCTGTTGCTTATTAAGTCAGTAATTTATTAATAATTTTTTCATGCTTTATATATATATAATTCATGCAATTAAATTTTGTGTTGGCACATAGTTACGGGACTAGGGTGTTTGTCCATTATCAAGAAGTGGCTGGTGAAGGGGAAATCTGTATATGGAAGCAGTTATCGTATATACTTGTATATAAGTTGAAAATTTTAAGGAAAAATTTCAAACTTCGAAGTAGCGAGTTGACACAGAACCTAATAAAAGGTATGTGATGCTGTCACCACCGATTGACAACACATTGGTGAACTTGATTATTAAATATATTATTCATACAGAAAAAACACAAAATTATATAGTTTTCCTTTTTTTTTTTTTCATTCCAGAATTTCGCATAACAGACCAATTCAGTCTGTGCAATGTCTCTGAGGTGTTCTTTAGTTAATATAACTATATCAAATCACAAAGAATGGCTCTTTTTAGAGCAATGTACTCCCGGTTTGTGTAAAACTAAAGGGAATGTCTTACACTGTGAAATTCAAGGTGAAACTAGATTGATTTGCAGAAAGTACGAACAACTGTGTTGCATCACATAAGTTCAATGTGAATGAGAAGATAATCCTCTACTGGAGGAAAAATCTGTCTGTTTTAAAGAAATCCTTAAATCTATAAAAGGCCCTGTGTCATGGATCGGCATGTTTCCCAAAACTAGAAAAAGTATTAAATGATTGGATTTGTAGACAACAGACTGCAAGGTTATGTCAAACCTGACTTCAGTATGTTTGTGTCATTAAACTTGCAAAAGATGAAAAATTTGCTACTGTAAATAACTCTTTTGATTATTGCAACATTGGTGCATGAGATTCATGAATTGTTATGGACTATTTTTATGCCATCTTACCAAAATTTCACAAAAATTCTCATCTTGAAGAGAAATTCGAAGTCACCTTGAAGAGAAATTAATTAACTTCCAAACGTATGTGATTGAAAAAGAAAAATAACTTATTTTAAAGTGTCTCAAATAGAAAACATGGATGAAACCGCCATGATTTCTCATCTCCATAAAAGTTTTGCTGTTGATTAAAAAGAGTGAAAAAAACAATTTGTGTAAAATCGACTGGTCGTGGGAAAACTCCTTTCACAGTAGTTCTTTTCTTTGTAGCAAATGGCAATAAGTTACCTCCCATGATTAATTTCAAGCAAAAAATGTTACCCAAAAGGCAGTCAGGTGTTCTTATTTGCATCCAAAGAAATGGTTCAATGAATGGCATTCTAACAATGGACTGATTTCAAAATGTATGTTTCAAATGTATCATGAGGAGCATGCTCACTTTTTGATTGGGGCATGTTTCAACCACATCATTCAGAAGTAGTAAAAAAGCATGCAGAAAGTTCAAAAACAAAATTTCCTGTGATTCCAAGAGGGCTGACATCCATTTTACAACCACTGGATATCAGCATAAGTAATCCATTCAAGGTGAATATCCAAGCATTGGGTAGAATGGATATAATTTGATTTGCATAGTAAAACCAAAGGTGTCAGTGTTTGAAAGCCAGATATAACTAATTGCATGGTGGGTGAAAGACACTTGGGACATAATTCCAGCTGAAATAATAATCAAATCATTCAAAATATGCTCCATTTCCAATAACTTGGATGGCACAGATGATGATGATGCAATCTATCCAAATGATGATAATGACACTAACTTATGATGAATTGAGTAATGAAATTAATGACGACTTTCCAGTGACTGAAAAGGAATTTCAGGATTTATTTGGCGATTCTGAGTTTGAATCAGAATTTGAAGGATTCGAATAAAATTCTTTGTATGTATTTTAAAATTTTATCATGTACTAAAATGAAACAAAAATTCGCTAAATAGTGAGTGAAATTTTATTGAGAACATTGGCATGCTGTTTTTTCAGCGGTGGTGGCAGCACCACCATTCGTGCAACAAGCTTGTTTTCCTGAAAATTTTTCTCAAAAGTGTGAGGGTTGACGTACACAGGGGTACATACAATATGTTTTGCATATTGAAGATTTAAAACTGCACTGATAAGAGTGCAGCAATAATTAGGTATAAAACTTCGAGCGAATAAATTTTAAAGTGATAAAATAAAGTGCTTATACAAAATGAAAAATAATTTAGTCTTTAATAAAGGAACTGATACAAGACATGTTACTTGGTCAGAAAGTGCTTTGGTGTATTTCATAGCATCTTTATTTTTTATCAAATAACTTCTTTCACCAGTTTTTGTTTCTTGATTTTCTTACATAAGGATCTGGGTATTTCTTTTCTTTTATTCTCCAAACTTAAATTTTCACAAATTGTGATCTTCTGTTGAACTTGTAGTTGTAATCTATAACTAATATAAACCTATAGGAATGTTTTTGATTTAATATGAAGTATGTGTAGTCATTTAATGCTATTACTTATAAAGATTAACATTTTAATGCTTTTTACAACATGTTTGCTCTAAATGTAGTATTCATTTATGGAAACAAAGATATTTAACATTAGATTAGAATTATCAATACTGAATGCATACTGGTTTTACATTTAGTCTCATGTTGACAGCATTTCTAATGCTGAGGATGTTCAGATGATTATTATGTTTTCTACTTTATCATATGTTCCTAAAGTATTTTAATTTTATTGAATAAGATTTTTCTTTTGTTTATTTCATTACTAAAATTTTAATATAGAAAAAAAATTAATTTTTTGTACCCTTTTAGTTAATGATAATACTGAAATTTACATTCCTGCACATGATTATAAAAAGTCTTCAGTCTTAAGCTCTGCAACTGATTTATATTGCTCTGAAGGTAATATTTGTTTTTCCTTTTAAAAGTGCTTATTATATTTAAGATAAGGATTTATTTTATTTAAGATAAGAATTAATCCTAACTGATGCTTTCCTTAAATTTATTTACATTATAAATGAAAATATTCTCTACTTTTCTTGGTGTATAAAGATTTTGCTTTGACTAGAAACTAAACTTTTCATTTTTCAATCTTACTATGAATATTAATGTAATGAAACTTTAATTTTCTATTTGCATTCATGTTTAAATTTCCTGCTTGGTGGCTTTGCAAATTTATTCCAAAGTTTCTTTTTTAATATATCAGATAAAAAATTATTTTTCAAAAGACAAGTCAACCATTTAATTTACTTAACTTAGAATATTTTCTTGTTCAACTTTGACATAATTTAAGCACTGATATCTAAAAAAGAAGGGATTGGGAAAAAATTGTTTGATTCAGTATTTTATTAATCTGCCATCCCTAGTACTTCAGGCTGTTTTAAGGCTAAAAGTTATTTTTATTTTTAAAAAAATTAACATATTATACTAGCTGGATTCTGGTTTTGCTTTGCTTTGCTTTGCTTTGCTTACATACCTCATTCACTAAGCGTGCTCAAGTTCTAAGTCACACTTCATGTGCATTCATTCAACATGTGCTGTGCATACCTGTTCTGCCCTGCTAGTTTGCTAGATCCACATTTTATATTTTCTCAGTTCAGTGTTTATATTAAAATTTAAGTGTGTATTGTTGTGTTTAAATTAATTTTAGAAATCTTATTTTGTATGAAATTATTTCAATAATTAAAAAAAATAAAAAACTGCAGGAAGTATAAAGACTTTTACAATTAAAATTTGGACCATTTTTATGACTGAGAAATGAATTAGTAAATTAGAAATGTTAACACATAAATATATTTATTAGGAAAAAGAAAACTGTTAACATTAAGTAGGCTAGTCATTAAATATCCTGGGAAAATATTGAATCTTAAATATGTGGTCTATTGTTTTCAAATCTAACAAAAGGTGAACACAATCTTTGTCTATTTGATTTCATTAACTTAACATTTTATTAGTTCTTTTAATGTATGTATTTGGAAATGGTATTCCTGACTATTAAAAAATCAAGAGGAAATTCAAAGCTGAAATATTTTATAGTATTTATTTGTTTTTCTGTTTCCTATAATGTATGTTAGCTTGCTATATAAGGCACTGCAGAGAAGTCCTTAGTTCATATTTTGATGCTAACATTATGAATGTACGCTTCTAATGCATAGTCCTTTTGTACAAATTGATTTTTACTTAGTACTATAAAAATAAGATGTACAGTAATCACAACTTATTAAAATCACTTCTGTTCCAAAACATATTTTAAGTTTATTAAGCCACAAAATTTAATACATTGCTATTTTTGTATTGCAAATTGTGATATCAGTTTTAAACTTTAGCAAATTGTGATATCAGTTTGTGATATCAGTTTATTAAGCCACAAAATTTAATACATTGCTATTTTTGTATTGCAAATTGTGATATCAGTTTTAAACTTGTCAAGTAAAATAATAATTATCAAGCAATTCATTAATTAATCTTAAAATAATAATTAAAAATTAAAGCTGAAATTAAACTGTGTACAATGTTTTAAAATTTTTATAAAAATATTTTTATAGTTACGTTCTTGGTGAAACTTTATCTCTTGCAAATGGCTATTTCATCTGTGTTTCTTTCACATTGTTCAACAACAGTTTTTCAGTTGTATTTTCAAGTTTGTAAAACTGCTAGTACCTTTTTTGATGTGCACCATTTCGTTCAAGAGTTTTTCTTCGAATTTAGCATGCTTTTCTAAATTCAGTTAATCTTGGAATGACATCAGTTTTTTTTTTTTTTAATTATTACTTTTGTTATCAGTTTCTGCCATTTGTTTAATGTTTTTGTAGTCAGCTTTTGCACATGTTGTTTCAATATTTTTATTAATTGACACATATTATAAAAATGAATCTTCATAACTTCACTAATGTCTGATACATTAGCACTTCCTGTAAGGCATCCTCTACATCAAAATCCTATTTTCTTAAAAACAGCTTTTAACTGATTTCAAGAGATTACACCCCTGCATTAACTATAATATGCATGGTTTCTAGCAGAGATATCGACTATTAATATATATATATATATATCCTTTGAACTGCATATTCATAGCACTAAATTTTCTGAATTATGCATCGTTTTCTGAACATCTTTTCTTTAATAACATTTGGAAATTTTTATAATACCCTAGTCTAAAGGCTGAATGCTAGAAGTTTTATTTGCAGGAAGCAACACTAATGTTTTTCTGAAACAGATCAGAGGTATGTTTGTTGTACAGTTATCTAATTAATAAAATTATTTTTTCAATTTTTACTCTGCTGTCCCATTTCAAAAGAAAAATCATTAACAAATACTGCTTGTCATCCATGAATTCTTGTTGCTCATAAGTTAGAGATAAACTGTTGACTCCTTTCAAACATTAAGGTTTTCTTCTTTTTTCAATAATCAGTGCTATCTTCTTAATTGTTTTGTCCATATTGTACATTCATAATACAGTAACTTATTCCGCCAGTTTCTTGATGCCAACTGCTGGTTCGCATTTAATATTAATGTGCGTATTTTAGTAATGTCCTATAATTTTGTCTAGTTTTGTCTGTATTATAAATTTTGTGTAGTTTGTATTTATTTAAAAGCCTGAGTAAAATGTATTTTATCCAGTTATCAACTTCATGATTATCCTTTTATTCCTCCTCACCATGCAATTTCTGGTTAATGGTGGGTTTATCTTTCTCCTACATATGAGCCACATGTCAGTTGTTACAAAATTCTCTTTTATTATTTTGCAATTTAGTGGAAAAGGACCTAGAAATAGAAACACTTTATAGTTTTATAGTTTGAAATCATTCTAGTTCACTCTTCATTGAGTAGTTACTTTTCTGAATTTTCTGTCTTTTTTTTTTCCCATTTTATTGAGACATTTGCATTTTTATTAGTTCTTCATAAATTATAAATCCTTGTTTAAGTAAATAACACTGTGCAGTTTCAGAAATTCCTAGTTTAAATGTAGTTTTTCTCTGCAGTTACCAAGAACATTAAAATCTTTTAACAATTTACCCTTTACTTTCAAGCTCAAGTATTTTTTCTTGGCACTTTCACATGTTACAAATTAAGTTCGCAACAATTTTTTTAAAAAAAGTATTTTCTGATGATTTTTTTTCAAATTTCAAGATTTATGTTTCTAGCCAACAGAGAGGTTACTCCATGATCTCAAGTATGATTAATGATTTTTTGCTTTTTCTTCGGTCTTTATTTACCACTACCTTTCCATTCAAAGACTCTAAATGTATGGCAGTTTCTGCTTAGAAGCATTTTATGAACTTCTTTTCTAATGTTCTGTGAGCATGATGTGTCTATCCTAAAGGGAAGATTTTGAATGTGGAAATCTTAAGCAGTAGGATATAGAAGTTGCTGTTCCACCTCCTATCAGCTGGTATTCAAGAAAGAATCCACACTCATTTGCAATGCCTCTAGAGGATTGTTTTTGTTAAAGTTTAAGTAAGATAGTTTTGCCTCTGTTAAGTGCAATGCTTACAAGAATGCTAAAAACGTGTCCTCTATACAGAGATCAGGTATAGGAAAATGTTAGTCAATCCTGTTTTATCAGAGCACTGTATATCTGAATGCTGAAGTCACAGTCCACCATATTTAATAGTTGAACAATGAAAGTTTTGATAGATATAAAGTAGGATATTCTTCACCAAGAAATTAAGTCTTTTGCTAGTCTGAATTAAATAAGTGATTGAGATGAGTTTAATAAATGGCAGTTTTCCTATTGATTAGTATGCATTTGTTTTGGTTCCTGAAAATTTGAAGGTAATAAGCAGTTGAGTTTATTAACCAGTGAGTTTAATAAGTAATGGGTACTGTATATATTCATTTTGGTTCCTGAAAATTTTAATTTAATAATCATTGAACACTGTGCTTACTTTTCACATGAAAAGAAAAAATAATTTCCAGGAGACATGTATTATGTACTAAAGATTCATTAAAAAAGAGAAGCAGTAATGGAAGAGAAAGAACAGTGCTCAGCATAACATTGAAGAAGCTGACTTCATTTCATTTTCAAGCTAAATCTAGTGATCAGTGAAGAAATAAAAGCTCCAGCACTTTTTAAATGAAGAAGTAGTAAAATGATATATTGAAAAAAAAAAAAACTATAGAAAACTGATTTTTTTTTCTTTTTTATTGTGGGTGATACTCTTTTTTAAAAAAGAGAAAAGCAAGTTTTTATAATCCATGAAAATTTCAGTGCACTTTTTCTCTTTTTTTTAAAATTTGAATGTTCTGCTGCTCTAAAGTTAAACAGATTAATCTGCACAATATAGAGATGTTGGATGCCAGTAAATGTTACATTATGTGATAATATTTATCTCATTAATGGGAATTGTCCCATTTGTTCATAGGTTCTCTATTAAAATTTTGTATCATTTATATTTTTCAAAAAAATCAAAATATAGTCTTTTGAAAACATGTTATATTTAACTATTTATTATTTACTTTGTATACTTGTTTGTGTAGGAATATTTCAATGATTATATATTAAAGTTAAAATTTATTTAACCCTGCCCTTTTTGATCAGGTTCATATTTAACATTAGATAATGACAGTGGCCATACTATATGGCACATAAAATTTCAGAAACAATATTTTAAGCTTGACATTATATATAGAAGCAAAAAGCTGTCAATTTTATCATGCAAAGGTCTTGCCATTTTTCAGAAAATTCAGCATAGATTTTAAAAAGGCTACTTTATGTCTGCATTTCAGCATGTATGGCACTTCGATATTTATAGCTGAATGAGAGATCTGTAGTTTGAGGAAAAGAATAAGACAAAGGTGTTATCTTTCATTAAAACTTTTAAGTAAAGTATAAACCGAACAGTTTTCTATAATCAGGACAATATTTGCATGATCTGTAAACCATCTGAGCCTCAGGTATAACATGATTTTCAAGTCATAGTATACTGGTTATCACAAATTAAGGAAAAATCACAATTACTGAAAAAGTTTCATGTAGAATTTTATGAAACTTACCCACAATATACAACACATAGTAAAGTATCAAATAACATAAAAAGAAATTACCAGACAATTATGGTAGTATAGAAATTAGCACATGCATAAAATGAACAAGTCGAAGGTGTCAGTTTGCTATAGGAAAAGTATCAATATGGAATATGATTGCCTTTAGAAGCAATACAGCGATGTGTGATGAATTATGCTTGCCTTTAGAAGCAATAGAGCATATACAGCGATGTATGTGATTTTCAATTATGCGGTCTGTCAGTTGCATAGGAAGCGAGAGCCATTGCTCTTGCAAAGCAGTTGCAAGTGCGGCAAGGGTCTGAGGGGCCAGATTGAGAGCAGCTAGACGTCTTCCTAAAGCATCCCAAACGTTCTCGATAGGATCCAAATCCGGGGATCGAGCTGGTCACTCCATGCGCATAATTGTTTCCTGTTGAAGATAATCATCTACGATGCGAGCCCTGTGTGGTCTTGCATTGTCGTCCTGTAACAGAAAAGCATCACCTATTACCCCGGCATGTGGGCACACATAAGCATCAAGGATGTCATCTCTATAAATCTGAGCATTCACGGTTCCCCTTAGAAAGACATAGAGGTCTGTGCTTTCACCCAAGGAGATGCCACTCCAAACGTAGACACTGCCTCTTCCATATGTATTTCTTTCATGGATGTTTGACAGATGATAACAGGTTCCAGGATCTCTCCATATCAAATAACACCTACTATCACTTTCTAGACTAAACCTGGAGTCATCTGTAAAGAAAACAGCCGTCCATTGATCAATGTCCAGTGCGTGTTGTCATGCCCACTTCAAACGGTCCCTCTTATGGCGTGAAATGAGCCGCACACAAATGGCTGGTTGCCTTGCATTCAGACAACCTTTGTGAAGCCTCCTACACACAGTTGATTTTGACACCAACCTTCTGGTGGCTGCAGCAAGGGAGGATCAAGAAGAGTAGCGATTCTATTCCTGCATGCACATAATGTCAAATATCGATCACCGGCACTGGTCGTAGCAGTTGCTGTCCTTGGCTGAATCTCCTAGCTGCCAAATCTGTGGTTTGAAATTGCCTCCAAAGTCTATGAACCACTGAAGGACTCTCATTTAGCCATCTAGCCACTTCTGTTTGACTTTGTCCTGCCTCTAGTCTCTCAATGGCTCTCTATCGTAGTTCTACAGGCAGATGATGCCTGTAGGTCATTGTTACGAATTGGCTATTTCAGATTTCTGAAGTTGCTATCACAGTGAAATATGTGGGCTTACTCTCAAACATGGACTTTTATGCTCCTCGCAGATGACATAGTCCAAGTGCAGCACCACTAATTTGCATATTGCAGTTTTACTCAGCTACTCTTACTTGGCAGCATATTCAAATTTTACACGGTTTGGTTTATTTTTGAGGGAGTTATTGCTATTTTTGTGATTTTTCCTTAATTTATGATAACCAATGTAGATGGGGAAATTTTTACTTCTTTAAGTGGAGAGATTGTGTATTTTTTCTGATTATGGAAAGTTGGCATTTGTACATTTCTGCATCATTTGCACATGCCAAAGTCGTAAGTCTCACTTTGAAATCTTTGATAGAATTTGGTGCTATTCTGCAGAGATTGCCAAGGCATTTTAAGGCATATAAAGACCACTTTTATCAGCATTATAAATTTGATCTAGTACTTTTCACTATTAATGGAGTTCCTTGAAGTAATCTGCAAATTGTTCAGATGCATTAGTATCAGCTTTTCCACCTAAAAATTTTTACTACTTTATACCATGGCATAAAAATGTTTACTACTTTATACCATGGCAATTTTTATATTTAACTAATCAACTTTCAAATATGTGCACATAGATTTTCAGTCCATTTAATGATGAAATATTTTCGTTTGAGCCATTAGCATATCTTTCAGTGACATGCCCTCACTGTGATGCTGTCTGACCCATTAAGTCATCACTTTTAGTGATTTTTCTGTTATTCATTGTGAATGTGTTTGGTTCTAAAATAAATTTGAAAAGCTCCTTTTTCGGTTTTTCCATTGCCATGCTTCTTACATAGTTTTGAGATTCATTATCTGCATTATGCTTTTATCCATGATTTGCAGCAATTTGTTTTTTGATCGACATTGAAACATGCTTTCACTTTGCAGAGCCTACTTCTGCTCCAGAATTAGGTGCTATTTTTGACATAATTGAAAATTCAGATTGTAATTCTTATATGATAGCTGTAATACTAATAGGCCTTAAAAAAAGTAATAAGCTTTATCAAATTAGAAAGATAAGGAAGTGTGCAGTTTCTTATGTTAACTATTCTTCAGATCTAATTCATTGTCCTATCCTTGCTGCTATACCAATAAAAGAAAACCAGTTTGTGTAACATCTCACTCTTAACAAATATGTCTTGGGGGCTTCACTTGTTGCTTAGGGTAGGTAGAAAAATGCTAACCTCCAAACCACTCAGAGCTGAAAGTATGGTGATGAGCTAAAGTCTGTATGCAGTGTCAGTCATGCATTGGCTTTGGACAAAGTGTGATTTTTTTTATGTCTGCCGGTGTTTGAAAATAACATATGGAAATCTCAGTCGAAAGAAAAATCACTTTTACTGCACACTTTCTTTCTCTTGAGTATCTCGATTGCTAGATTTTGTGAGGGAGAAATTTGTTTTTAAAAAAAATAGTTGCTGGTAGGAGATTAAATGTCCAGATCTCAGACTTTGTATCGTATATTGTTTCGATGCCTTCTATATGTATTTTCCTTGGCTGCCATTAATGCAGTTGATAAAAACGAAAAGACATATTTCCATTTGAAAATATTTTGTTTTATTCTAGTTTTGATTTACTAATAGGCCTTACTAATTCCAAAAATTTTTCTATCTAAACTCTTTTTTATAATTAGTAAATTTATATTATAGTTTTCTTAATTAATATTTTATTATTAGTTTCATATATGTCTTTTTCATAAAAAGAAAGTCTGAAATTAAGCAGTTTTTAATAATGCTTGCAATTACAGGTAAAATTTACAATTACTTGTTTTAGTAGATGTAGTGATTGAGGCGTGTAAGAAAATAGAAATAAAAAAATCATACTGAACTGTGCAGGGCAAGATTTTCGTTTGAATCATTGCTAGTGTATTATAGTGCACAAGATATTTAATAACTAGAAAACTAAATTGTATGCTTAAAAATTTAGAGTATATAAATTATATTTTAAAAGAAATAAGTAAAAGATAATTTTTTCCTCATTCAACCTTAAACCATTGGCTATACAAGTAAATATGAGTTACCTCTGAAGCTGAAGTTCTTTATGGTATTTATTTATTGCCAGACAGGAAGAAAAATGGGTGATGGAATTTCTGAATTTCTTATCAAAGGTTTATTTTTTAAATCAATAAATTTTTAATCAAAGGTTATATTACGGTTTTTATCAGATTTCTAAAGATACTATTAATGAAATTTTAACAGTACAAGTTGACAATTTTTTGCATTGAATAACTCTTTTTTATTATATCATAAATTTTAACATTTTAAAATAGAGAGAGATATTTTCTGAACAGTTGGTTGTGTGTGAGGAAGCGAATCAGAAATATTTTCATTAAGTTTGAACTAAATTGTCATAAAGCAGTCAGAAATTATATATTTTCTCTGATTAACTGTCATTATTTTGTACCTAAATTTTGAAAAAATAAATAAGCTAACGTAAATTAGATCCATTTAATTTCTTTTAGCGTTATAAGTGGTATTACATAGTCATCGAGTGATTTATTCATTCTCTCTTAAATAAAATATGTTTTCATGCCTTGTTCTATATGCATTACATCTTCCACTTCTTGCTTCATGTTTGACACAATGGTAGTGCTTTGTTTTAAATACTGATTTTTAAGTGCTAAACTTGTATTGTTCTAATCTGCTCATGTTTCATGTTGGCATATTAAGTAATAAAGGTAAAATTAAATTTAGAATCTCAAAGCAACAGAGTCCTGCATGCTGCTTAAAAAACTTTTCATCTTAGCTATTGTTCACATATTCTTGCAGCAATTAATTTATTAAATCTTAACAAATCTGACAAAAATCTGATTTTTAAAACTGCTGCTATTTAATGAAGCTATCATAGCACATTTTTCTGTAAATGTATATTATATTGTCAACTAACTTTTATAATGGTGACAAATCTTATGGAAAATAGGAAAAGGAAAATATATTTTAACAAATTAACTATAACTGTCAAACCTGAAAAGGTTTCTGTACATCTTAATGAATTCCTATCATTAATTTTTTTATAATTCCTGAAGATTGTATGCTATTCACTTGTACCTCTTATTTGTTTATGAACTAAAACATTAGTCTTTTATTTTTTTTATCGTAGATTAACTGTTATTATTTTTTAAGTGTTCAACCTGAAACTGTTTGTCTCTTGGTGTCTTTGAGCTGTATTATTTTTGTCATATGTTAATGTTCTGTGCTGTCTTCATGTTGTATTCCTAGGTTCTGCTAAATTTTAATGTGAGTATTTATACATTTTAGCTGCCAAGAAGAAAGCAGGTAAAATATATTTTAAAAATTAGCATGTTGCTTAAGATTTAAAATTTCTAGTATTTGGATTTAAAGGCATGTAAAACATAATGCTTGTATTTTTGCTTGTGCTGCCTTAGTTTTCCTGTGATTATCTGTTTCTGCCTGCAATAATTTTCCAATTCAGTTGTTCTTACTAACAAACCAGGTGATCTATTTTATTGTTTGCTTTGAAATTTTAAGATATGCTTATAATCTTGTATCTTGCTATAAAGTGCTGCTTGCTTTCAAAATAAAATAAAGCATGTTAAATCAATAAATAATTTACTATCCTTATAGGTCAGCTTTCAACAGAAGAGAAAACAGAATCTGGTTCCATATCATACAACACATATGTGGGTTATATAGAAGCTGCAGGAGGTTTCATAGTATGTGCTTTGGTGTTAGTGTGGTTTTTAATACAGTCTGCCACTGCTGCATTTAGTAAATATTGGTTAAGTGTCTGGTTGTCTGAAGGAGATGGGGTGAGCATTTTGTTATTTCTACTGTATACACTCACTTATGTTATAATAAAATTTTCCATTTTTCATATAGAAATGAAACAGATGCATGCCAGCAAGAACTTTAATTATTGTTAATGCTCAGCATTTTAAATTAGTTAAATGTTTAAAAAAAATTATATTTCAAGAGATGAACCCCAGAGATCAGCTTTCTAAGCATTTTAAAATGATTAATCTTTTTGCAGTTGTCTCAGTTAAAAGTTCTATTTGGAACCTCCAGCTCAGTTTATTATGAAAAACCACTCCTGAATAGGTACATTTATCACTGTTAGTCAAACAAGACCTCTGATAGATCTTGGGATAATATTTTGGTACATAACGGAGAAGGTCTATACTGCTATTTTTGTCAGATTTACCAACATATTATTTTCCTTACACCATCTCTTCAAAGTCATGAGTGCTTCATTTAGTTTCTTCTCAGTTCTGAATTTAGCATTCTTCTTTACTCTCTGGATCTGTAAAACAAAATCATCTGCAACAACAAACATTTGACTCCAACTCTCATGAGCAACAGAATCAGATCATTTATGTAGATGTTAAAAAGAAAGCAGCTTCTAACTGTACACTGTGGCAAGCCTGTTTGGAGTATAAAACATTATGAGATAGTATATCCTACAGCATTTCTGGCCCAAGAACTCATGGAATGAGCTTAGCAGCTTGGAACCTATTAGATTTTTAAGCTTAGAAACCATCCTCTCCCTCCAAATGGAGCCAAAAGTGGATTTGAAATCCATGTATACCACTGTCATCATATTTCTTCTCTCTAAAGAATCCTTAATAGCTTGTCTCAGTCGAGCAACTTGATCAGTAGTTGACAAATTTCTGCAGAACCCAGCCTGTTTTTCAGAGAGGTTATTCTCAGTTTCCAATTTAAAATCTTGATTATCATTTGTTCCATCAGTTTTGCTGGTATGTAGGTAAGAGAAATTGATCTATAACCATCAGTTCTGTTATGAACTTTACTTTTTTTTCAAAATAAGGAACCAACCCTGAATCCCAGATGCAGATGAAGATCCTCAAAAAGGTCCTCCTCGCACCGATCACAATATATTTTGAGGAACTCCTTAGGGATTTTGTCTTCACCGGAGACTTTCCAATTCTAAAGTCCGTTTAACTAAGTTAGAAATTCATTTTTCTAACTATGTTAGAAATCAACCTAAAGACACTCTGTGTTTCAGATGTAATCCAGTTCTGGAACCGTGAAGAACTATTTCAATCATTTTTTAGAATTTTTGGCAGTTTTCTAGCATAAGATTTCTTTTTTTAAGAACAAGAATAATTCTGTGTATAGTTTGCTTTTTAGGTTCTAGTTGTATTATGAAGGTTTGAGGTAAACTGATAAGTCATCAGACAGTCTTCTCTGTAGTTAATATTTGATGTAAATTCATTGAGGGGCCTTTTTTTTTCCTTCAAAACAATCCCTTTAAAAATTGCAGCCTGTTTTCACAGAGATTACCATCAGAGGGCTTTTTTATTAACTCTGTTTTTTTCTTCAGTCTGTCCCTCTTTAATTTCAAATCATGAAGTTTCTCAGTCCAAAAACATCTTGATGAATTGAATCATAGATTCGTATCTATGTGTGTGTTACATTCTGGTAGAAAATATCTGTTTTAAATATATATATGAGGGTTTTAAAGGAGAAGAAATTATCTATTTTAAAAGAATGAGGAGACATTTTTGTGTAAAACCATAGTATTATTTCTATTTGGATATAAGTATCTTCAGATAAAATCTGCTAATCTGGAAAATTTTCCAGATAATTTCAGTGATGCACCATCACATCATCTACTTTTTCACATTAGACCTGCTGCAGAATGTGTGCTGTGAATCTATTTTTCAGCATTTAGAGTTCTGTTGCATGAGTTTCTTGCTTTTTTAATTATTTTATTAGACCAGTTTGTGTGTTAGTCATGCAAAATTATATACTTGTTAACAGATAATAGGCTTTTCTAACTGTAAAATTAATTTTTCTCAAAATGTCCTGGATCAACCTATTTAAAAAATAGCAGTTCTAACCTATTAAAATAACCTACACTGCTGGCCATCCAAATTGCGACACCAAGAAAGACAAGAGATATCACAACAAAATTTATTTAGTAGAAAACATTTTGACCAAGTATCAAATGATTAAATTTATAGACTTCTGTGAAGTGTGGTTCCTTCTAGAATTAGTAGCCAGGGTAGCTGCCACTGTTGGAGATCACTGCTGCCACACACCTCAGCATTGATTCAAAGACACTTTAGATGTGTTCTTGGAGTACAGCAGACCAAGAAGCTTCCACACGTTGCCAAAGTTGATCTGGTGTGGCAGCTTGGGTTGTACTCTGGGTCAATCGTTCAGCAACCATGGACCACATGTTTTCTATCGGCGAAAGATCCAGACACTGAGCTGGCCAGGGAAGCAATTTAATCTGGCAATTGACAAAGAACCCTCGGACAATGCGTGCCACATGTGGTCACGCATTATACTGTTGAAATATGGCTGTGGGCAAGCCCTGAAGGGTAAGGAAGGATAACTGGCTCCAACACCTCAAAGATGTAGCACTGGCTGTTTAAAGTGCCGGCAATGCGTACTAGAGGAGTGCGAGAGTGATATCCAATACCGCCCCATACCATAATACCCGGTGCAGGACCAGCGTGGTGGTGCATAACGCAGCTGTTCAGCATCCTCTCTCCACGGTGTCTCCAAACTCGAATCTGACCATCATGATGTTGCAGACAGAAGCGTGACTCGTCAGTAAAGACAATTTCATTCCATTCTGCCGTCCACATCCTTCTTTCATCGCACCATTGGTGGCAGAGACATCTGGTTCTGCATCAAGTGTAGACGAAGCAATGGACGTCTTACGAACAGACCACTCTGCTGTAAACGGTGTCGAATGATACGTGCAGACACTGGATGATGCGTTACAGACTGAATGTGCTGTGCTGTGCTATGGTTCGTGATGTGACTGAGTGATCCGTCACTGCCATGCGCACAATGTTCCTGTCATCATGTGAAGTGGTGCACTGAGGTGGGTGCGACTGAACACGTCGGTTGGTCTGTCGTATCCTCCTGCATCCAACGGTCACATATCTACATTACAGTTGTTTGGTTTCATCCAACACGACTACCGATTTCCCTGAAAGATAATCCACACTCGTGGTAGGCCCACTATCCTTCCTCTGTCGAACTCGATACTTGATCAAACGATGATCGCTGTTTATTACGAGGCATAATTGATCATTTTTTTGGAAAAACCACAAGGAAAATAGAATTGCTGAGCTCTAAATCGTCAAAAATTCGAAGCCTTAAATAGCGCTTTGAAGTGGCATCAAAGGGCACGTGTTGTGCGTCTGCACTGAAATTCTAATCATTTGCATATCTCACCTCCGCTAATGCATGTTGTAAATTTCATGTTATTTGCATGCTTCTTTCATTTACGGTGGCCAGCTGTGTATTTTGACAGAAAAGTATATGCAGTACATGGAAAATTTGACTTTTTATTAAATTCTACCTAAAACTTCATTTTTTTTTGGAAGAGAAACATTAATTATATCTTTAACCTACAGAAATATCCGAAAGATAAACTTTAAGCACTTTTATCTCAGAAAGTTTACCCAATGTTGTACAATTTAACAAGAATTAATAACAACATATAGTTTCTGTACCTTCTGATTTTAAGAACTGGCATTACTCTTCATACTATAGCCTATCATAAAACTATCTAGCAACCCAGCAGTAATTATGTATGATCATTTCATCCTTATGAAACAACTGCCTTTAATTTTTGCTTAAAAAGTGCTTAAGAGTTATGTCCTTTTCTTAAACTATACCAAGGCGAATATATTTGCATCCCACAAACTACAATAAACAGCAGATGCCCACTCCTTTTTGTTGAAAAATTTAGCTACAAAATCAAAAGACAAACTTCTGTAGTTAATTTGGAAAAAGTTAAGTTCCTACCAATAGCAGAACCAAACAAAAGTAAATTCATTGGAACACCTTCCCTGTATTTTGTTATTCTATGCATCTATTCAGTTTTCAAAAGATTTTTTTACAAGCTTGCCATAACCTCAGCCTAATACATCCAGAAATTCCTGAGAATGAATAGATCATATTCCAGCACAATAGGTACATCAGGTAATGAAAGAATATCAAGTACATCAGGTAATAGCACAAGTAATGAAAACTTATCAGGTCTGTATTCCTTCTTCATCTGTGGTTAAGATGCAAATACAGAAACAGATTTGAAGTCTAGAAAATTTTCAATAAGAATTTTTGAGTGTAAGAGAGATATTTACAGACATTCTGCTAACCTCTAAGCAATGAAAATACCTCTAAACATCCAAACTCTATAATCAAATGGGTCATAAATCATCAACAAACCCGTGTACAAAAGCAACCTCAAAATCAGAGAAATAAGTCTCTGAAAGACCATGCTGCAATAATGGCCTTCCTTTCAAAATGCCATGAACTTGGACATTGATCCTAAAAAGTACAGCAATCCTATATGAAGCAACCCTATACAAAACTGCTTCTGAAAAAGTGGAACTTGTTCCAACTATTCTTTCAGATTCCAGCTGATGAAGCAGATAGGGTCACTGCGAAAGCTTGCATCAGAATGTTTAAATGTGGTTTTTAGCATGTTTATATAGATTAATGTATTTTGTGTTAACTTCATCAAAATAACTCTTATTAGCGTTGAATTTCATAATTTTTGTTATGTTATTTGAATGCATGCTTTCACTTTGCCCAATATTTTTGTTTTAACATTTCATAGCTAAAAAGATTCATATCTTTATTTTCAGCATTCTACTAAAATTTTATATGAACTGATTCCTTTCTTTCTTTCTTTTTTTTTTTTAAGAATCATACATTCTTTCTTTCTTTTTTATTAAGAATCACACATTTGAATCTATTCCTGAGCCAGAAGCAGTAGCAGATATACAAGAATATAAATTACCAAGCATTACTAACCACCCAGACATAGAATTCTTTCAACTAGTTTATGGTTTGTCAGTTGCTGCAATGCTGGTAGCCAGCTTAATTCTTGGATATCTCTTTACTAAAGTAAGTTTATGTTTTGAATATTGAAAATAATATCAGCATCTAAGCAGAGTTAAATCTTTTATACTAAATGTGTTTCAACAAGTAATTTTTTTCATTTGTTGAAAAAATTACTTGGTGATAATTTATATTATGACTGTAAATTATAGCATTTTTATCTCCGATAATATAAACTTTATTAGATGAGTACTTTTTTAGAATTTTGATTTCACAGAAAGTGCATAGATTGATGCAAATTGTGTCTCAAGTAGTAACTAGTATTATATACATATGCATTTTTCAATAATGCTGTGTATAAGTAAGAGTATGAAAAAACATTGCTAAAAAAAAAGCAATCTTTACTTTAACATGGTAAAGACAAATTATTTAACCATTTGTCTTTTAAAAGTGGCTATTAACTGTTTATTGAGCTGTACTCTTAAATATAGAAATAAATATCCTCCTGTAGAAAGTTATGTATTATTTATGTTGTAAATACAGCTTTTGTGCTCATCTGATGCCTTTTAGCGACTTAACTATCTCATTTTCCTGTCTTATTGTGACCAAAATTAAGCATATTTTTTTGTAAACAATTTTGTATTCTAATCAATTACTGTAATTTCCGGAAGAAACACCGCGCCGTTTATGTGTTAAAACTTAAATTTTCAGCGGGTGTGGCGTTTCTACCCATGCAGCGTTTAGGTGCACTAAAAATATTTCCTATGATGGTCATTGTACATAGTTTGAATAACCTTGTCATTGTACATAGTTTGAATGGCCTTCATTGTGTATAGACTGGTCCTGTTCCCACACAAAAGACCACTCATTTGCTTTTTGCGAACCTTATTTTGTTTACATTCTTTCCCTTGAATGAATCTACATGCCTTAGTCACCCTAAACAACAAGATCTCAGAACAATAACATTCTTCCCCCTTTCAAATCAGCTTCAATTTGAATAGACTCTCTCCTGTGCCATTCGATGAATCTTCCAGGACCCATCCTTTCCCCACCCCTGCCTTTTCTGCAATTTTTTTCAAAGGTGAACATGACTCCACCTGCCTCGCAATAACGAACTCTGATGTATTTCCCCTTCAGCATGAATCGATTTTTCTTGGTATTCTGCCAGATACAGATCCCATCAGTTTGGGTACAAGTACTTGTTGGATAGTTTTTAAGTAAGAAGGGAGCGGAAATTTTTTTAAAATGGCACCTAAACGGCACAGAAGCTATACTGCTGGTTTTAAGCTTAATGTAATTTCACGTGCTGAACAAATTGGAAATAGAGCAGCAGCTCGAGAGTTTGAAGTGGACGAGAGATGTATTCGAAGTTGGAGAACTGAAAAGAAGAACTTAAAAATATGCCACAACAGAAACGAGCCAAAAGAAGTGGTACTGTAAGGTGACCGAATCTAGAGGACGATCTTGCAGACTGGATAAAGGAGCAACGAGGAAAGGGAATGGCAGTTTTGACTGTAAAAATTCGCTTTCAAGCAAAATTTGTAGCAAAACAAATGAACATAAATGATTTCAAAGGAGGGCCTTGCTGGTGTAGCAGATTTATGAAAAGAAAAAATATTTCTGTGCGTACTAGAACAACAATCGGGCGACAATTACCATTGGACTGGCAGGATGAAAAAGCATCTTTTCTAAAATATGTGACAGATATTATTGATAAAAAAAACTTCTTCGGTCACAGATAATAAATATGGATGAAACACCGTTAGCTTTCGACTCTCCTGCAAACAGAACTGTTGATGAAACTGGTGCAAAACCTGTATCTGTGCTTACGACGGGGCACGAAAGAACATCATTTAAATGTGTCTTAGCTTGTGCCGCAAACGGTGACAAGCTAAAGCCGATGATCATTTATAAACGAAAAACTATTCCGAAGGGAGATTTTCCTAATGACATAATTATTTGTGCAAACGAGAACGGCTGGATGTGCGAAACAATTATGCATGAGTGGCTACAAAAAGTTTGGCAGTGTCGTAAGGGATCTTTTTTCCAGCCAAAAGGGTTATTGATAATGGATTCCATGTGTGCTCATTTACTTGAGTCAGTGAAAACCAGATGTCAAAAATTGTCTACGGCCGTAGCAATAATTCCTGGTGATTTGACAAAAATCTTACAACCATTAGATTTGTCAGGTAATAAATCGTTCAAAGCGGAAGTCCGAAAGTGGTGGGAGTGTTGGATGAGTGAAAAATTGCATACATATACCAAAAGTGGTAAAATGCGTAGAGCATCTTATGAAGAAATTGCAAAGTGGGTAGTAAGTGCATGGAAATCGGTAAAATCATTGTCAAAAATAGCAGGGTTCAAAGAAGCTGAAATTATATCCTTAGATAAAGAGACTGTAAACCAAGAGGATGAATGTGACGATCTGGAAGACTTAGATCAAGATTTACTAAATCTTTTTAATTTGGATAGTGAGGAATCAGATTGATGGCTTCA
>KK114049.1:285198-304832 GCA_000611955.2 Stegodyphus mimosarum | reverse complement strand
AATTTATTGTTCAGGAATAAGGAAATGATATAAAGTTTCAATATTTTCGTGTAATGACCATAATTTACTCTTTGTGCTTTTTTTTCTCAACTTTTGGTTATATAAGTATATTCGTGAATGTAAATATATTTTCAACATTTCTTACCTTTAATTTATTTTTGAGTTATGGTTTCATTTCATGCATTTTTCTTAACTGATATGTCATATATCCAGACATAGGTTGAGATTTTGAATCTATATGGCCCACAACAATGTCACGCGCAATTTAATCTATTGCGGCGTTTACGCTGATGCGGCGTTTCTGTGTAATTTTAATTTTTCTCGAGTGCGGCGTTTACGCTGATGCGGCCTTTCTTCCGGAAATTATGGTACATGGATTCAAATCAATGGTCAAAACTGTTGCAAGTGTTGCATTTATTAATTTAAGGTAATTTTTAATTACAACAAAATTAAAGCATGTTTTTTCTTAAAAGTTGGCTCTTTTCTGATGAAACCGCAGAACTAGAAAGAAGTAAATTCACTTTGAAAGGAAATCATGGCAGTGATGGAGGAGGATTATTAGTATTTATTTCACAAAAGTTCCAAACCTGAACTAGATCATTTGAACTTTGCATTTCCTCATCAGCACTAGAGAATTTTGATAAAGAACTTTTAGGATTACCAGAATAATTTATAGAAAATTCAGATTTGCTATCTGATCCAGTGTCAGAATTATATTCTGTTATGAGTCATTTACTACCACCCATCGTTCTTTTATTTCATGACAAAATTGGGAAGAAATACTATTCACGAAGTCTAATACAATGAACATGTGCAAACAAACTCATTGAATTTCTCCACATAATGCAAAGCTGTAAAACCTGTCCTTGAACTGGTTTTACAAATCTATCTCTACTGGAACACTGGAGACATCTATAAAAGTGCTGCAAAGTAAAAAATGTGAAAAGGGCAGGAAAATCAGTGGATTGGTGTAGGACAATACACTGCCTGAGAGGTGTACGGACAAATAAAAAAAATCCCTTTTTGCTGCGCCCGAACAATGTTTGGGCAAAACAGTTAAGTGGGTCAATTTCCTAATATCAAAACCGCAGAAAATGCAAGTAGAAAAATTAGAAATAAAATTTCATGTTAATTACTTCATGGCATTCTAGATGAGCATTAGATTTATGAATCTGCAGTATAAATAAATAAATTCATTACTGAAAGAGAGAGTGGGAATTTTTGAGCTAGCTATGATATTCACAAATAACAGCATGCCAGAATTAGTACTTCCCTTTATCATATTAGTTAGTCCCCCTTCTATCTGGACAAAAATGAAATTAAAAAGAAATTGTAACTGAAATGAATATGGAAATTCATGAGAGGAGTTTCTATATCTAGTGTAAAATATAATTTGCTGGTAATTTTTTTCTGTAGTAGGTAATATTCTCTAAATGTAATCAGGTTGTGATTAAAATGCTGTTAAGAGTTTTGTAACCATGTAGTATAAGATCTACTGCTTTCAATAGTTATTTTCAAGATTGATGACATTAAAATTGGTCGTTGTTTTAATAATTTTTCCCCTGCCATCTTATTGTGTGCTCAGATTTAAAAATAGCATTTTAGTTATGCCATATAAGAAATAAACAATTAACTAAAAGTTGTAGTTTGCATATTGCATTGAATTATGTATTTTCACTTTCCTAAAAATTTCACAATTTTTTTAATATGTTAATTATGATGTCAGACTGATTGTTGTTATGATTATCAGCAAATATTAAAGCTGCAATTATATTTCTATTACATAACTGCTAAAAATATAACTACAAATATGTTTATGTTGAAAAAAATCTTTTCTAATATTGTAGTCTATTTAAAATTATGTAAATTTCTAAATGTTGATCTGTAAAAATATGCAGCTTACATACCAGTAGAAAAATGAGATCGATTGAAGTGTTTCACTAGCTATTTAGACCAAATAGTAGTAAGTAATTTACTAATATTTTATTTGATCATTTAGTTATTTGTCTAAAATTTTGTATATTAAAGTTTTGTGTTTGAATTAAATTCCCTTATTAGAAGTTTTAATTTTTTAGTATTTTTATCATTAAATGCTTGCAAATAATGATAACATAAATACTGATCAATGTTATGTTCTTTGTTGTAATTTCTTCTGTAAATTTGTATATTTTATGTTGTAACTGTTAGTCATTTTTCTTACATGTAAGATTTTTTTGTAGCAGTTTAAGACAATCTGTTTTTTTTCTCCCCCCCCCCCCAAGACCTCACTGCGTGCATCTAGTAGTTTACACGATAAGATGCTCCAGAAAGTATTTCGCAGTCCAATGCATTTCTTTGACACTACTCCAACTGGACGAATACTTAATGTATTCACCCATGACACTGATGAAGGTATGTAAATTATATGCTCATCCTATGTGTAAGTAAAATTTTGATTATTCAGGTTTAGATATCTTGACAAGTGAATGGTTCTATCGTTTTAATTTATTAAAGATTAATGTTAACTTTTAAAGTCTGAAATCTAGATTTCCAGCGTCTGAAGATCACCAGACCTTTTGCAAAAAAATTTTCCCCCTCTTAAAGTCTAAGAATGAAAAATAGAATGTTCCCCCTCCCACCAGAAAGGGTTTGCTGTGAAAGCTATGTTTCTGCAGATTACCAGAGATTCCTGCATGTCACTTTTAAACCTTGCACCTTGAATCTTACCCACTGACCACACTTTTGGCCCCTGAGTTGTGAGAGGGGTTATCATTTTTCTGTCTAACAACCAGGTGAATTGGTTCACAGATAGTGTGAAGTGGTACATGCTGCAGAAGATGACTGTGAAATTGAAGGATCACAATATGATGGTAAGACGATAGCAACAATTCCAACTCTGAGGCAAATCTGATGAAAGAATAATTTAAACAAGTGAAATCCTCAGAATGTTTGTTTAGAATGAAATGCTGCTGGAGTCAATTTTTGTGATGGAATTTCTTGCTAATAATGCAGTTTGGTTAATGAGAACTGCATTTGCTTTGTTAAGAAAGCATCATTAGTGTATTCTTGAAAACTACTTGTGAGCAATGATGAATCCTAAGTATGTGACTGAAGATGAAGGATCAATGTTTTCCCTAAAGGTAACTAAGTTGATGTTAAATGGGTGTTGAATCCTATGATTTGCAAAAAGCATAGCATAGCATTTATCTGGCTTTATTTTGAATCTGCACTTATTTCACCATTTTTAAATTTTGTCAATACAATCTTGTATCTTTGTAATGCATGGTTAACTCTAACTGATCTTGCAAATAAAACAGTATCATCCTAGTTCTAATAGGCTTAATGTTTGAGAGAAGAGTATCAACTTTAAAGTTTATCATACTCAGGTCATTTGCAATCACATGAGTAATTGCATCTGGAAAATTATAAGTTTATGAATGAGACGTACATGCCACATTTTATCGAATGCCTTCTCAAAGTCTAGAAATCATGCCATAATAGAGTTTTTATTGATCAGAGCTTCACAGGTTGTTACAGCCACCCACAGAATTTGGGGACTAGTAAAATAACCTGGTTTTAATTTAATTTATTTGTTTGAAAATACCTTTTCAAATAGTTTTCGGACAGTAGACAGCAGACTGATGAGCATATAACTTATGGGGTTGATCAAGTCTTTCTCAGGTTTATTGAATGCAGTGATGATAGCAGTTTTTCATCTCTCAAGATATTACACTTTTCTAGGCATGCATTAAAAAGACTGCACAAAAATACAGTGACTTTGCTTTGGGAAGTTGTGTTTTGTTCAAAATATCAAAACCACAGTTTTCAAAACTGTAAGGATTCAGTCTTTGATTAATAACTTAGTTCATTGGAAGAAACATGGGATGAGCTTTTGAAGTGGAGTCTTTCTTAGAAATCTCTTGATAATTAGTGCATTCATATTTTCAACAGATTCAATGGCCATATTATAGTAATGAAGAGTGAACTGATTTTCTAAACTATCAACAAATAATATCAAAAATTTATTGCCAGTTTAAATTCAATTATGTTGGTGAAACTGATCTTTTCTAAAAGTATGGTGCTTATAACATCCCAGGTACAATTTTTAGGACATACCTGCAGACATTTTTTAAAAATGTTTGCACAGTTTATGACCAGCTAGCATATTTCATAGTGATGATGATGTTAACCATGAATTTGAAAGTTTTTGGATATCGGAAGCAAAACATAAAATTTCTTAATAAGTTTTGTGAAGAAAACCCATTAATCCATTTGGAGAAGTAAAGGAAGGTGATATAACAGAAGTTTTTTATTGTGATGACAATGCCCAATCACCATCAACTAACTTTCAGCAAAATCTGTAGCATTGTTTTAAATCCAGAAAATGTCATTACCAATAATTAAAGAAATGACAAGGAGAATGAAAATGAGATTTCATTTAATAGTTTAGTGGGAGTCCTCGGTACAACAATTACAGGACTTGAACAATAGAACTTTGTAATTGAATAAGAAATTATAACTGTCTGTAAAATTAAAGAGAAAATAATAGCACAAAAAACAAAGCAACCCCCATTGAAAAATATGTAATAAAACAAACAAGTATTAAGTTTTTTCATAAATTTTGGTTTCATTAAGGTCATAAATGCTACATAACAGTTTCATATTTTTTATATGTCATCTTACTAGGACTAAAGTAGTGATCTAAATCTGGAGTTGCCAAAGTCCCAATGATTCCAGATCTTAGACTTTATTCTGCATATATATTTTTTAATTCAACCTATATTTTTGTTTCATTGAAACTGAAATGTATGACATTTTATATTTTTATTCTGTAATTTTTAAAATATATATTTTCTATAATAAATAAAAGCATATTTGACTTCAAATTTCTTTTTGTTAAATAGTTTATGTTGGGGATCTTCAAACTTTGTGCTATGAAACTGTGAGTTCCATGTAATTCCTCATGAATTTTTTTTAATATGTAATGTGAACTTCAAAAGTAAACATGTAAAATAATTAATTAAATGATTTTTTTGAATTTCTCTTGTTAATGTATTTTAAAATAATATGAAGTATTTTTATGAGTAAAATTATTACCAAATAATGATTTTCACGTTAAGTGTGCGTAACATTGATGCATTTTCAATGCTTTTTAATATTGACTTTTCTAAGGATTGTAAGAGTTCCATGTTTCAACACACACACACAAAAAGTTTTAAATGTATTTCATAAGTCAACAAATTTTGAAGAAAATTTGTTTGTATTAATTGTCCCACTGTTTAAGAGAACGATTATTGTTTAGTGTTAATAAAAATCAGCCATCTTTATTACCTTTCATTATCACTTTCAAGAGGGGAAATGCCATCTTATTCTCCATCAGAAGCATGTCATTGGCGTAAAGCTAAAATTGCAAATCTACAAAATCGTTGTATTGAAGAAAATATGTATTTAGTTCTGAGAAGAGTTATGTGACTATGTTTGTGTATGAAGAATTATTATGTAATTAATTATAATTATTCTGTAATGTGTTTCTGTCTTTTAACTTTGTAAAGGAATTCTGTGAAACAACCAGAAGGTTGACTACTTTATAAGTTTTTTGTTAGCTTGTAAGTAAAACTCAAAATGCCAAATAAAAAAGGTGTAAATTCATTTTTTGTGTGGCACTGCAATTTTATTTCAGTCATTTTATGTAACATTTACACATCAGAATAATTTCCATTGTTGATATGTGTGGGAATTTCTGTGATATCAAATATATTCATGCCTTTGTAGAATTATAGGTGCTTATCACTTCACTCAGTTTTTTAATGTGATATCTAGGGTTCTTTTTCAAATTCTTTTGCTTATTTAATGAAATCATTCCTTCTGTATTATAGCAAAGTATAAAAACTGAACTGTAATTGTATATTTATAAAAAATTTCCAGATTTTTCCTGTTGTAACTGCCTCATTGAACAGAGTGACAAAAGTAGGTCAGGTTAGGGTGATCTCTGCAACCCTTGTACATTATTTTACAACTTAATATTAAATGTTTCTTATTTTGTTTTGTGTGCAGTTTTACATATTTGTATCAAATTTTGTGTGAAACGTCGTAAAATCTGCTTCCAAATTTCTTGATACATTTTGTAGGCTTTTGATGATAATAATTTTTTCAAATGGTACCTATGTTCAAGTCTGAATTGATTTGAAGATACTAAGCAAAAGCAAAATGACAGAAGCATTCAATATCTCCGGAAACTCGCCAAATAAAAACAGGTGTTAATAGTAAAAACTAGAACCTAGAACTCTGCCCGAAGCAGGAGGTGAGTTCCCTCATAAATCACCCCAAAGGAGCTTAAAACGACAAAATAGCAATCACATGAAATGCTACGAAAGCTACAAAATTTTGTAAATTAAATGAGCATATTTCACAAACTAATTAAGTTATCAATTTGAAAGTAATTTTAAATTAAAGTGCAAATCTTTCTCTTTCTTCTAGTATAATTATATAAACTCAAATTGAGTATTTTAAGATCCAGATTATAACAAGAAAAACATACCCATTCCCATTGTCTGCTGCGAATACCGTTCCGAAAACGAAAGTAACGAACCTGTTATCGTAAGTATAAACTCTAAGTAAAGGAAAAAGAAATTAACAGAGAAGTAAAAAAAAAATACACATTGTGTAGCATAATTTAGAATATAACTGAATGAATTAATTAATTAGCTTAATTTTGCAACACAATATCCCTCCCTTGACCGGGAAAAAATTTTTGGCTGCAAAGACATTGGCAAGAGGTTTACATAAACTCAAAAGTGAGAGCGGTTACCAAGGTGAAAACAAAACCAGATAAAGCTCGTGAATACAACTAAACAGGAAGTGCATGGAGATCAGTGATACAATATGCGCATCAAAACCAAGTTACTAGTAAAACTGAAAACTTCAAAACTTTTAAACCAAAACTTTAAATGCAACGAAAGTGTAAAATAGACCAAATCAAAATTATTCTTAATCCCTGAAAACAAAATTTGAACAAGTTGCTAAAAAAAAAAAAAAAAAAAAAAAAAAAAAAACAAGTTGCACAGATTACAAAAGTAGCAAAACCATGTAGTGTTGGTCAATAATCTAACTGAAACAAATCCCTACTGGAAATACCAAAAAAAAATTTTTTTTTGAACTTTCAAGAAGTGGAGCAAAATAGCTGGGACCAGCCCTGCAAGACCTAAAAAAAAAGGGGAGAGCTATTGAGACAAGAAAGTTAAAATCCAGGACAACATGATCACTACCTCACATGCCTAAACATATAAAATACCAAGCTTGAGAAAATCAATCAGTGAGAAAAAATCAACACCATTGAGTGCATGGAAAAAAATTAACATCTGAACTGAAGCAGGTAACCACACGCATGGAGTTTACACAAACAAGTCTCCAACAAAAGAATTTGCCACAATTTAGAGAGAAGCAAATCAAACTGCATCAAGTTTCACTAAGAAATGAGTGCAATCAAACACAACTTCCTTGAAGACACAAAATAGTTCTCAAAGCAAATCCAGTTTCTGGAGAGCAATCGAGTACTGAAATTGAAGTGTATGTATTGCACACCAGGTAACAATCAAAAGCATGACACCCCACAACAACACTACAAAACTGCAGGCACAAAATGCAAAAGCTCACAAGAAGGTGTGCATTAAAAGGAAAAAAAAATCAAAATCTCAAAATCTATAATTCTCACAAAACTCAATTCTATTCTCTTAAATCACTTCGAAACACAACTCCTAGACATAATCACAATTTGTCAGTTAACCACACAGTGTCAACCAAAAAAACAAGAAAACTAAAGGAAATTTGAAAGACAATCGCCTTGAAAACAGAAACTCAATACAAAACTTAAGTGGAGAAAATTATTCTTAAAATCTCAAAAATCAAATCAAAATTCCTACAAATCTCCACAAAGTAAACTCACATAAGTAAATTCTAATTCCACAAAATCAAGTTTATCTTCCCAAAACTAATTTTCACTTCCACTTTTTAAGTTCAATCAATGTTGTTACAAGTTCAACCAAAATTGAAAATAAATTCAAAAACTAGGGTTACTACAACCAACTTTTAAGTCTCAAATTAACCAGTTGAAACAACTAAGCTCACTATTAAACAAAATCGTTACACCACTCACTAGTAAACTTAACAACAAAACTACCTTTAAACAATGTGACAATCTGACCAAAGTGTAAAGTAAGATCAAATCACTTTTAACCAGAATTCTAAAATTCTCTGTGACGAATATTCACAAACAGAAATATTATTCACAGCTCAACAAAATTCCGAAAAGGTAGAAATACAATTACTCGAAAGCTAAACTAGGACATAAACAAGCTGTTAAGCCAAAGTCCCCTTAAAAAAATTTAGCTAACTACAAACCTATGACAGATCTCACATGATATTAAATCCTAACCAAAATTGCATTAACTAAAGTAAAAATTCCATTACTTAAACAAAATTTCAAAATTCATTTCACTCAGTTAGTTACATACGTTCAAATTCAATTAATACCTTAAGTGCCTTTAAAACATTAAATCCTAACACAGCCTGATGTGAACTTAATTAATAAAAAAAAATCATTAAAATTTGCAGTCAACCGAAACACATTAGATCCAAAATAAATGTCAAGTAAATTAGATATGCACAGCATACTATTGAATTATAATCAAAACACAATTGAAATAAGAACTAAATATTATTGTATGCATTCAATCGAATAACTCGCAAGAGCCAGATGTAAAACTTTCTTTACTGAAATTATGAAGCTGTAATATATGAAGAGTTTTTTTATGTCAAGCCATTCAGGCATTCTACTGTGTATTTGTGTTCAACAGTTAAAGTTCCAAATCAATGTGTCAAAAGTACATATCTGTAATACACCCTATCAAGAAAAATCAATGTAAATATAAACTTAAAATCAATACAACCATTGCATAGACTTGCTGCTGTAAATGGTTAAATAATTAAAGTTTTGTACGAAGCGGAAGAACAAAATTGTAGAAATTAAACTTAACATGACAATCACCAGTATCAGGTTCGAAACATGCACGGCAAAAATGTTATATTAGTGGCAGTGGCTTTCAATGGCACCGATGTTATATTAGTGTATTTTGAGAACACCAAATATAAACTAGAGCTTTTAGTGGTTAGTACATTAAAATAAATCAATTAAGTGCATTGTGATTATTCCTCACCTACTCTGCTTACTCAACCTTGTTATCTGAGATTTTGCAGAAATGATGTAGTATGCAGTCTACCACTTTTTGTTAGCTATTTATTATCTAGTTGGTGCCAATAAAATTGCTTGTTTAAATCATTTCTTTTTCTTACTATTTTCTTGTATATTTGAATATGAAAGCTATTGATTTTTTGTTTTATGAAGCTACTAAAATTAAATTTAATGGAATTAAAAATTAATTGGTTATTAAATTAATCAACTGGATATGTGCATTACATAATTTTCATTTATATATTCTTAATCATTAGCCCAAAGGAATTTTAGCTCAGAAGGGCTATGTGTCTCGAAACAAGATTTTGCGTTGTATCGCTGTAATTTCCTGAATCACTTTTCAAATTGTTCCACCAAATATTATCACCCTCTAGTAATTTAAAAGAAAATAGAGGAAAATGGGATGAATGTAGGTATGTTTCTCGCATTGTGAAAAAACGACGATACCTAGAGCCACCAAATTTTGTAATAACGTAATCCTCCACCTGAACATGGGCACCTTGAAGCCCGAATTTTGAATTTCGAATATGTTTTATTATCTATTTCACATTTTGTAAAACTTTAATGAATTTGTGATTAACAAACTCAACAATTTCAAAGCGAGCAATGCACTGTACAGAATAATAATAATAAAAAAAAATTTATCGCTAGTATGCAAGACTATGTCAGAAATTCTAAAGGTATGCTGTTTTTAAATATTGTGTGATATTGCTGTTGAATTAAATTTTATGTCGTTTAAGTGCAGAGAACATGATATTTAATAAATAAAGGTAAAACACAAAATGTTAAAAAAAAGAAAAAAAGCCTTTTTTGAGCATAATATAATATCTGAAAGATTTCAGATTTTTTTCTTTTTTGTATTTATCTTCATATTTAAAAATAGCATTCTATTAGTGTCATCCAAGAAATAACTAACTGACCAAAAGTGGTAGGTTCCATAATGCATCATTACTGATTTTTCTTTTCTGTTTGGATTGAAAATAGAACTAAAAGCGATAATGTATTGCAACTGTGCCTGACATTCAAGGGAATTTCAAATAGTCCTTAACTGCAGCAAAGAAAATTACTTCTGTGTACTATATGGTTTTAAAAGAGATGAGGTCAAAACTGGATACATAAATGCAAAATTTTCTTTCATCGAGTTCCAGAATTTTCTTCTGTTATGGTGGTAGTACTCTGTACTGATTGCTTTTATTTGCTTTCCAGCTTTGTACAGTTGAAAAGAGACTGTCACAAAGTGATAAATAATGAGGATTAGAAGTTGTACTTTTCCTAATATTCTTGTTTCTGCTGCTATTTATTTATTTAGCTTTTTTGATAAGTATGGAACATGGAAAGCCATGTCTTTGGTAATCTTGATTTCATCAAAGCTTCATATCATTTGTTTAAATGTAATAAACGATAATGTAGGAATCATTTTGTTTTGTAACTAATATAGAGGGTTGTAAAAACTGTAAACTGAAGTGAATTCTCACAAATTATCTGACATATTTACTGAGTTTATTGAATATCTAAAAAAAATTTTGTTTTTTTATGAAGCTTTAAAATATCATTGAAAATATTTATGATAGCAAACTGAATTATTTTGCTTTTGAAAAGTTGATTTTCACAAGAAAGTTGATTTTCACAAGAAGAAAATACTTAAGATTGTATTCAGTTGTTATGGTCATTTTTATACTGGATTTGTTTTAAGAAAATATTAAAGGAAAGTATTAGAACAAGGCAGATAGGGTTTGATGATAACTGATTATAAAAATTATTTAAAAATTGGGCATCTTGTTTTGGAAAGAAATATAATGTATATGGAATTGTTGAAAGAATTTTATTTTATCCTTTTTTTCCAATTTTGTGTTCATTGTTGTTAATTATTTTCAGGGTCAATCACTGTAAATTGTTATGGATATTCTACTTTCTTTAAAAATAATAATATTAACTCTGTTGAATGTTCTCAATTTTATTTTTGATCTTTTTAATAGAAATACACAGTCCAGTCACATTAATGTGACCACCACGTACTTTCCATGTCAGAGTTAAATAACCAATCACAGAAGGCAGGTGGCAGCACAGTGCAGTTGAGCGTATATAAAGGGTGTGTGAGGGCTTCGGAAAACATTTCAATCGTTGGCGTATATGCAGAAACGAAGCGATTTATCCAACTTCCAAAAGGGCATGATCATTGGCTTTCGGGCCAAGGGTGGAAGCATTTCCGAAACGGCTGAGTTTGTGAACTGTTCGCGTGCCGCCGTGGTAAAAGTGTACCGTGCATGGCAAAATGGGACTGTCCAAAATCAGCGACGTGGCAAATGTGGTGCACCACGGGCCATAGATGACAGAGGCGAACGACGGTTGCGGAGATGCGTTCGGGCAGATAGACGGGCTACCGTTGAGCAACTGACCACCAAAATGAACCAAGGGGCTACCAAAAGTGTCTCCCAAAGTACTATTCAGCGAACATTGCTGCGTCTGGGCCTCCGAAGCAGACGCCTGGTTCGTGCACCTATGCTGACTGCTGTTCATCGACGGCGAAGGCTAGAATTTGCACGCCAGTACAGCAGCTGGACGTCCACTGAGTGGCGACAGGTTGCGTTTTCGGATGAATCGCGTTTTATGCTCCATCGGACAGATGGACGTTGGCGTATAAGGCGTGAAACCTCTGAAAGGAACCACCCTGCAACCATTGCCGGAACGGTCCAAGCTGGAGGCGGGAGCATTATGGTCTGGGGAATGTTTTCCTGGCATTCTCTAGGTTCACTGATCATTGTGGAAGGCACAATGGATCAATACAAGTACGCATCTGTCCTTGCGGACCATGTTCACCCCTACATGCGCATTGTTTTTCCTCAGGATGATGGCATCTTCCAGCAGGACAATGCGAGGTGCCATACAGCTGCCAGTGTACGTGCGTGGTTCGAAGAGCACCAGGATGAGTTTACCGTCCTCCCCTGGCCAGCAAACTCACCTGACTTAAACCCAATCGAGCATCTGTGGGACCATCTCGATCGAGTTGTTCGCGCCATGGATCCTCAACCGCGTAACCTAGCGCAGCTGGCCACGGCATTAGAGTCGGCATGGCTCAACATCCCAGAGAACACCTTCAGGGACCTATGTGACTCTCTTCCTGCACGTCTCGCAGCAGTCCGCTCTGCGAAAGGTGGTTATTCTGGCTTTTCACAGATGGTCACATTAATGTGACTGGACTGTGTAGTATGCTTATCTAATATGCATGCAAATGTGATTTCTTAAATATGATAGAAATATATATTTTTCTAAATTTTTTTCTTTTAAACTGTTGAAGAGTTTTTTGAAAATAAATATTATTTGTATAAAAAATATAAAACTTTTTTTTTAAGAAAACTTGTAGTGTTGCTTTCATTCAAAACAGATGTTTTAAAATTTTAGTAAATTATCTTTAATTTTAAAATATATGTTTGATAGAAGAAATGCATAATGTAAAAGTGAACAAGTTTCCCTAAGAATGCCTTTTCAGAGGCATCAGTGATGAGAAAAATAGCCTTTTTGGGCTCCTTTATAATTCGTTAAACAATCAGACAGAACTTGAGCCACTAGATATACTTATGCTTTTTGCATTAACTGTTATTTAAAAGAAAGTTTTAGAATTGTTCTATTGAATAAAGTTTCAATTGTTTCATTCAAAACAGAATAACAGTTGTTATTAGAATACACATAATATTGTGTTCTTTTCAAGACATTTTATGTATTTATAGACATTATTTATAGTGTTTAAAGGTACCAAGTATTATAAGAACTATAAAATTCAAAATAAGCCTTAAAAAAGTATCTTTTTAATCAGTGTGTATAATATATGATCGCATCAAGTAAAAATATATAAAGTTTTATGCATAGTGGTTAGCTTTTGTTTATTGGTTTGTTAAACCATGAAAGAAATGCAAATTTTATTTTCAATTATTGACTGAAGATATTTAATGGAGAATTTTAAATTAGTGTAAAAAATGATGATTGAATGATAATAAGAATGTAAGAGATCGTGTTGTAGAAGAAGTTGTCAAATATTTATGCTTCTCCTCATCCATGTCAATTAAAAAATTGTAGGGAACATATTTTTGAAATTTTGCAATATAACTCTAAAAAAAAAATTGAGCATTATCCTTGATTGTTTACTGGGCTATCTAAAGAAATAAGAACACTAAAATTCATTAAGTATTATACATCAGTGTAATAGTTCTATATTGCCACACAAAGTTAAATGAAAACAAAAAGTGGATTTTAATTGCTTCTGTTTTGTGGTTATCATAAAATTTATTTTTTTTCCTTTTTGATTACATATTTTACATAATTTTTATGTAATTATTATGAAATTTTACTGATATTTTGGATTTTTATTTGCTTAAGTATAAATTATGATTAATTGCTTAGGTATAAATTATAATTTTTATTTTTCTTTAGTTGACACAAATGTGCCTATGACAATGGTATCATTACTCCAAAAGATTTCTGCAGTACTATTTGCTCTGCTGATAGTCATGGTTGTTTACTACTGGTTTGTGATTCCTCTGCTATTACTGGGTGCATTATTCTTTTTTCTGCAAAAGATGTTTAAAGTTACCATGCGTGACTTAAAAAGGTTTGAAAACATATCAAGATCACCAATCTTCAGCCATGTTAGGGCAACTGCACAAGGTTTATCTACTATTAGAGCTTTTCAGAAGCAAGATGACTTTTTTGATAGGTTTGTTAAATAGTTTCTTAGTGTAATGATTGTAATTAATATTAATATATTTTTAAATCTTATTTTATGAAGATTAATTTTATTAGTAATATTAATAAATTGCTTACAAAAAGTTATGGGTATTTAATGGTCTCTCTTAAATGAGTATTAAAAAGGCAATGAATAAATATTATATTATTTTAAAATACAAAATTTAAATTACAAATGAAATTCAATTAAAAAGTATCATCAATATTTCATATTGGAGGTAACAAAAGATGCTTGCTGGCATTTTATGGGATGTTGTACAAAACTGCTAAGTTATACTGCAAAATAGTTTGACATCTCAAACAGACCCACAGAGGAAGTCATTGAATTCTGTAATTGATGAAAGAAGGCAAACGTGAGTATCTAAGCATTGATGTAATGCTACTGATATAGGATTTAAATTTGGAGACTGTAGTAGGCAAAGTAATTTGTCTTGGTTGTGTAACTTTTAGAATGACATGACATCTTGCAGTCATCAGTGTCACCTTCAGAATGAAAATGATGTCCATGTAAGTTCTTTTTTAGATTAAAAAATAATCAGAAGTTACACATAACTAGATCGAGTGAATAGGGTGGATGTTCCATCGCTTTAATGTGCTTTTGTTCAAGGACCTTAATTACCAGTCTGGCTGAATGAGAAAATGTGTTGTCATGGTAGAACATGAGTCCTCTAGCTTTCACTTCTTGTAGACTTTGTGAAAGACACTTAGTGGTGTACTAGTTGGCATTATTTTGTCTGTCTTCTGTCCTTCCAGCTTGGCAGCTTTGATCAGTCGTGGACTTCTGAAGAAAGCAGCGTACATTATCTTTTTCATGGCACATTGTCTTTTGTCTTTTCACCATTGTGTGCATAGGATCATCTTCAAAGACCCATACTTTATTTTTTTGACATGTTGGAACATCAAAAAATGGTAATTACATTTCATCACTAGTTACGATTTTAGAAATAATGTGGTGCCACATCTTTAAATAATATAAGTAATCTTTAAGTCATTTAAGGGTTTCTTTACTGATTCTGCCATGCTTCTCTTTTTGGTGTTCAGTTAAATTATGGGGAACACAATAGCAAACTAGTTTTTGCATATGCAATTCTTCATGAATAATTTTATGTATGGTGGCAAATCCAATGTTAAGTTCTGTCTGTATCATTTAATAGGTGCAGTGATTATCATTGATTGACATTTTCCATATGGCAGACACATCATCTGATATATATAATGGCCTTCCTATGTGTTCTTCATCTTGACTTGTGAGCTCTGTGAAATTCTGTAAACCATCTGGATGCAATAGCATGAGATGGACCTTCATTTCGAGATACTAATTGTAGATGTTGAATTCATTCTTCATGATTTAGTGCCATAGCACGATAATGTTCTCATGTCAAATCCATTTTTCTTTTTGCTTAAAATTTATTCTATGTTAAACTACTTGCAGTTGACCAATAAAAAATGTGCTAGGTTCAGACAAGAGTTTAACATGGATTGTTAGATTTTATGCATTCTCATGACTCTTAATATTTAAAAACGCATTTATTTTTATATTAACATCATCATTTGGTAAAAAAAAGTAAATAAAATATTTTACTTTTCTTCATACATACCTGGAAATAATTTAAGTAATTATTATTTTATGGTAAGTCTCAAAAAGTACAGGTTTAATTTTTATGTATGCAAGGAAGAGGGAGTTTAGAATGTCTTTTATGTTTTGGATTTAGTATTTCTAATAAAAAGACATTGATGTCTGAATTAATTAATTGTGACAAAATTTGTTTAGACTTAAGTGAATGTGGTTCAGCATGTGAAGAAAAGTGAGAAAAAAGGTGATCATGTGAAGAAATAGCGAAGGACACAGAAGAAACAAGTTCCATGATTAAACATATATTGTTTGGATATTAACTGCAGGGCTAGAGCAAAGATACTTTATCACAGAACAAGAAATTATGTCTGTTCTAATGAATTCAAATAAAACTAATTGTGGAAAAGTCAAAGAATGAGAAACAAGCTATATTGTTTTAGTGGTTAAAAAAATATTCTTTGAAAGAAATTACTGAAGCATTTTTCAGCATAGCAAATCCACTTCCCCGCACTCATTGTGATTTATAAGTGTTTGACAAAGCTGCATGTCCTGAAGATATAGTGATCTCGATTTAGTTCTGATCCCTCATAGCAAAATGTATTTGGGAGAGCTAACAAACTGAGAGATCAAGCATTTATTTACTGATATACAAATGGTTCTCTGGTCTGATACAAATGACCTGATTTCTGTCCTTCAGATATGGCCATAATTTTAGAAGGTGCAACATGCATTTCAATTAAAGAATTGAGTTCAAATAAAATTCTTGAGTATGTGTATAAATAAAAAAGCTTATAAGATGTCTATTGTTATGATAAATAAGTATTTTACTTATTTGCATTTTTTATTAGAGCAATCAGTGCATAAAATGTTATGTAGAAATTTAAAATTTGGTTATAATTGTAGATTTATTCTTTGTTATTGATATGTACATAGGTTATTTTTTTAGTAAGGTCTGTTTTTGAATGTAGTTTGAAACTTCGTACATGCACGAGAGTGAATGCATGCTCAGGCTCCGGGTATTATTTGTGCAGAAACCGTCCTATTCATGGCATCAGTTTGTAAATTTTTTAGTGTGATATTAAAATGCTTAAGAAATGGAGTGCTCCGCTGACTGCAAAATGCAATTAATCATCCAGTTCTTAAGAGCAAGAAACAGGAAAATTGCAGATAATAACCACCTGATTTGTAAAATGTATGAGGGCAATGCAAGGAGGCATAGAAAAATGGAAAAATAATGACATTATTGAAGGAATATCAGGAGACACGAAGAAGAGAAAACGATCATGGATAACTGTTTATCAGTTATTACAGGTGGTAGAGTTTTTTAAAAAAGGGCATTAAAAATTTGCTTGTTATGATAAATGTTTTAATTTATAAGGCAGTTACGTAGAAAAGTATAGAGTTATTTATAAATGCAGAAAATAAATGTTTTTTGTGAAATGTTTATTTTTGTTATTGAAAAACAGACATTACTTAAAAATTAACTATTGTATATTGTATATTCTTTTTGATTATATATTTTATCTGTTGAAAATTGTAAGCTGTTTGCTGTATTATAAATTTTTTTTTTGTGTTTATTTGCCTAATATTTGCATTTTTATTTTGCTAGATTTACACAGTTGGTGGACCAGCACACTTCACCCTGTTACTTGTATTATTGTTCTATGCGATGGCTTGGAATTCGAATGGACTTTTTATGCCTTCTTATAGCTTTAATAACATCCTTATTTGTAATATTTTTTAGAGATGATGTGAATCCAGCATTTTCAGCTCTGGCTCTTGTTCTAGTCTTGCAGGTAATTCTCCTCCTCCTTTTTCTTTCTTTAAATTTATTTTACTGCTTTGTGTAAAGCCTAGTGCAGGTACATCTTCCTCCTTCTTTCGTTTTTTCTAAATTTATTTTACTATTTTGTATAAAGCCTAGTAACTTACGATGTTGCTCATTTATTAATAAATGTTGAGATATATAAAATAAAAGCCAAGCTTTCTGCTTAAACAAAAACATATCCTTAAAGGCAGTGGTACTTTGGTACACATTCACTTTGTAATTAATCCACCTGATACATATCCTGTTTGAAAGCAAAAATTGTTTGGGATGCATTTGCTTGGAATGTAACTTAATTTCTTTGAGTCTTGACTGCACCCATTGCACTTGTTAACATCTTTCAAGAAAATGCTATGACCAGTTTTGCATAAAAGCATGGTAATAAATGCATGACAACCTCAGGTTACCAGTTTTGCATTCAGCCATACCTGGCACCGTTTCGATCAATTGTCTTCGATCTTTCGGCACATGAATTACTGCCCTCTTGATCAGTATAGCGGTTAGCAACACTGCCTGCCATATCATTAGGCTCGGTTTTAAATCCTGGAGAAGGCATGGATGTTTGCGAGTGTATGGTATCTGTGCAGCATGGAGGTATTCAAAATACTGTTAAGCTGAAAATCTTATCAAGTGGTTTGGTGTTAGGGTCAGAAGGGTGGGAGACCCTTGAATTATTGAATTATCAAAATTGAGGTGGAGCTGCACAGTTGGTGTGGTGGGATTATGCTTGTATGACCAATGGTGAAATTTTAGTTTGCTGCCTACTTTTAACTATAACATGGGTTACTTTCTTTATTTTTCTCATACCTTTTTTAATCATTTTATGAATTATTTAAACATATTTTGTTATTATTTTGTTATTGTTATTCTGTTTTTATACTATTATTATAATAGTGCAGATTCATTGTTCATATTCTGTCATCAGCGTAACTCAACAGTGTTAAAATAATAACAGTAGAATTTTTTGTGTTAAATGGATTAATTATTTTCCCTTTATTTTTTATTGGATAATTTTATTTGGTATACATCCAACTTGTCCATGGATCTAGCACAGATTAATGAAGTATACTGAGCTATCATTGTATTTTGATTAAATTGCCAGATTCTTAATGTAAATATTTTAATACGAAAATTGAAAAGTTATTGGATTTAAAAGATTTAATCAGTTTAAATAATTGACAAAGTATGCCTTTTACATGGCATAAAATTTGAATGAAACACAAAAATGCATTTTGAGAGAAATAGTGGGCAATTTTGTTTTCTCTTTTTCTTCTCAACATCTTCTAATTTCCATTAAATTATGTATTTGATAGCCTTTAATTTCTGTCATATTATATATATCATTTAGCTTTTAATTTTCATCATATTATTTAAATGTGCACATGCAGTTATGGTTTTGCTAATTTACCTTTGAAGAAGGATTGCGCTATCTTGTTTGCCTCTTTAATTGTTCAGCCAGACATATGAACTGATGCTAATCAAAGAAAAAAAAATTATTACCTCTTGAGTGATATAAAAGTAATTTGTTTGATGTTATACTAAGAGTAAAACATCCATGTAATGACTAACTGACAGTCAAAATATTTTTGAATTCCCAACTTCAGTTGTATTTTTTACACCCTGCAAATTCTCCTAACATAAAAATTGACTCTAAAGAGCCTCTAAATATTAATACATGCCCAAATTCATTTACGGATGGATCAGAAATAGATGAGAAAGTGGGATCAGCATGTATTTTCCATAAAGACTGAAATCTAAAAATACTGTGGAAAGGAAACCTATACCCAGAAAACACAATTTTGCAGGTGGAAATTTTAGCAGTTAGAAAGGCAATAGAAATTGCAATTAATAATAAACATAGTTAGCTCACAATTCAATAAAATTATCTTTCTTTGATACATGCAATAATCAATTCAAACATCCTTCTCCAATAGCAAAAAAAAACCTTTCATCTCCTCCAAGAAAATAATCAAATTAAAATTTACATGTTTGAGTGAAAACATATGTAGGAAATGAAGGAAACAAAAGATGCTGGCTCCTTTGCTAAAGATGCAGCTACCACTTCTGATTCCATTGATATTTCATGAGTATGTTGTCATGTACTTAGTTTAGGTTATAAAATTACTTACATTACATAATTAACATTACAACATTACTTGCATTTCTTTACAATGTCTTTTTGGATCTTGCAAATAGATCATTCCAAGTGTTCATAAAAAATATTGTATCCAAATATTTGAAATAATTTTATATTTCAAATATAAAGTTGTTAT
>KK114049.1:225535-282601 GCA_000611955.2 Stegodyphus mimosarum | reverse complement strand
AAACTCACCTGACTTAAACCCAATCGAGCATCTGTGGGACCATCTTGATCGAGTTGTTCGTGCCATGGATCCTCAACCGCGTAATCTAGCGCAGCTGGCCACGGCATTAGAGTCGGCATGGCTCAACATCCCAGAGAACACCTTCAGGGACCTATGTGACTCTCTTCCTGCACGTCTCGCAGCAGTCCGCTCTGCGAAAGGTGGTTATTTTGGCTTTTGACAGATGGTCACATTAATGTGACTGGACTGTGTAATTTATAATTTTGTTACATTTGGTATGCTGAAAAAATTTTTACACCAATATAATTCATAAATTTTCAAAATCTAAAAATACATTATTTATATTTTCATGAAGATTTATTACTGTAGAATCATAATTGTACAAAATATTCATTAAACTACAAGTATTTTTCAGTTACTGCAAGTAATATTACAAATTGCCTGCGTGTTTAGTCTAAAGCATATCAGTATTTTCTAGAACATGAATTCTACAAGATTCGGTGAATAAGATCTGCATTTTGAAAAAAAATATATGTTGATTTATACTTTTTATAGTAATCTGCATAGAAATGTTCATCACTTAATCTCTTATAACCAAATACAAATATTTCACTCTTCAGTATGTGTGTGGCTACTAAATATGATGTTCCAATTTAATATCAAATACCTTGGTAATATTTTTTTGTGTGTGTGTGATGGGAGTCAAACTTTTTATGTCTTATTTTTTGTAATGAGCATAAAGTTTACCTAAACATAAATATAAGGATTGAAAGATATATAAAAGTTCGATTTTGTAATTTTTTCAAAACTGATTTCTTTAAAAATACCTAAACAAGAATCGTGTCAATCAAAATATTTTTGTAACTGGAAGTGTATGTCTGTGACTAATTGTTGTGGAAATAAAGGTCATTGTATATTTAACATATTAAACAGTGTTGTAATGTATAAAACTATCTTATATGTTAGTAGTAGTCAATTATGCTTCACAGACCTCGTGTGATCCATGAAAGCCCCCTTCTCCCCAACCAATGACTAAGGTATCAAAATTTACTGCTATTAATGGAATTTCTGAATTTATATATATTTTCGTAGTCCTAATAATCTTAGACCTACTTCCATATGAAAATTATTTTAAATTATAACAAGTACGAGAATCTCAAAGTAACCAGGCTTATTATCCCAAGACTATAGTTCTAAACATAACTTATTGTGTGCCTTTGGCTCCAAATGGAACTTAAGGGAGTTTTTGAACGTACATTAATTGGCCAGTGCTTTTATATGCTTTTTTTTTAGATCTATCAATATTATTGAAACGAAATTAGTTTTGTTTTTGATTTGTATCATATTGTGAATCTTGATTAGAATATTTTTTCTCTGTTGTGTATGTACATGTATGCAATTCATATAGATTTCTTTCTTTTCTTTCTTTCTTTCTTTCTTTTTTTTTATACAAACACTTAATTAATTTAAATGTTTCATAACTAAACTCTCAGCACTTAGTGAGGTAAATGATCAGTTTATTTTGGAGACATAATTGCATTTTTGGTCTAAGCATGTTATGTCATATGAATAGAAAAATTGTGGATAAAATAGAGATACCATATACGAAGGGGCAAAAGTTGTTCTTTAGTATGCAGTATGAAGCTTCTCTATTTTGTGCGCAAAGTATGTGAAATACATTTAGTTGCATAAAATATAGATCTCATACTGCCAATTTAAATAAGCTCTTTCATGGAAAGATAAATATTTGAGTGTAAATTCTATTGTTGTTTGGAAATGATACATTAAGGATATTTATGTTATTCAGGTAGTCATAAGTTAAGTAGGTATTTTGTTTCTGGGCATAAGCTGAAATGTATAATTTCAAAAAAATTTGAGATGAAGAGTTATTTTATAAGTATGCTAAAATTTTAAAATGTTATAGATATGAAAAATAAGAAAAGATTATATTTTTTAAATCTAATTTTAGTTTTGTAGATCTGTTTATGAACATAAAAATCTAAATCCTTTTCATACTTCTGTTCTTGCCAAGAATAATGGTTATTAATTTATCTTATTTTAGATCACAGATTTTATAAATAAGCCATTATTTACCATATTTTATATGATATTATTATATCATATTTTAGTCATCCATAATAATGAACAGCAAAGGGAAAAAAAGAAATACAGTGGAGCATCTGTAAATACAGTAGAACTTTGAACCTCTAAAGTTCAAAAGTATTTTTTTTTCTTATTCTTCATCATATGGGACTAAAATATCATGTAATAAGAATAAGAATAATAATATCATATGAAATATGTTAAGGTGAACATCTATAAATACAGTGGAACATTGACCAGCTAAAGTTCCATTGTCTTTACAGATTTTTTTTTAGATAGTTTTTCTATCATATTCTGTGAACTTTCCAATTACCCTCTTTATTCTAACGGTTTTACCGATAAGCACTGAAGTTCAACATTTAAAACGGCTTTGTAAGTCCCAAATTACAGGCGAGTAGAATTTCAGTTATAAGTGCTGTGTATTCCTAGTTCTACCATATCTATCGGTTTGACACCCATTATTATTATCATCACCTCATCATCAGTTTAGTTTTAAAATGATGAATGAAACAACTTTAAACTGCATATAAATTAATATTGTGTTATCAGTTTTCGTTTTCTTGCAAAAGCTGTTAATATATAGAACATACTTAGAAGATATTTAACATTTTATGTATGTATTTTCCTGAAACATATTTTATTATAAACAATGATCATTCTAATTCTGTTTCCATATTTGATTTAGTTTTTTTTTATTTATCAGAGTTTTCATTAAAAATTGTAATTGTGCTGAAGAAATCCATTTTGACTGTCAAAAAGTGTGATTTTGTTATTTTCCCTTTTGCCTGAAAAATACGAATTGTATTCTGTTTCTTAGTTTCAACAATCACACACATTCTTAGTTTCTTAGTTTATGCATTATCAATGATGAAATTTTTAGTTATTATCAAATCACGAGCAATGTAAGAAAATTATGAAATAAAGAAAATTAACTGAATGTCATTCAGAGAATGAAGAAATTGTTTTGATTATTCGGTTTTGAAAATTGGGTGTAATAACAGTGTTACAGCAAGCATTTTACTTGAAGCTAAAATGAAGAAACAAATGTCGCCAATTCGTCATAAAGTCATTGATGACGATGGCAAATCATTAAGTCATTGATGATGACGGTAGATCACCAAGATAGCAAACTCAAAAACAAATTTTCTATTAGAAACTTTTTTTTCCCTCCCATCTGCTTCAAACTCCAACACATTTAAAAAAAATGTAGAAATTCACTCAATTAATATTTCTTGTATGATCCTTGTTTTAGAAGAGAATGAAAAGTTTATTTTATAATCTGTAAAAATTTCAAAACTTTGCATCATATGTATTTTTAGACGTTGAAGATTTGAAACCATAAATTTCAAACAGTCTAAAAAAATCGAATGATTTTTCAAAAATTTAAAATTTGCAGTTAAATTACAATTTTTTGCATTGTATTTAATGATGTAAACAATAAAATTCTTTTATCCTTAGTTCATTCAGTAAATGAAGATATGTGTGAAAAGTCGGTTAAACATTAAATAAAAAAATTTAAACCCAATTCTGAAAAAAAAAGAAACACTTCACCATATTGCATTATCATCGACAAATAGTGTGTGTACAAAATTTGAGCTCGACAGCTTATCGAAAAGTAGGTTAAAAGTCGCTGACAAAATTTCCTCCACAGTAAAACATTATGAGTGAACTAACTAAAAAATTGAAATTTTAATTACTGAATTATTATTGTTTAATCTTCATTAAACAAATGTAATAACTCATAATTGTTACATTATCTATGATATGATGAATAATCTGTGTGGGAGATAAAAAATTTTGTTTCTTCTTAGTTAAGTAATATGTACCAGTTCATTGTGAGACTTGGGTGTGATTTGGAAGCAAAATTCACATCTGTGGAACGTATTCAGACTTATGCTGAAGAACTTGATTTGGAAGCTGCTCCTGTAATCGAAAAAACAAGACCTTCCCCTGACTGGCCAACTCGAGGACGAATTAGTTTTAATGATGTAAAACTGCGTTACAGGCCTAGTTTACCTTTGGCTCTTAATGGTTTAACATTTAGCATTGAACCTCAAGAAAAAATTGGTATTGTAGGCAAAACAGGCTCTGGTAAGAATTCTTTATATTTGAATGAAAAATATCTGTCAGTGTATTTTCTAAATGACTATTATATGTGTGTAGGCTTTTTAAATTTTCTTATCTGTTTTCAGGTGATTAATTTTCATGAGTTAATTATTATTTCTTACCAGTGAGAGTTTTCATGCAGTGTAAAAGAACATTAAATTCAATATAATCTGTCTATCTTGAATTCAATGGGCAAGAGGGAAATTTAAATAGTTGTCAAGATATATGTGACTTCTATACAGACTGTGCTCTGCTATACTGGTGTCCACATTTTATTAATACTAGTCCATGTCTAGCAAGGATAGTGCAAAGCCCAAAATCCTGAGACCAATATCTGGAATAATCTGATACCCAGACCTCTAGACCAGCATCCCCCCCTTAAAAGTCTAAGAAGGGAAAATATAATATTCAAGCAGGTGTGTGATCAATGATGCTACATTAATTGCCATTATTTAGTTGCTTTTAGTCCTTGAGTGGTTCTGCAAGTAGAGGTTAATATTTTCCTGTATGGTGTAAACGATGACTAAAGTCCAAAACATATATGTTTGGAGTAGGATGTCACTAATACTTGTTTTCTTATGTTGGCATAATAGCAGGATGGCAGAAAAAAATTAGATCCAGAAGAAATAAACCCTCTGAGCAGCTCAGGATTTTAGGTCCATCACCAAGACCGGTATTTAAACAGCATTTATTAATTGAGTCTGTATAATTACTTAATTTAGTCTGTATTTTCATGAACTTACATTCATTAAGGTGATATTTACATTATTAAAGAAAGTAAGAAAGCAAAATATCTGAAATTAGAAGCTAATATATGCCAAGTAGCAAAACTTCTGATCACCAAGTAAAGCCGGTCATAATGCTCTGAGGGTTAAGTTAACATTGCAAAATTTGCACTTCCTTAACTAAATTGATCCAGCTTCTTATTTTTGTGAGCTATTATTATTACAACAACCTCAGCAAAATTCAACTTTAAATTTTCGATTATATCAGAGTTCAATTCTAGATCTGTGTTCTGTCAAAAAGTGCTGTACGATAGCATTCTTTCTTTGAGCAGATGGCTGATGTGTGCAGTGATTTAATCAAATTAACCTAATCAAAATTATAAATTTTCCATGATGATTATGCTTGTTCATTAATAATTAGTGTTCAATCTAGGGAAATCTTCATTAGGAGCTGCCTTATTCAGAGTAGTAGAATTAACATCAGGTAGCATTGTTATTGATGGAATCAATATTGACGAATTAGGATTAGAGGATTTACGTTCAAGAATGTCTGCCATACCTCAGGATCCAGTTCTGTTTCAAGGAACTGTCAGGTAATATTGCTTTCATTTAAAAACTATTTGTTATGTGTCACAAAAATAGCATTTACTAGTATAATTTGGTAATTTTTATTGATGCACTTCCTCCAAAACTTACATCTTTTAAAAAGTAAATTAAATTTGAATCCAAAGTTGATAAATTCATCAGCAACAAGAGTTAAATTTAAACATGTAATAGCTTTCTTGATTTTGTTTAAACTTGAACCATAAAAGATAGTATTTGAGTCTTTGATATTGATATTTTACTTGATTTTTAACAAATAATCTACATATGTTACTAAAGCTGTATATACATACAACTCGTGAATATGCTCCTCAGACGAAAAACTTAGACCTCTCTAGTAAATGAGAATTAATATTTAATTTATCCCCTTTTTTTAGCATAAATGACGGCAGCATTTTTGTTGACTTAGATGCTGCAAATACATGAATATTCTTTATGAACATATGCCATCAACTAGTCCTGAAAATTGTCAAATTTTTTGGATGTCTTCGACTGTTCTTGACTTATTATTCTAGATGGTTTCATAAATTTCAGTAAACATTGAGCTCTTTGGATTGTTCATGAAATCAGTGAGTGACAGTTGTCAGTATGGAAAATAGGTTTGTTCTTACTTGGATTATCAACAAGATTCTGGAAGGAGGGAGAGAAGCATCTGTTCATAAAAAATTTGGTGGTTCTAATGCATATTAAGTACAACTAGGGGGCCTAATTCAGAGCATATGAAATATTCTAAGACATCAATGGCCCAACTTTGCCATTTACCACATGTTGCACTTAATCTTCATTAAAGATTTCATTTTTGTTTTGTTTTAATGTCAGTCAACATTCGTGAAGGCAAAAACAGAACTCCTCAAATTAAATGAATTCTTTCCAATCTTCTGCAGTCCTAACCTTATGTAGTTTAGACCATAGCAGCCATGCTGTTTTATGTGTAGTCCTCTATGAAGTTGTAACTTCCTTTAAGCAGATAGCTGCTGCATGCTTTGCTGTAATCAAACAAGCCAAACATTTAAGCTGCACTCATGTATTGTTTACTTATGAAGGATATTGCATGAAATGAATTTTAAGAGCATTATTAAACTTAGAAGGTAGACTTATTAATGTACATGATGTATTATAAAAGATAATGCAACAGAAATATAGTTTTAAAATGAAATATGTATTTACATTATCTTAAAACAAGTTCTAATAAAATAATTTACATTTTTATAGTTATTATAAATGATTATGTACACTTGTTGCTATAGTATAATCTAGTACAAAAATCTGTTTCAGGTACAACCTTGATCCTTTGAATGAATTTGAAGATGAAATATTGTGGAAAGTTCTTTCAGAAGTAGATATGAAATCAAAAGTTAATATCTTATAAAATTTATTTATTTTACATTTTGTTTGTATTTTACACTATCCCATGTAGCATGTATAGCTTTTAATCATGCTGAAAGCAAGTATTCTTCATTCTATGAGGAAAACCGTAATTTGCAATATAGAATCAATAATAGGTGTGGTATAAGCTCTTTTATTTATCTGATAAATAATAAAGTTTTATTTTTCAGCATAAAAAAATGAGTCATTTAAGATTCAGTGCAAGTTGGTAGAATAATGCTTCAATATTTTTTGTTGGCAGGAAGATTGTCAGATAAACTTTAATTTCTAGATTGTTTGTGAGGAAATTTCAGTTCACCAAATGATTAAAAATGCCAGAAGGAAAAATATTTATAAATTTAGTATGATTTATAAAAGATAGTTTCTTGTGATATGTACCATATTACTTTGAATTATACAAGTAGGATTTTAAAATTAAAAAACTGAAGGTAATATTAAAAAATAACTTTAAATTCAAGCTAAGATCTAATTTTATGTCTCAAAAATTTAAATAAACTTGTGGCTTAAATTCAGGGCAGTATTATTTTAATAATGCAAATGACAAAGTTGTACCCAGTGCTTGCAGAATAAGATTATCTTCCAAATTGTATCAATGCAAAGCAAACAATTATGAGGCAAATTGATGTTGTTTTTAAAAGGCTATTTAAAAACATCATCATTTTCTTGATAAATATTTTTGCATGCAGGTTAGCCTGTGTACTATTAGTGCAAAATGAGTTGGAAAAACTCTAGGGCTGCTGCCTGAAATAATATAAAACACATGTATAATTTTACCTTTTCTGTGAAAACATTTGTCTTGGGAATCAGTATGCACTTTCCAAAATCACTAGTATTCTTGAAGCAGTTCTAGAAAGCATATATTGGTATGTCTTTGAGTTGCTTTCTCATAATTACTTAAATAGCTGGAATGTCTGCACAGTGCTATATTTTTATCACTCATTTTATCTTGGGGAACAGGAAATAATAACTGTGAAATTGATTCTGGGAATCTTGAAAGAAAGGAAATGCAGTTATCTTATGGTGTATGGAAAATATTGAATTAACAAAGATATACACAGTCCAGTCACATTAATGTGACCATCTGTCAAAAGCCAGAATAACCACCTTTCGCAGAGCGGACTGCTGCAAGACGTGCAGGAAGAGAGTCACATAGGTCCCTGAAGGTGTTCTCTGGGATGCTGAGCCATGCCGACTCTAATGCTGTGGCCAGCTGCGCTAGATTACGCGGTTGAGGATCCATGGCGCGAACAACTCGATCGAGATGGTCCCACAGATGCTCGATTGGGTTTAAGTCAGGTGAGTTTGCTGGCCAGGGGAGGACGGTAAACTCATCCTGGTGCTCTTCGAACCACACACGTACACTGGCAGCTGTATGGCACCTCGCATTGTCCTGCTGGAAGATGCCATCATCCTGAGGAAAAACAATGCGCATGTAGGGGTGAACATGGTCCGCAAGGACAGATGCGTACTTGTATTGATCCATTGTGCCTTCCACAATGATCAGTGAACCTAGAGAATGCCAGGAAAACATTCCCCAGACCATAATGCTCCCGCCTCCAGCTTGGACCGTTCCGGCAATGGTTGCAGGGTGGTTCCTTTCAGAGGTTTCACGCCTTATACGCCAACGTCCATCTGTCCGATGGAGCATAAAACGCGATTCATCCGAAAACGCAACCTGTCGCCACTCAGTGGACGTCCAGCTGCTGTACTGGCGTGCAAATTCTAGCCTTCGCCGTCGATGAACAGCAGTCAGCATAGGTGCACGAACCAGGCGTCTGCTTCGGAGGCCCAGACGCAGCAATGTTCGCTGAATAGTACTTTGGGAGACACTTTTGGTAGCCCCTTGGTTCATTTTGGTGGTCAGTTGCTCAACGGTAGCCCGTCTATCTGCCCGAACGCATCTCCGCAACCGTCGTTCGCCTCTGTCATCTATGGCCCGTGGTGCACCACATTTGCCACGTCGCTGATTTTGGACAGTCCCATTTTGCCATGCACGGTACACTTTTACCACGGCGGCACGCGAACAGTTCACAAACTCAGCCGTTTCGGAAATGCTTCCACCCTTGGCCCGAAAGCCAATGATCATGCCCTTTTGGAAGTTGGATTAATCGCTTCGTTTCTGCATTAGGCCAACGATTGAAATGTTTTCCGAAGCCCTCACACACCCTTTATATACGCTCAACTGCACTGTGCTGCCACCTGCCTTCTGTGATTGGTTATTTAACTCTGACATGGAAAGTACGTGGTGGTCACATTAATGTGACTGGACTGTGTATGTGAAACCATTATCATGATTACAAGAAATACCATGTTGCAAATATCATAATGTTTACTGAATTGAACAATATATATATATATATATCTTCATCCACTGATACAAGTTCCTTTACAGATAATACCTTTCTAATCAAAAAAGGCATGAACATCATTTTTATGTGTGATAGCTGCATGCAGGCTTTCATAAATGGTAATAACTGGCTGTCTTTCCATCTAATGCTACATTTTGTTCATGGATCATAATACTGTAGGCAATCTTTTCCATTATTTCTTATCAGTAACTATTTTTACAGAAATCAGAACCCTAATTTGCATTTTGCATCAAATCCAAATACCTTTATGAATGACTCTTTTGCTCTATTATAAAGAATGTTCATCCAACTTCAGAAGTAATTGTCAGTTTTTTCGCATTGTTCCCACTGTGTCTATGAATGGCCATATCAATTAGCATCTTGAAGATTTTGTATCTCCTGGTTGTCATAGAAATGTATATTCCCTCATGAATTAACATGCAAGGTAATGTTACGTTTAGCTTCTTTTAACATGTGGTACATCTGTGCAGCTGTTTTATTCAGTCTGAAAAAAATTGATGTATCTACTTACTGGACAATATCTACTGCTTCTAGGAACACACATGCAAAATTTTTTATGTATTATTACATCAGTCCTGGAATTTTTGGTGCAGAGATTGTATAATTAATAAAGATAATGCAGTTTGCCCTCTTCTAGAATTTCTGTCTAATTTCTTATATATAAGTATCATACTGAAAGTAATGTAAAAGTCAGCCTAACTTATTACCTCATATATTATTAACACTCTGTCATTGAGCATGAGAGGCACTTCTTGATTTACTAAACTTTTTTATAGATAAAAAGTTTTTTCTTACAAAAATCAAATGATGTCCTTATTAAACTTCGACAAATTATAAAAATACTTATGGGACGATAAATTTTTTTTATAGTTTTAAAAGGAAACTATTTATATTAAACAAATTTTGTAAAATAACTTTTATAAAGTTGTTGTACAAGACTAATTATAGATTTAAATTCATTAAAACTGGAACATAAGTATAATCTCTCATTCATCTGATTCATTAGCAGATATCTATCGTTCTACTTCTCTCTTATAGCATGGTAGAAACATGAAAACAACATATGAGAGGCAGGTTGCTATGTGACACTTTTTGCGCTCAGCGTAATGTTCTTTTACAAGTCTCCAAATAACATGTTTCACATTTGCATCTTTTTGGAGGTATGTGTGGCTCATCATAAGTATGAGGTTGTTGTTCTTGGTTGGCAGCGTATCTCTTTATTTTTGTTGTAAGTGTACTGGCATCCCAATAGACTTCAGACTTCATTGAACAAGTTGTCCTAACAGAAGTTCATTAGACAGCTGTTTTATGAACAACCTTCTTTTAAGAGCTGTGTACCCATTACCTATATGTGTGATTTGAGAATTGATTAAAGTAATTAACTAATTAATTTTAACATTGTAAAAAAAGATTATGATGGGCCTCTCTTTTACATTCCAAGACACATTATACGAACCACACATTTTGTCTTAGAGTATCTACCTCTAACTTCGTTTCATTGTAGAAACTGATTATTTCTGGTTTTTGTTTTTCACAGTAGAAAGATCAATAGCTTCGTCATCATGCAATGATGATACAAGAAGGGCGTTTTTGTTTTTTCTTGGCATGTAGGACACCAAAACATTACCATCCCTACTGAAGCCAAAATTACTGGTGTGTTGTGGTCTGGCTTTGTCCCAAATAAAAGTCAGTATTTTTTTCAATGTCGTCCTCTTCACTTCCCTGTTGTTCCATTTCTGATCTCTCTTCATTTTCCTCTAACCATCTTCTGAATCAATGTAGCTTTCAACATCAAAATCTTCATCTTTGACACCCTCACCATCTTCATTTGATGCCTCCAATACAAGGTGAATTTCTTCAAGGTCTTGATGGTTTCTCAAATCAAACATTTTTTTGGCATCATTTTGAAGCCTGAATCAAATAAATATCTATAATGTTGCTCAAATTTTGTAATAAGCAGTATTTTAAATTATTAAAACATTTTACATTTCATGACATGATCAGGTTCAATGTTCTTGAAAAGCCAGAGCCAAAAAAACGTACTCAATTTTTTAAATAATCATAAAATATTTTATTATGTGAAACTGCTAACCAAAAAATATGATACAGTATTAAAAAATCAGAAAACTTACTTGTCAAATTGTGATGTAATTTGGCACAATGAGCCTATTAGATTATTTCATATGTCAACTGGAAATGAATAAATACATTCACTGACTGACCTTATGATTACCAATGGCACTAGAAGAGAAGAGGCTAACTGAATGGAGAAGAAGTGATGCTTTTTGAAGGAGATGGGACAAACAAAAGTGTAAATGGATGAAGAAAGTATCTTAATGGAACGGTATGGATGGTCCACTGCATATACACAATGTCTATTTTCAACCATTTCAAAAAGGAAAACCAAACAGTGAGATAAACCAAACAGAGGTAAACCATACAGTGAGAAACCTTTAATATACCAAATGAATTCGAGTACATGTTCTTTGAGCTTTCTGAATAAGTGGGTTTTGATCACAATGCAATATTAAAGATAGTGAAAGACGTAGGTTAAAATAAAGTATGTACAAAGTGGATATTTAGATTATTAATAGCAGATATTATTGAGAAAAAGACAATCATTTGCACTGAATATTAAGTACTGTTCATAATTCATTTCTGAGGATGACAAGTACTTCATTTTGTTTGATATTTTGGAGCACATCATACTGTGACCAGCATTGTCAAGAAGCCAGTAAAAAGAAAAATTACGAACCTGAATGTGATATGCATTTATCATGGTGACGTATATACTTAACTGTTTTTGGTGACAACTTACATGGTAGCAAACTGGGCTTTATCCATTATAGTGTCAGGGTTTCTCATCTTCAGAATTCTTCGGAAATATTGTGATTCTGTTACTTTAGCTCGTTTTATATGTGTAGTCATTCACTCAGTTTTATTCTTGGCATCTTTTTGTATTCATCAGTTCTTTGGTTTTTAAGTATGTAGTTTTAAAACTAAACAGACTTAATATAACTTCTAATATAATCATTTTTGGTTTTGGGCCAGTCATTATTCTAACCAACCAACTCTTTGGTCTAACTGAGACCATTATTTGTTGAGATAAATAGGGTGCTTGTAAAGCAATGGTAAAACAGTGCTCACCTGAAAGTTTCCAAAGAGGATTTGAGAATTAGCTTCAAGAGTGGCACAAGTACTTTACTTGTAATGAACACCACATTAAATATAGCTTCAAAAATAGCCAGGTGCATTGCTTATAATGGAGACTGTGTTAAATACAGCTTCAAGAATGACATAGATGCATTGCTTGCAATAGAGACTCTGTCAGATAATACCTTGCTATAAAACAATAATCACTAGCAAACATGTGGAGGATCTTTGCCAGATAATAAAATTTAAACATTGATTTTTACGTTGCATTGAGTGCAGGTCTCTTATATGCTGTGATCTGTGTAAAAAATAAAACCTGTTAAATATGATGAAATTCTGTAGCAATATACAATTTACAGTTATCTTTATATTACTTTCTTTTATGTTCATGTAAAGGTAATGTAATTTTTAATAGTTTTTCCATACCTTTTTTTTTATAAATAAATTTTTTGAGATTTTAAATTAAATGCTTTGTATAATTTATTTTTGTGGATCATTTTCAGAATGATTCTGTAGTGCTGAAAAAAATATATTAATGTATATATACTTTGCTGTCATTAAATTTTGTTAAAAGTGCATATTTAGCGCCTTTATAATTCTTTTCAGAATTTTTAAAAAAATATTCTAATTTTATAACTGTATCTGGTAATTTTTTAGGTATGTATTGAGCTAGTTTGATGATTGGTACTTTGAGCGCTTACGCTTGGCAGGTATTTGGGTTACTGTGTGAATTCACCTTTATTATACCAAAAACAAGTTCTTTCCCTTTTTTACTTCCTTGTACAAAGTAAAGGAAATATTGTAATCACAAAAAACTCCTGGTATCATATTTCAATGAAAATCCATTTTGACCACTATCCAATGCAATTTAACGATGTTTTTGCGTGACATCTCTATGTAAGGACAGAATAAAGAACCCTTTTTTCCCAAACAAATTATAAAACTGATTTAAAATGGATTCAAAAGAGCTTTTTTCATGGCGTCTGTATGTATCTTGCATAACTCAAAACCAAGTAGCCTCAGAAGGTTGAAATTTTGTATATAGGATTGCTATAACATGTAGTTGGGCACCTCCCTTTTTGGTTGCAATCGGCTGCACCAAAAGTATATGAATATATGTATATACCCACTATGCTGCTCGGCTCTTATATGTTAACAAATAATTGCATATTTTTTGCTTTGAAAATGATTGAATTATGTTGTTCTTATCTTCCTGTTAAGGTTTTTATGCCTTTAGTTAATTTGCATGCAATTTGTAGAATTATCAATAATTTAAAAAGTTGTTTAAATGCGACTAAGCCTAATTTTTGTTTAACATAGCAGCCATATTTGTTTACATTCGAAACTTAGCAGAAAAGTGAATTCAGTTTCTGCACCTTCAGTATCTTTTTGCGGAGTGGGACCAAAATTAAACTTTCATGTTTGACACTGAAAAATCTGCCTTGTTGCCTGCTGGCCGAATGCTTGTTTTTGTGTGGAAACTGTAATTTTAATTGTAAAAAAAAATTTGTTAATTGTTTTAAGTGTATTTGGTGTTTTATTTTATTTTTTTCTTATATTTTTCAATTTTTAATTAAGATATTTTGAGGTTTTATGTATTTTTGTTTTGTCACAAACTGAGAACAAAATTAATTGAATGAGACATATATTTCTAATGAAATTCAAGGAAATAAGTGTTTCGTATTAAGAGCAAATATTGTCCCCATTCTGCCTTGGACAGAGAAGAATGTTTGTGAGTAGTGCATGTGCATTAGGTAAGCGGCACTGAATCATCTGTGAAAAACTCATTCTTTTTTATTTGTTTTATTTCTTTTATACATCTTTTTAGATTTATTGTAGTATTTGAATAGAAATGTGGCAACAATTAGATAATTCTTCACATGATATAATTTCTGAGTTATAAAATGAATGAGATGTAACACTGTTAAGTGAACCTAGTGCCAGAGTGTCACTATGGCAAATAAATATAGTGAATTTTAAAAAATGCATTTATTCTATTGTGGTGTATGCGCTATCAACAAAGTAGATTTAATTCAATTCAATAATTCTGGAAAAAATAATATAATTTAATTATTCCATAGAAGGAAGTCATGTGGTGTGTACATCAAATTTTTTAAAATATCAATCCTTCTACTGCACATTTCTAGGTTTAATGACTTCAACATTTTATTAATTATAAAATTAATCTGACTTTGAAATTGTCCATTTTATTTATTAATGAACATTATAATAAAGTTATCTCACATTGTTAAAATAATGGTAATATATTAAAATTGAGTTGTTTTAGAAAATGATATGAAAATTTTGAAAAAAAAAATTCTTTTTGTCTTACTTTAAAATGTGTTTACTTTTCACACATAATTTTGAATAACTTTGTTGTAAAAATTAAACAATGTAATAAAAGTTTTAAAATTTCTTTCTATTATATTAAAATAAATTTGAATGTTCCAATCGTTTTTTTTTAATACAATGCACTTTTTGCTTATTTCTGAAAATGATTTTCAAAAGTCTTATGATTTTTATTGTCAACAAATTAGCAGATATGAAAGCCTAGGACATAATTTGCCAATCTTTTTCTGGCTCACTCCTTTTTTTAAAGTTTAATTTGCTCAGCATTATACTCTTGAAGTTTTTCAGTATCCTTCTATCTTTGCACTTTGCAACAAGGATGTGTTATCTTTTGAACATAATCGAGGGGCAGTGGTTATAAAGACATTAAAAGTTTTAGGTGCTTATTGCATTTGCACTGCTTCAAATTATTTATTAAAATTCGTTGTGCAATACCAAAACAGAATGGTAACTATCAAAGATATTTGAAAATGTTTATAGTAATGAGCTTAAAACACATGTACTGTTCCTACAATACAATATGCAGTGGTTTGTATCAGAAGAGCATACTGTTTGGGCATACTGCATATTACTACAAGTCTGGATTTGTGGTCTTGTTTTTAGAGTATAAGGCTGATGAATTGTAACTTCTAATACCTTGGAATAAAAAATAAGATTATGCACAATTTGGACCAACTTTTGTGAAGGGTCGATCAATATGATTTGATACATCTGCAATATTTATGTAATGAAGTGGGTCTTTAAATATTTATTTCAAAAGTACATAACCAAAATTTCCGAGTGTGTTCTTAGTTGCTTCTTAACGCACCTGAAACCATTAAAGCCCTCACCCCGCAAAATCTCAGTACCCACAGGGTGAATTAAAATGTCCATGTTGAAAATCTGTGGTCTAGGAGCATGAAGTGTGGTTTTATTGTTGTATCAAGGCTAAATTGTAAATAAAAGTATCTCGGTGCTTAGTGAATGACTTAAGTCTTTTGACTGCATTTTAACCTGGTGATTTTGTTCCTACAATTTAAAAAATGGAGACCATTTTACAAAATAATAATTCAGCTGGAAAATAACAAATTTGTTTCAAGATGTTAAGAGTGGAATTTGATATTTTCAGATGAATTGTTATGTTTTTTTTTTTTTTTTTTTTTATTTTTTTTTTTTTTACATTCATTTTCATTTTTTCCATCTTGCAGATTTCTTCATTAGAAGGTGGGCTGGAAGCATATATTGTAGAAGGAGGAAATAATTTTTCTGTTGGAGAGAAACAGTTGTTGTGCATGGCTAGAGCCCTTCTGCATCAGAGCAAGGTAAATTAGCAGCTACTTAATTATTAACCATTAATATTTTCATTTGCTTTTTTAACTGAGAAGGTGAGGAATATTGCAGAAATTCATGTTATGACCTGTTGCTGTGTTAGCATTAAAAATATTTAAATTAAAATTATTATAAGGAGCAATTATTTAAGTATTATTATTAATTATTATTATTAGTTAAGATTTTTATAATTAGTCATCATATTTTTCTGAAATTATAATTTGCATGTTGGTAATATTAAGTGCACAGTCATGAATCTGTTCCTTTTAACTTCTGGCTGTAAACATGGCTGGGTGGATAAGGCAGGAATAAGACATTGATAAATCTAATTTCAGAAAATCACCATATTTATTTGCAGGCACATCAAAATTATTTCTTTGGCAGACAAATTACTTTTCAATCATAGCTGACTACAAATAATTTTTATATGCATAGATAAAAAGATGCGACGTCATTTCAGGCAAATAAGCAGCAGCATGAAAGTGTAAGCGAAAGAGAACGCAGTAGTTCAAAGGAAGACGGGAGAAGTTGATGGTTTCAGTTCTAGTTAGAGAGAAAGTTTTGATTTGCAATTATATGATTGGGCAAGGAGGTACCTGCATTAAAATGTTACATAATTTTGAATTATCTCAAATTTGAGAGAAAGGATGAATTTAGGGGAAGAGTATCAAATTTAGAATGTTAATTTTGAGGTCGCCAATTATTTTTTAAAACAGCTATCATATTTTGTTATATCTTGCATATATATATACTGATGAAAAATTTATTTTGTAATTTCTTTTCAAGGTTGTTTTACTTGATGAAGCTACTGCTTCTCTTGATAGTGAAACAGACAAAATAATCCAAAAAGTTTTGCGAGAAGTTTTTTCTAACTCAACAGTTTTAATAATTGCTCATAGACTCACAACTGTGGCAAATTGTGATCGAGTAATGGTGCTGTCTGAAGGGAAAGTAAGTTTCATATATTTTTTGCATATGATAATTGTGTTCTAAGAATGCTAATTACATTTCTTTTATTCTTTTTGTGTAAAGTTTAAATAACATTAATTTTATATTTTTACATGTTGAATTTTGGATCAGGGAAAAATCATTTATTATGACCCTTAGTTATAAACAAAAAATAGCAACATATGTTTATTCATATGTTAAAGACAATATATTTTTGGTAGAATCATTGATTGTTGTGGCAGAGGTTTTCAGGCTTGTTGAAAGCAAAAAATATTTTCTCATAAATTAGAGAGATATAAATGGTGTACTTACTGCTGTAGTATCATCAGAAATTAGAAGAATTGATTACCATAATTTGCATATGAATACTTTATATACATCAAATTAGAGTATTGATTATTTCTAATATATAAAAACGAGCAATATTCTGTAGACTTTTGCCAACTTGTAAAGTGACTAAATCTGCAAAGCACTGGTATTTCACATTGTCTGCGTAAGGTTTAATTGTCCTCATATGTAATGTAAATGTAGTCGAGTTTTCCATAGGCTCTGCCATGAAGGCATTTCATGCCATATCATAATTCCAACTTAGTATGAATTTGCTACCATTAAACACAGTCCAATTCAGTCATTGACCCACAAAATTGCCAGATCTGACTGCATGTGATTATTTTCTTCTGGAAGAGTAAAAGGAAATAAAGTTTGAAGAGTAAAATGATTGGTTATGTACTTATACAAAATAAATAAATATATAAGTAATAAAAAAGAAGAACTGAGGGGACTGCTGAAATTTGTTTAGCTGTGTTGTATTATGTATTAGGAAACATGAAAGGTCAATTTCTAGAATGTGTATATAAAAATGACAGCCACCCTCATGACTGTATTTAGAACCTAGATTTTTTTTTTTTTTTTTTTTTTTTTTTTTTCATCTTATTTTTTTTTTTTTTTTTTTTTTTTTTTTTTGGCCGGGGAGCTATAATTTAATGCTACCATTTTTATTTTCCAGTTAGAAAAACTATTGCTTTTTAACCCTTTATTTGGCATGGCTGCTCAGAAGCAACATATGTTTTCACTATTTGCCTATTAAATGGTTAAATAAATTAAGAAAGACATTAGTTGCTAGTTCATTTTGTCTAGTGAAGCCATATGTAGGTGATAAACAAAACAATTCATTTATTTATTTGTGGAAATCACTGTTTATTCTGGAAAAATCACTGTCAATTTATTATCACTGTTTATTTGTGGAAAACACTGTTGTCTGCACAGAGCTAGTACTATGAAGAGGTAGATGGCTACTCTACTACAAATAAAGATCAGAAGTGATCTCCTTTATCTATAGCTTCTGCCTAAGGAATTAAGGAATATGAAAGTCATTCCTGGAGAGGGGCGTAGTAGCATTTACCACAAGTTAAACAAAAGCCTTAGCGATTTTTTAGTGCTTTTGGAATCTTTTTATAATTATTAAATTATTTAATACTCTTAAATGGATTGCAAGGAACTATAAAATTTTTAGAATGTTGTTATTTGAAAACCCCTTGTGTATTTTTATCTGCAAGGTTAGTTGCTTTATTAAACCTGCCAGTATTATATTTTAGATCATACTTACTATAAATTAATTGTTTTTCCACACTCCCCCCCCCCGAGTACAGGAGGCAGAGAATTGATTTTTCTACATTTCTGAGTTTACATTAAAGTACACCTAGCCCACAGTTAAATTGCTTCATCCTGTCTTAAAGCAAAATCAAATGTCTTAAATAAATCAGCACATGTTGGTTAATAAAAGAAAAAAAAAATGGAATTAAAAAAATAGTGAATAACTTAAAGGTTGTAAGTAATTCTGTTATCTTAAATTAGAAATTTCCTTCCTGCCTGTATGCAACGGGAAGAGTTTCAGTTTACAGCTAAGAAGATATATATGCTTTTTCAACATTGTTATCTACATGCTGGATGACTAGAGAAATATCAGGACAAATTTTAATGTTTTCATATGCACTTTAAAAGAAATTAGCAGCATCAATAAAATTCAAAAAATTTTCTATCTTAGATAAATGTGAATGAATCTATGTTATGTAAATCCTACAAGCTTTCTACAGATATGTCACTGTCAATTGTTTTAGAAGTTCGTATCTGTTTTGGACATGGTATGGTATTATGCTTTACATCACAAAATGCTCTATATTTATTGAAGCCATGACTAAAGTTAAATATATGTATTATATAAAATTACATAAAAATTATTATATAAAATGCTCTCTCAACAAGCAGAAGTGCTTTACTTGCTATCTGAAATTAATCTGTAGAGAACTTTTTAAGGTAGGTGGTGCTATGTGCAGAGAATTTTTTATTAGTGGGAAAAGTGCATTGGCCTGTAAAGATGAGAACATGAATTGCGTATCTGAAATTAATTGTTTATTAATGTGTGTGTGTGAATCAAGCTTCATAATTGTAATCATGGCATTCTCACAATTACTGCAGATTACTCTTAACCTAGAACCCACTTCAAAAAGATATGAAAAGAATTTGGCATACTCCAAAGAAGCTAATACCATCAGACAGTTCAAGTCCACTCCAGAAGCTTTGAAAATGTGAAATCTTGTCATGGAAGGTGATGCTAAATTGTGCTTTGCTGAATTGCTGTTGATCAACCTATATAGTAAAAGCAGTAAAATAAAGGGAGTTATTTATTTCCTTTGTAAAGGGTGAAGTGAAATTTTAGGTATCACTGTATCTTAAGTAAGAAGATATAACAGCACTGTTAATAATAATAGAAGGAGAAATTTTAAAACTTTTTGCAAGCCTTAAATTCTTGGTGTAGCTACTTTTTTTAACATGGTAAATAAAATCTGTAACAGTGTCATTCCACTATTTCCTGGTCTGTCTGATACCCTTGCAAAATGTTTTATATCAGTTACAATTAGATTTCAATACAGCAACAACACAAATGCCTAGTATTTAAGACACAAATTGTTGTTTGTGAATACTCTGAATAAGGAAACAAAAGGACATTTGTCAAGTAGAACGTGATTAGTTGTTTGTTGTTGCATGATAGTTTAATTTCTCATTGAAATCGGCATGAATTACTCTTTAAAAGTAAGGTAGAATCCCATTTAGTTATTAATGGAATTGATAGAAAATATTACTGTGGCAGTTGCTGTGGTGAGCCAGAAAATGCAGGAATGAGTATGCTCAAATTTTAATCTGAAATAGAATTTTGTGGTTTCGCAAAGTATAAACATACCAAGAATATGCAAAGTCAGAGGAAAAATATTTTCGGTGTTTATCTTACATTATCAGTAACTATGTAATTCATCTAGAAGTTAAACAACAAAAATCAGCATTATATTTGCAAATTTTCACAGGACTAGTTTCGATGATTTTACCGAACCATTATTCTCAGCTCCTGAAGTGCAAACGAACGAGATAAGATATAGTGATTAGATAAGATAAGAATGGCCGGTCAGTAGTAAGCTACTAGCACCATGTATTAATGAAATGAGAACTGAAACATAATTTTCTTAAAGGCTGAAGACAAAGATGGATTGGAATTCTGTAGAGACATCAGGTTTTTACGAAGCAGGAGACATGAAAAATATGCAATTCCTTCGCCGGGAATCGAACCACGGACCTCTGAAATACCGGCTCAGTGTGCTGACCATTACACCACGAAGGCACGCTAAGAATGTGGGAGATATACCTTATATACTCCCCTTTTTAAAGGGCGACTAGGGTTTTAGGGGACCTAGTCACCTAATCCTGGGTGTGGAGAGTCATCATCCACAACCCTTTTAGTTCGGGCGCCACTGTTCACTGTAGAGACATCAGGTTTTTACGAAGCAGGAGACATGAAAAATATGCAATTCCTTCGCCGGGAATCGAACCATGGACCTCTGAAATACCGGCTCAGTGTGCTGACCATTACACCACGAAGGCACGCTAAGAATGTGGGAGATATACCTTATAGGGTCATGACTACAACAGATTTTTTTAAATCTGAAATGCCTCTAGAAAATCCAATTCACAAATGCAAGATGTTTCCTGAATAATTTTCGCTTCAAAAAAATTGAAGGTGTGATTTTCGAACCAACAATGCTGGACAACAGAGGACTTCTGTGTTTCGTTTTTTCTAACATATGCCTGATGTTCCTTAACGCGAAATTTTAAGGCTCTCTTAGTTTGAGCAATGTAAATTAAACCACACTGGCAAGAAATCCTACAAATACCCCAGGAATTCTTATCTAGAATGGGGTTCTTAAGTATGGAACTCCTAATTTTATTGATAGGAGAATAAACGACCTGAAAGTTAAATTTCTGTAAAATATGTGCAGTTTTATAGCTAAATGATGGAAAAAAAGGAATGACAACAGAATTCTTATAATCTCCTAAAACAAGAGTGTGCCTTTTGATGTGTTAAGATGAGAATTTTTTAACTGCTTGACTAATAACGTTAGGTAAAAAGCCCCTGTCAATAGCTACTGATTTTAAATAATTTAGTTCTTGATCAAGAGCCAATTTGGAGGAGCAAACTTGAAGTGCACAGAAAACATAAGAATAAAATGGAGCTAACTTTTGTTCAGCCAGATGACATGATTTGAAGTGTTGTAGAAGGAAAACTGATGAAGGTTTACGGTAAACCATAATACTGAAGTTGGATATGTTACGTGTGACCAAAATGTCAAGGAACAGAAGAGAATTCCATGTCTCAAGTTCAAAAGTGAGCTGAATAGCAGGATCAATGGAATTCATTATTAAAAGAACTTTGTTTAAATCATCTTGTTTACCATCAAACAGGGTAAAGGTATCATCTATGTAGCAGAACCATACCCGGAAGTTTAAAGTTTTAAATAATTTTGATGTTCATAATAATGCATGTGGATGTCAGCCAGGATAGGACTGAGGGGGCTTCCAATGGCTAATCCCTCAGTTTGCTTGTAATACGCATTTTGGAAAACAAAATGTGTTTGTTTCAAATAGAGTTGAGTGAGAGAAATTAGCTCATCAATTTCGATGCAAAAGAAATTAAATTTATGAAGTCTGGTTTCTAGACATCTTAATGCATCCTCCACTGGAACATTGGTGAATAGTGATTTTACATCAAAAGAAACTATGAGGAAATTTCTAGGATAAATACTTTTAGCTTTCTTTACAAACTCTATTGAATTTTTAATGGTGTAAATGTTATTATCTAATAGAGTTAAAAATCTAGGAACTAAATATTTAGCTAATGGGTATGAGGCAGTGCCTAAATTTGATACAATAGGGCAGAAAGGAATACCAATTTTTTAAATTTTGAAAAGAGCATATAATCGGTTCAATTCACAACAGATGGGATAAGCAATTGCTTTAAGTTGATCAAAAGGATTTGTGAAGATTTGATTGCAGTTTTTATTTTTGTGGTCCGAAGATGAAGGGTCTAGTTAGATTTGGTTTCAAAGGCTTATTGTTGAATTTCACATTATGAGCGATAAGATGCCTAATCTGAAACTTTACTGAATTTGAAAGCCTTTTTGATAGGAGCCAAAATCTTTGGAATCGAGGGTTTTGAGGTTTGTGAGAAGTTAAAATTATATTTCAGAATTCTCTCTTGTTCATCTGATAAATTAACACTAGAAATATTAACTATTGGCTTAATATTTACAATAAGAAGATTTTTTTGAACTATTTAAATTGGAAGACTGTAAAAGAATTTTTTTGAGTTTAAATGTAAGGGTGTTTCTATGATGGTTAACCACATTCGCAGTTCTAGACGAAGACTTTTGTTCAATGGCAATGAATTTTGGATATGAATTAGCAAGTTCCAGATGAAGCTTATATAGCTCATGTTCAGTTTTTGATAACTGTTGATGTGTATCCCTTATGAATGACCGAAGCAGGGCAAGTTTGCAGTTTAAGAGAATTCTTGAAACGCGATTGGAAGATTTTTTTATTAGATTTGATTTGATTGCGGATCAATTTTTTACATTTAGAAATTTCTGTCATATCAAGTGTAATTTAGTGAAAGGATTAATGGATGAAGGCATGGTAAACAATGAAGAAAATTAAACTAAATTAACTAACCAATAATAAATCTCAAAGCATTAGAAAAGTTTGACACTGAAAATAAATACAAAACAAAATATTTGCAACCAAAAAGCATGAAATCAGATAAGCAAAGCACAATATCAAATGAGAAAAATTAAAATGTATAAAATGTAAATCAAATTTAAAAATTAGAAGAACACTTACCGAAACTCTTACAATCAAAAAATGGTGAATGCACCACGTGGAAAAGGAAGCAAAATATAAGTCTGTTTGGGCCTTCGAAACTAATACAATCACAAAATGGTGAACACACTGCGGGGAAAAAAGGAAGCAAAAAATAAGCCTGTTTGGGACTCCTACAATTAACATAGAATAACACATCGAACTGATTTTTGTTGTTTGACTTCTAGATTAATACACTGCCGGCCACCCAAATTTTAACAACAAGAAAGACAAGAGATATCATAACAAAATTTATTTAGTAGATAACATGTTGACCAAGTATCAAATGATTAATTTTATAGACTTCTGTGAAGTGTGGTTCCTTTCAGAATCAGTAGCCAGAGTAGCCGCCATTGTTGGAGATCACCGCTACCACATGCCTTGGCATTGATTCACAGAGGCTTTGGATGTGTTCTTGGGGTACAGCAGACCAAGCAGCTTCCACACGTTGCCAAAGTTGATCTGGTGTGGCAGCTTGGGATGTAATCTGGGTCAATCGTTCAGCAACCATGGACCACATGTTTTCTATCGGCGAAAAATCCAGAGAGCGAGCCGGCCAGGGAAGCTATTCAATCTGGCGATTGACGAAGAACCCTCGGACAATGCATGCCACATGTGGTCGTACATTATACTGTTGAAATATGGCTGTGGGAAAGCCCTGAAGTGTAAGAAAGGACAACTGGCTCCAACACCTCAGAGATGTAGCACTGGCTGTTTAAAGTACCGGCAGTGCATACTAGAGGAGTGAGAGAGTGATATCCAATACCGCCCCAAGCCATAATACCCGTTGCAGGACCAGTGTGGCGGTGCATAACGCAGCTGTTCAGCATCCTCTCTCAATGATGTCTCCAGACTCGAATCCGACCATCATGATGTTGCAGACAGAAGCCTGACTCGTCAGTAAAGACAATTTCATTCCATTCTGCTGTCCACATCCTTCTTTCATCACACCATTGGCGGCGGAGACATCTGTGGTTCTGCGTCAAGGGTAGACGGAGCAATGGACATCTTGCGAACAGACCACTCTGCTGTAAACGACGTCAAATGGTACGCGCAGGCACTGGATGATGCATTACGGACTGAATGTGCTGTGCTATAGTTTGTAATGTGACTGAGTGATTCGTCACTGCCATGGGCACAATGTTCCTGTCATCACATGAAGTGATGCACTGAGGTGGATGCGATCGAACATGTCGGTCCGTCATACCCTCCTGCATGCAACGGTCATATATCTGTATTACAGTTGTTTGGTTTCGTCCAACATGACTACCGATTTTCTTGAGAGATATTCCATACTCTCGGTAGGCCACTGTCCTTCCACTGTCAAACTCGGATACTTGATCAAACAATGATTGCTGTTTACTACAATAAAAAACCACAAGAAAAACACAATTGCCGAACTTGAAATCATCGAAAACTCCAAGCTTTAAATAGTGCTTTGAAGTGGCGCCACAGGTGCGCGTGATGTGCGTCTACGCTGAAATTCTAATGATTTGCATATCACCTCCTCTAATGCATATTGTAAATTTCATGTAATTTGCATGCTTTCTTCAGTGTGTTGCATTTACAGTGGCCAACAGTGTACTTGTTCAGCATGTTATTCTATCTTAACTATGTAATTCCTTTCCCCCCTTATACTATATAATGATCACCAAATCCTGGAGATCATTATGTTTTTTGTTTTTTACCTAGAATTTTCATTCCAGTTTATCTCTTTAGTTTATGTTTCTTAAACATAATGTGATAAAGACATTACTTGGTTAAACCTTTTTTTTTTTTTTCCTATTATTTAGGTTGTTGAGTTTGACCAACCAACTCTTCTACTGGCTAATCCTAAAAGTCATTTCTCACAGTTGATGGCCATGTCACGTTCTTCCATAAACCTGTAAATTTTGTGTGAAACAGTTTTATCATAAAAGCATATATTTCTATAACAAGAGACTTTTTAGAATTGTTTTGATGTAATTGTGATTCAAGAGAAGTTTGTCTTTCTGCTAAGTAATCATACTGAATATATTGTGCATATTATAAATATTTTTGATAAAATTTGTTTACTGTCATGTTACAAAAAAGCGTTATGTTTTGTATTTGAAAGCAAAGTCCTCTTGTAGAAGAAAATGCAGCATATCTTTTGTACTCCGTAATTTTAACTTTGAATATTTCAATAATAAATTACATTGTGCAGTTGCAGTTTATAAATCTTTTAATTGTTATTCTTCAAATACTTCTCTCTGTTCCCCTCTCCTTTTGTTAACTTATAAAATTAAATTCAGAACTTAAATTTATTGTTCACAATAGAATATCTTTGCCTTCAAATTCGTTTTATGATGGTTGTAATAAACATATTTTCATTTCTGTTAAGCATATCTATTAAGCATTTAATAAATTTTTTTTCTACAGTTCTTTCTCCTTACAAATTCAAATTTTAATTGTATACAAGGTGATATTTGTCTTTTTGCTGTTACTTTATGTGCTGTATTTGTGTATATGTTCTGTATTTTTACAGGGAATCATTGATATTATTTTTATTGTCTGTTTTAAATGTACATTTATTAATCTTATCATCATGGAAATTATTTGTAAAATTTCATTTAACATATTTGAATATGAAGTTTACATCATTCAAATTTAAATAAAATATAACTTGCCAATGGTAAAAGAGTTCTTCAAAATTTGTAAATTTATTCAGGCAATTATCTTCTAGTCTGTATCTTTGCTGAATAACTTCTGTATTCAAATAATTTTCTGTGAGTATGTATAAGGAAGGACTTTTGTGTATTTGTGTAGTGACATTTAAAACTATCTTTTAAATGTTAGTGCATGTTTATTTTGTGCATTATTGTTAAAAATGTTATAAGGAAGATAAACTTATATGTTGTTTTTGTACTTAAGATAGTCAGTAACGTAGCACATTTATCTTTAAATTATTTAATCCCAATTCTGAACTATATATTCTATTATTGGCTTGTTATCATTATTATGAAAAACCTTATTTCAAAACAGGCAGTCCTAAGTATGACAAAACACTCTTTATATATATGAGAAGCTTTATATTAATCAGTAACTTTACTTTATTGTTTTATACTGTGGAATAATTTAATATCATAATACCCTGAAATACCAGTTTGGGGTATGATATTAAATTATACATTATAAAATAATTTAAAATTAATATATTGTTTTATACTGTAGAAAATACATAATGAAGTCTAGGGATATTATTATGTATTTGCAGATTTTAACTCAAGTTTAGTTATTGGTTACTTTTACGCATTTAAATTCTGCAAAAAATAAGGAGAGAAAGATGTCTAATATTCTTTGCTGATTTTCTGCATAGTTTATTAATACATCTTTTTTTCTCAAACATAATCATAATGTCCTTATCTGTAACTTTTGATTTTGAGTTGTCTGTTTTCAGCAATCATTCAAAGTAATCTTTTGAAATTTGATTTCCTTTTTGCAACCTTTTTAGAAATGTAAAGGAGTAGATAAAGGTGTATGTTGTGCTGTTCAGAAATACCGTAAGTGATATGTGTTGCAGGGCTTTGATGATATTGATATGATTTTAAATTATTATTACAAACAGAGTTACTTTGAAAGCATTTAGTTACATGAGACAGGTGCTTTTTGGATTTTCCAGTTTTTAAATAGAAATAGTAATAGTAAATACCTTTCTTGTAATTTTAACTTCTGAGTAAATGCAATACTTGCTTTTTATGTTTTTCATAATGTCCATAATACTTTTTTATTTTAAAACAAATGTTGCATAAAATATTTCTTTTTGTATTTGTTTTCAGTATCATTTTCCTAAAATTTTATGTGATAGGAAAGGTTGTTTCAGTTTTGTAGGCTAAGTTTTATTTATTCTTATTATAACAGTATTTCTATATTTTGACGTCAGACTGTCCTTAACATTTACCATTCCCCCTCCTTGTTATATTATGGTTATTGGAAGCATATTTGTTTGGAAAAAGTCAGATGTTATTTCATGCTCTTTTAATTTAGAATGTATTTAATAATCGGTATTGAAAGTAATTGTTTTTAACTCTTGTGACATCATTATTGAGTGGGATATAATTTAAATAATTTACGATTCCATTGTATATAAGGTTATTTATAAGTGTTTTTGGATTGGTTAAGTGTTATGACTTTAGATGCCATACTATTTTGTAACTTGTTTTAGAGTATAAATAATATATTTTAATATATTGTAGATAAATTTTTCTTGTTTGTTTGTGCTTATGACATGTTTTAATGTGATAAATGTATTTTGTTACCATTCATGCAATATTTCATCTCTTTTATTTTTTTAAATGCATACATCATATTATATAAAATGTTGTAATAATGAATAATGTGTGACATATTTTAACTCATGAACGGTTGTTGTAAATTAAGTAATTCAAGAAATTTTTTATTGTAGAAATGGTGCTATTTTAACAGTGCTTGTATTAATAATTTATTTCATAAATAATTATATATGCTTATGATATATATTTGATCATTGATTTGTTTGAAAGACAGCTTCTGAAATTCATTCATTTAAGAGATAAAAGACTAAAGCTTCTGAAATGTATTTTAAGGTATTACTGATTTTATGCTGTTGTTGAATAATGTGTGATATATAAATTATTCTTTTAGAATAAATAGCATGATTTTTGACTTCATTTTGTCTGTTCTGAAAGAAATTAAGAAATAACTTTCAAATTTGAAATCTGAAATTGAATAACAAAATTTACACTTGAAATCGATATCAATTTTTCTGTAGCTCAAATGTTTCTCTCTCTCTCTTTTCAACTTATTAAAGTTCAGTTTTAATTGCTGACTTGCAAAATGAAGATGAATATTGTAATTAATCTTCTCAAAGTGAATCTGGTAATTTTATTCTTCAAGAAGAGCCTAAAATTTCAAATCAGTAGAGTAATAATATAGTTGTGCTATTTTTATGTGTACTGTAGGATGTACATGTTTTAAAATAGTGCTCTTTCTAATTTAACTAATAAGTGTGAAATGTGTATTTATATACAAACATTCTTGCATTGCAGATAAAATCCTATATTGTCTATTTTTATATCCCGAAGATATGTACTTTTTTGATTAAAAATAAAAAAGAAAACACTCGAGTTTTTATCTTTTCTTCAAATTTTTATCTTTCTAAAAATTCTCATATTATGTTTTGAAGAAACTGGTAACTTGGCCAATTGATATCACTTTGGAAGATCGTCAATGGCTGAATCCCATACAAATCACATGAGCAGCACAGGTAGAAACTCTGCAAAAATAATAAGCCATGTTAATTGTGCTTGGGAAATTAGCAGAATCACAGATCTACAAAGAACATCATCATTAATTATCTTGCATTATATGCACTACCATCGTATCCTTTCAATAGCTGCCTAGACAGTATAGTAGTTAGCGATGCTGACTTCCATTCCAGTGGACTCAGCTTCATGGATATTTGTAAAGATTTAATGTGTCTGCCACAAAGGAGTACTCAAAATACATGGCGAGCCACATGAGAAAGAGGTTTGGGAGATCCTTTACCCTCCCTCCCCCCAAGGTGTTTTCCCTCAAAATTGGATGGAAGCTTAGCTGCTAGTGAGGTTCAGTAATAACTCATTGGTAACTGTGGTACTGCATAGGCATTGGCATAGCTTTTACCTGTACCTGAATCCCTACAATTTGCAATGACAATATTATTTGAAATCAAGTGATATCTCTAAATACAGATAATTCATTACATGGGTATTGGAAAAAATTGCTGATGCATCCTAAACAACTCTTTAGGCAGATGAAACATATTTTTTGTTGTGTGAAAGTATTAAACCCCATAACTGTCAAATATTGACCAAGAATAGTTTACAAATATATATAGGGGAGCTAGTGCATTCATCACAAATAACTGTATGGTACAGTCAGGGCAACAGCAGAATGTGTGCAGCTGGTGTGGGTGGCAAAATTTTGAGACTTTATAGGAGAGCAGAATTTTGGAGTCACAGAGTTTACTCTAGTTTGCAAAATGTCTAGTGTCAGCTCTGAATGAAGTTACATGGCATGGCATTGTTGGCCGATTCTTATTTGAAGAGCCTTGTGCAACAACAGTGCCTGAAAAGCATATCTGTAATACAACAGTGCTATCGAAAATTTTTTGCAAGAATATGATATTTTGTTCAAGGGAATGATATCTTATAGATGCTCTTATATTTATGTAAAATAGTGCACCATCATGTAGCAACCATTGTGAAGCCGTTTCTCATGAGAGTATTTGGTTTCAGTTGGCCGAATCCTTCATATGCCTTACTATCCCCCCAGCATTCGTTTATTATACTGGCTCGGATCTGTACCTTGGTAGTCTTGGCATCAAGGGTTAAAAACACAAGCCTGGTGGTTCCAGAACCCCAAGAAAAGATTGTTTCAAAGCAATTCTAAAACTCTTGCACTCAGAATTAAAAGATATAAGTTCTATGCAGCATAAACTAAGATAAATATGCATACCTAATCCTAATCTAAAGAAGCATAACATATCTGAATAAATGCTTAAATATACAACACATATGCCCGCAAATTAGATATTACACATTTAAATAAACCATAAAATTACCATTCTGAAAACAACAAAAATAAATAAAACAATACAAAATTTTACAACAGTACAGAAAATCAAAAGTACAAGCAAGGATCAAAATATTTACTACAATACTTTTGTAGTACTACTGCCATAGGAAAGTCTGTTGTTAACTGTAGCCAGATACTGTTGATAGTTAAGAAGAAAACCTGTCAAACGTAATTTTGATGATTATCATTGCAGACTGTTTCATGATTTCGCTTTTGATGTGAGAATTTTGAAGGAATAAACAAGTGTTTGAATATATATATTGACCACTTTCAAATGCATAAATGTATTAAACGATATAATTAATAAATGGAAATGGTAAAATACTGAAAAATGTCGATACCTAAATGTTTAAAAAGTAAATATTTGAGTATATAAATTAATCATTTTAAAATGTATAAGTGTATTAAAATGATTTTATTAACTTCAAATACTAAATTATTTTGAATGTGTAATATTTTATATCTAAGCAGAATATATATATTTGCATTATAAAAGTTAATAGTGTTAAATGTAATAAATGTGGCCTGTTCTGAAATATGAAAGATTGTACACTTTTTTATACTCACAGATTATAGTGAAAATAATCTCCTTAAAATATTTTTACCCACTCTTAAAAAGCTAAGAAAACTTATGCAACTTGCAAAAAGAAATAAAAACAACAGTTACCATACAAACTGTCTGGTAAAATATGGTATCCATAAAGTTCTGCGTTTTTCTTTTTTTAATGATAAACACAAAGGAGGCAGTGAAAAAAAAAACGCGCAAATTTCATTCAAGCACATAAGTGCTATTTTGTTCTACGATTTTTTATGATCTCTCTGCAACTGGAAAATTCCTTTTTTAAAAGAATTAAGTTTTCATTTCTAAAGATGTTATCATTGTGCTGCTTGGCACTCTGCAAAGTGAACTCCAGGCCGTTCAGAGAGTTTTGAAGTGACCAAAAGTGATGAAAATCCCAGGGGCAAGGTCTAGTAAATACTGGAAAGGGACACAAATCATATCAGCTATGTTCAATAAGTCTTTGTTTTCACATTCATTGAAATGTGGAGCTGGGCATAGGTGTCCTCATCATGAAAGACACCACCTTAAAAATTGGTCAGTTTAAATTTTTGCTTTTAAAACTGCTATTTGGGGACAGTATTTCTTTCAAATTTGTTTAATTTGGTGGTAAAAATTTTTAGTTTGCAATTCTTTTATATTCCCATCATACACAAAGCTTTACTTTTTTTATGTGTAACCTATTCTTCATGGCACTAAAGGAAGTTCTCCTAGCTTACCCCATGGTAATTTTCTTGTGTAGTATCCACTTTATCTCCGGTAATGAGCCGTTTCGAAAAAAAAGCTTCTTCCTATTTTTAGAGAATCGCATGTCTGGCATAGGTGTCAAGCATATTCTACTCTGTTAAAATACGGCGAACCCATGCCTTTCAGCAGCTTACATACCTAATCTTCCTCAAATGATCATGTTCTGTATTTTGGGGAATATTTAGTCTGCTTGATAGTTTCTGAACTGCATAACGTGTATTTTTAGCGATAACTTGTTTTAATAAGTCCTTGTTTACACTGGATGATCATCCAGAATGGATATAATCTTCGAAGCTGAAATTTCCATGCTTAAACTTCCCAAAGTGTCTTCAAACTATTATCAGAAACAGCAGTTTATCAATATGTAGCCCAAATTTTACAAGCAGTCTGACTACCATTTTTTCCTTTTTAAAAATAAAAGAACATAACATGATGAAAATGAATTTCTGAGTTCTTTATTCTTAGCACTACACTGGGAAAAAAACTACACAACAATACATATTGCGCACGCATTGGTTCACGTGGTACCCATATGCGGGCTATAAAGGTCAGTCACTTTCCCTTTTCATAAACAGCATCTGAGGGTTTACGGAGAATTGTAGACTTTAGAAGAAGTATAGAAGATGCCTCTGAGACGTCAGCGAGCTCAATATCATCAGTTAACGACCAGGGAAGGTGACCGTATTATCGAACTCTATGAACTTGGTTTGTCGCTGCGCACAGTAGCCACTCGTGTTGGGCACAACGTGAGTACCATCCAACGTTGTGTCACACGACGGATTGAGGAAGATGTACTTGTACGTCGAAGAAGAAGTGGTGCGCGCAGGTGCACGTCAGAGCTCATAGACCGGCGTATTCGGCGGTTAACTATTGGAGACCCTTTCTCCACGTCACGTGATATCCGAAGCCGCTTGCCTCTAGGAGCAGGTAGATCTGTTTCCACCAAAACTATACGCAAGAGCCTGCATGAAGTACACTTGCATTCACAGGTACCAGCCACAGGATGTGTTTAGCGTTGACTGCTAAGCACAAGACTAGACGTCTGGTGTGGTGTCAGCGTCATAGTGCGTGGACCGTCGAAGGGCATCGGCTTTTATTCACGGATGAATCTCGTTACTGTCTGTGGAGGAAAGACGGTCGTCGACGGATATAGCGGCGACTCGGAGAACTCTACGAAACAGCCCATTTCGCTAAACGTCATACCGGTCCTGCATCGGGCATTATGGTTTGGGGTGGCATAATGTTTGATCACAAGACGCCGCTGGGTTATACACATTGACGGTAGTTTGACAGCGGACCGCTACGTCACGCAAGTTGTGGAGGTTGCAGGGCGCATCCAACACAATATTACAGCAAGAAAATGCCAAGCCGAATGTCGCACGGCGTACCCTTAACAGCGTGACCAGATTTGACATTCTACACTGGCCGAAAGCCTCTCCAGATCAGAATCCCGTCGAACACCTGTGGGATGTCATTAGACTTGACATTAACCGAGGATCACGTCCGGAAACCCTGGATGATCTGCGTACAGCCGTGGATGTGGCTTGGAAAAGGCTACTTCAGGCAACCATCAATGAACTCATTGACAGCATGCCTCGCCAGATTGAGGCCTGTATCGCTGCCCAAGCGGGCACATTAGATACTGAATAAATTGGTTTATAATGATTTTATGTGTCTGTTTTTTTAATCATTTGCATATCCATCTCAATTTGTATGACTCTAGGAGTATTCTTTCTCGACGTTGCAATTTCACTTTTGAGGAGCGGAATATATATACTGTTAGAATTATTTCATAAAATAAACAAGCCTTTAAATGTGTATGTTGTTAAAAATGAGACTATATCAAGAACATATTACTTTATTAAGTATATCATTTTGACCGAAATCGCAAAAAAAATTTAAAAGTGACAGGTTTTTAACTTTTGCGATTTCAGTTTTGCCATTTCCGTTTTTATGGCAAGTATTGGTTATTGTCATGCAAAAAGAAGTGCTTGATCTGACTCCGGATTAAGTTAAATTTTTCCGTTTCTGTTGTTCTCATTTTCACAAAGAGCGTTTAACAATTTCGAATGTTAAATAGCACAATTTAAACATTTTATTGCTGTTTACAAAACGTTGAATATGTATTAAAATATGCGTATATGTACTTGGCATATATATGAGAAACAGTCAAATTAATTAAAAGGAAAGACTCATAAACCAGATCAAATTGCACAAAAGCGACGACTAGGAATTTCCTCTCAGTATTTCCACAACCGGCAATTTCTGTTTATGGCGTAAAGGAGGGGGGAATTTGTAATAGGATACAAAACATTCGTTTTCTTTATCTTAAAAAATATTGACAGCAAGAGTATAATAACGGCAGATGTCTTTTATGAGTTTCATTTCTTTATTAAAGGCCAAGTTTTGACATCATTGGGAACTTTGGATTATTCCGTCAACCATTTTCGCCAAACCCGATGTTATTACCAAAAGGTAGCTTCTGCGCCAATAACCGCAAATAACTGTGTAATCCTTGACTACTTGAGTTAATTTTCTTTTCCGTGTTGAAATATACTGCTTTTTTTAAACTTCGCTGCAAAATGATTTGCATTAGGGATTTGCCTAGCACTGAAGAAAGTGCAGTGACATATTTTCAAGAGTATGGAATCATTTCTTCTAAGAAAATGTGCGTTAATAGCCGAGATATGACGTTGTACACTGGTGTGCAAAACATAAGCACCAGGTGTTCTTTTTGCCATTACTCTACGAGAAATCATCTGAGAGACATGAAATTCAGAAGTGAAAGACAGCATTTTGTATTTAAACTATGACGAAAGCATAGTTAGTCAGAAATTAATACAATGCATTCAGTATGGAAAGAAACCAAAAAAAGGCTTTATTGAACTCATATTATCCTTATGCATGATTGTCTGTACAAGAGGAAGAACAACAAGCAGATGTTCCTTAGTATGGGATATGCTCCTCCCCTTACTGCAATGCTTGCTTCTCACCATCTGTCCATACTCAGCACCAGATTGTCCAACGGCTCTTGGGGTAAGAGTGCCCATTCATCAATCAGCATCTGTTTCAGTTGTTGGGTGTTCCCCGGAGGATGTAATTGTGCCGCACGGCCTCTCCCCAAAGCATCCCACACATGTTGTAAGGGATTTAAATCTGGGGAATACGCTGGCCAATCCATTCGAGTGATATCTTCATTTTCAAGTAGCTTCTCAACAGCGAGAGTCCGGTGTGGCCGTGCATTGTCATCCATAAAAATTAAGTCTGGGCCACTGGCAACTCGGAACAGACGCACGTGGGGAAGGAGTACCTCCTCACAATAGCGATCCCCGGTTTACAGATCCTCTGTCGAAAGAGCCCGTTCAGCATAATGCCTCCCAAGACAAGAACTCCAGGACCACCGTTACGGTGTCTTTGCGTGATGTTACTGGGATGAAACCGTGTCCCGACCTCTCTAAATCACTGTAGTTGAGAATCGCTTGTGGCGTTAAAACGACTCTCCTCCGTAAAGAGGACATGACTCCATTGATGGGATGTCCAGATTTTGTGCTCCTTGCACCACTCTAAGTGGTGAAGCCGATGGCTAACTTTGAAAGGGATGCAGCGCTCAGGACGGCGGGCAAATAGGACACAGTAAATAGAGACACTTGTCGCCCCGTTGCTGTACACAGTTTCTGAGCTATGGCGCTTGCTGACTGGTTTTGTGCTTTTTTCGCCTGTAGGACGGTATATCGGTCATCCACTGCAGTTGTTTTCCTGATGCGGCTACCACCGACCTTTCTAACATCTGTAACTATGGTTTGGTAGGCTTTCCAAGCGCGCGAAACGACACTTTTGCTGATTCCAAACTCTTCAGCTACACTAGTCCCACTCGCCCCTCTTCCAGCTTTCCGATCACTCTTCTACGAGTGAAGGTGGTTTCTTCTAGCCATATTTCACGTAAGAGCTCACTTGCACTTGCAGCAAATGTCTTTAATTGCGCCTCCGTCCTTCCTTTTATTGTAGTCTTGAGTTGAGCGCGTTGTAACAGCTTTAGATATTGTTGCAATAATAATCTTGTACTTTTGAAATAGTTGAATTTGAAATATATATGTTAATAAATGGCAATGTTTGAAACGCCAATACGAGAGCTGCGTGCGGTTCTCGCACGAAGTATAATTTAAAAAAAGATAGAATACGTTTTGGTTGTTAATTTTTGATGTTACCTTTTCTTTGACTATGTTGCAGCTATGAAATTGATCTATTAAATAAAGTTTGCTGTATTCCAATGGAGTTTGCTTTAATTACGAAACAAGCATTACAGTCTTAATTATTTTTGGAGGCACCGGCGAGATAGAATAATCGTGCGTGCTTTTGAAATGAAAGCTCATCTCCTGGAAAACAAGGTATAGCATTTCTTTATTCCCAATTCCAAACGATATTATAAAGTTATTTGAACGAATTTTGATTTTATACACTGCTGAAAAGCATACGAAAATGTGTTTTGCATCGTTGCAAATTTTAGTATAACTGTGCAAAAATTTTCTGTGTTCTAAACTCAGTTTACTATTCCTTACTTAGTTTGAAGTGTCCATCATTGGACTTAGTTTGAAGTGTCCATCATTGGACTTACTTAGTCTGAAGTGTCCATCATTGGACTTCGATAGATTGAAGTGTTCATCATTGAACTTTAATACTCAAGTTTATCTTGCATTTTTACATATATATTTGAGTCGTAAATTATTGTATGTTATTTTATGGTGCATCACTGCATATCAACTGATGGTAACAGTCATAGGCTGTTCGGAATAAATGTGGTATTGCTTATTCTGAGTGTTTAAACAAGTGCACTTAATTCCTTGTTGCCAGAGCACTTTATTTATTTATTGCAATTAAGTTGAGCTATTTTGCGGAAGCGTAAAGAACAGGGTGTTCGTAAACTTTAGAAGCAGAAAAAAATGTCTATCTTAGGAAGAGCTCGTAAGGAGGATTTGCAGAATCTCGCAACTGAACTAGGTGTTCAGGTGACTGCTGATTTGAAAATAGTTGATCTGAAACAGAAAATTATTGAGAGCAGAGATTATGACGAAGTATTCGTCAAAGAAGTCTTAAACACGATAATAGAGGACCGAAAAGAGAGGGAAGAAAGAGAGGAACGTAGGAGACAGGAAGAGGAACGTAGGAGACAGGAAGAGGAACGTAGGAGACAGGAAGTAGAGGAACGTAGAAGACAGGAAGAAGTAGAGGAACGTAGGAGACAGGAAGAAGTACAGGAACGTAGGAGACAGGAAGAAGTAGAGGAACGTAGGAGACAGGAAGAAGTAGAGGAACGAAGAAGGAAAGAACAATATGATTTAGAGAGATTAAAACTTGAAGCTGAGATAAAGTCTCAAACCACCGGACAGGTCCGGGCGAAAACGGAATTGCGACATCTGATGCAGAAATTTGACGACAAAGAAGGAGATATCAGTCTATATTTATCACTGTTTGAAAGGCAAGCAGAATGGGCTCAAATTGATAAAGAAGAATTTGTATCTCATTTGCTAGGACTACTTCCTTACGAAGTAACACAAATAATAGCTAGAGAACCCTCTGATAAAGCTAAAGATTATGAACATGTGAAGACTTTATTGCTAAAGCGTTTTAAATTAAGTCCTGAAAGGTTTAGGCAGAAATTCATGAAGCATCAAAAAAGTACCGAATCAACATGGGTGGATTTCAGCTATGAATTAGAAAATTATTGCAAGGAATGGGTAACTGGTTTGGGAGTTGAGAGTTTTGAACAGTTGTTGGACTTGATGGTGATTGATCAGCTTAAGCGTCGAGTCCCTCCTGAAATTCGAGATCATTTTCTTGACGAATGGGTAGAAATGATTTCGTCCAAGAAATTAGCCGAAAAACTTGATGCCTACGAGAACGTCCGTGGAAACTTCCAAAAAAATCTTGTAGCCGATCGGCGTAAAGGGAAATACATTCCAAAAACTCAAAGTAAAACAAATTCCGATGATAAAAATAATGCTGAAAATAAATGGCCTTCAAAGTTTAATTCGGGAAGCAAGATCTCTCAACCTACTAGTCCACGTCCAGATGATAAATATGAAAAACGAAAGTCACTGCAATGTTACCACTGTGGGTCCTATCAGCATCTAAGACCTCAGTGTCCAAAACTTAAGAATAGTACTGAATCTTCTGCTAATCTAAACAGAATTAGTTCAAGACCGGACGATGAATTTCTGTTACCTTATACTAGTATTGGATACGTAAATGGCTACAAAATTCCTATATTAAGAGATTCAGGTGCTAGTATTGATATAGTTTGTCGTAAATACATCACGCCAGAAATGCTGACAGGTGAAAAAGTGTGGGTGCAACAACCATTAGATTTAAATCCAACCTGTTTACCCTTGGCTGAAGTCGAACTAAACTGCGATCTCGGACATGTAATAACCAAGGCTGCCATTATTGGTAACGAACTCGACAAAGGAAGGTATTTATTAGGCAACCGAACTGCTGCACTACTGAATGAAAAAAAAGAACCTGAAAATCACTCTCACCAGGTTAATGCTGTGACTACTAGAGCTCAAACCAAAAGAGATATAGCTGAACGCGAAAAAAAGAAGAACCTGGAACAGAAGAAGGAAGAAGTTGAACCATTAAGAAATGCTCAGGAAGAAGAAATATTCTTACCCGAATTAAATACAGAAGATGAAGCTCTTATGAAATTAGTAAAGCTTGACTCAAAAGAAGTTGTACGACTCCAAAATACTGATAAGGAATTGTCTAAAATCATCCAAGAAATTAAGGAAGGTACTTGCAAAAATGAGAATTATAGTCTGACAAAAAGAGATCTTCTAGTTAAAAGAACTACAGATAAAACGGGCTATGGACGAGAACTTTTAGTTATACCTGAAAAACTGAAGTCGTCAATTATAAAGATGTGCCATGAAGGAACTTCTGGCCATTTGGGTGTCAAAAAGACCAAAGACAGGCTGAACAGACATTTTTATTGGACGGGGTGTTACAAGGAAACCGAAGAATTTGTAAAAACCTGCGATGCTTGTCAGCGCGCCGGGAAAGGAAACGACAAAAAGAAGGCTCCACTGACTTTAGTACCTGTCATTTCTGAAATATTTACTAAAATAAATGTTGATGTAGTTGGTCCTCTACCTGTTTCAAGGATTGGAAAAAAATATATTATCACAGGGCTATGTATGGCTTCTAAGTATCCCGATGCTGTTGCGGTAACAGAGATTTCTTCGCCATCTGTGATTGATGCTTTCTTACAACTCTTCAGTCGCATGGGTTTCCCAAAGGTGATCCAAACAGATCAAGGGACCTCCTTTGTCAGTGCTTTAACGGTGGAATTTTTGGAGCGTTTCGGTATAAAATATGTGAGAAGCTCTGTTTATCATCCGCAGAGTAACCCCGTTGAGCGATTCCACAGGACGCTGAAAAAAATATTAAGAGTTGTATGTATAGGAGCGACTTCCGATTGGGAGAAATTTTTGCCGGCTGCTCTTTTTGCCCTTAGAACAGTAACACACGAAAGTACTGGTTTCACACCAGCAGAACTGGTTCATGGAAAAAACCTACGAACGCCAGTAACTTTACTTTATGAACAGTGGGTAGAACCAGTTGAAGAAAGAAACAATGTTGTAAGTTATGTTTTCGAACTTATTAACCGAATGAAGAAATGTCAAGAACTGGCCGTTGAAAATATGAAAGAAGCTCAGCAACGAAGAAAAACATGGTACGATCGGAACGCCGTGAAAAGAGAATTTGCTAGAGGAGATTTAGTTCTACAAATCGAAGAAATAAACTAGAAGTGCAATGGAAAGGCCCTGGAAAGATAGAGCAGAAAATATCCGAAACCAATTATGTCGTAAGTTTCGAGGGACAAAATGAGTCGAATCAAGTATATCACATTAATATGCTTAAACCATATTACAAAAGACCAGAAATGATTAATATGATAACTGAAGTGGAAGGTGATTTAGAAATGGACATACCTCATTTGCCTTCCAATCCAAATATATTAAATTTCTCGGATATCATAGAAGGGAATGAGCTCGAAAAACGATTGCTACCAGAGCAAATAGAAGACTTACGAAAGGTGTTATGGAAATATTCTGATTGTTTTTCGAATAATCCTGGACAGACTAATTTAGTCAGCCACGATATTGAGCTTCTAACAAATGAACCAGTACGAACAAAGCCATATAAACTGTCACCCCGGCAGACTGAAATTCTGAAAAAGGAGATTCAGAAAATGCTTGATCTCAAAATTATAGAGCCCAGGGAGTCGGACTATACCTCTCCCATGATTTTGATAGAAACTTCATTTGATACCCATTCATACCCATGATTTTGATAGAAAACAAAACATCCTCGCCCCTGTATCGACTATCGCAAATTAAATGCTATTACTCGAACTGAATACTATCCGTTACCTAATATTGAAGAACGCATAGAAACAGTGGCAAAAGCAAAATATATTACTCTGTTAGACTTATCTAGAGGCTACTGGCAGATTCCATTAACCGAAAGAGCCCAAAGATATGCAACATTTGTTACTAGTTTCGGAAGCTTCAAACCTCTACGTTTGCCTTTCGGATTAAAGAATGCCCCTTATTTTTTTAGCAAGGTTATGTTTAAAATTCTGGCAGGATGCGAAGATTTCGCTGTACCATATTTGGATGACATTGCTATTTATTCAGAAAACTGGGAAGAGCACCTTAAAAACTTAACTGTTGTATTAGACAGGATAGAAAAAGCAAATTTACGGCTAAAACCATCAAAATGTAAATTTGCACAAGATCAGGTGAGATATTTAGGCCATATTGTGGGACAAGGACGACGAACCCCAGATGAAGTCAAAATCTTAGCTGTGAAAGATTACCCTACACCTAAGACCAAAACAGAAGTACGTGCTTTTTTGGGACTAGTGGGGTATTATCGCCAATATATAGCAAACTTTTCAGAAATTGCTTCGCCCCTCTCTGACACTTTGAAGGGGGCAACAAAAAAGGGAAACATACAATGGTCTGAAAAATGTGACCAAGCCTTTAAAAAGTTAAAAGAATTGCTATGCAAAAAACCCATTCTTTATGCTCCCGATTTTAAAAAGAAATTTATTATACAAACCGATGCCTCTGACAATGGCATCGGAATTATACTATCTCAATTAGATGATTATCAAAATGAGCATCCTGTCTTGTATATAAGTAAGAAATTTACCAAAGTTGAAAAGAATTATTGTACTACAGAGAGGGAGTGCGCCGCCATAGTCTATGCTGTAAAAAAGTTACATTTTTATCTTGATGGTCAGCAAGAGTTTTTGATTCAAACGGATCATAACCCTTTAGTCTGGCTACAATCTAATGCCAAATGTAATTCTAGATTGATGCGCTGGGCACTCACATTACAACCGTATAATTTTAAAGTCGTTCATCGAAAGGGAGCCTTGCACAAAAATGTTGACGTTCTGAGTAGAATTAAGTAGCACGATGTCTCTTAGTGTATGTAAACAAAGTTATATTTTATTTTGCTTTATTATTTAATATAGAGCTTTATTATTTAATAATTATTACTCTAAATTTTGTCAATTTTTTCCTATTTAAATGTGCTGTTAGAATATATGTTTAAAACTTAAAATTTTGGCCAGGAGTTTACAAACGTAAACGAGAATTTGCCTTCTCTTAATATAAATGAGAAAGTCGCGTTCAAGAACTTTTTTCTTCGGAAAAGTTTCTCCGTTGGGGGAGAGATTGTAACAGCTTTAGATATTGTTGCAATAATAATCTTGTACTTTTGAAATAGTTGAATTTGAAATATATATGTTAATAAATGGCAATGTTTGAAACGCCAACACGAGAGCTGCGTGCGGTTCTCGCACGAAGTAAGAAAATGATTTTTAATTTTAAAAAAGATAGAATACGTTTTGGCTGTTAATTTTTGATGTTACCTTTTCTTTGACTTATATGTTGCAGCTATGAAATTGATCTATTAAATAAAGTTTGCTGTGTTCCAATGGAGTTTGCTTTAATTACGAAACAAGCATTACAGCGTCAACCGCACGTGTTTTGCGTACCTTCACGTCGCCTGTGATGTTTTGTTCCTAACATTTGCATACACATGTACTTTCTACTGAATCACGTGTTCATTGTACTGATCGCAAGGACCCCGTTCCTGTAATTTCATGGCTATCTGATTAAAATTTACATTGTTGCTTAAGTTTTGCACACCAGTGTATATCAAAATTGATAAGCAATGGCTGCTCATTGCAAAGGGGGTACAATAAACGAATAGGTGTTCGAAAAGGCACGTAGTTAGAGGGCTCAAAACTCTCGTTTCTAACTGCCCTCCGGTTTATTTACTTTCTTACCTCCGGTTTATTTAACAATTAATTTAATACTTACCTCCGATTTATTTAATTCTTGTTGGTTGCAAGAATTAGCATCAACTGAATGGGGGAGAAAAACAGCTGGATTTAATAGGAAAGACAACTGTTGATTGAGCAATTATATGAGGGAAGTGTGCACTAATAGTCTTCTACAATGTGATTCGAAACAAACAGGAAATCCGAACTAAGTTATAGAGATAGGTTAGAGCCTTTTACAAAGCGCAAAAACCAAAGTCGGTTCTATTCTTTCAGAACAATGGATATTTGGGAGACTTCGCAGAGACCAACGAGTGTTTCATCGTAAAGGTTCTCAATCGAAATACAGTAACTCAAATGGCTGAAATTCGGAACAACATCGCAGAAGGAACTGCAGTTTTCTCAGATTTGTGGAAAAGTTACAAATCTGACGAATTGGAAGCAGCGGAATTCCAACACTTTAAAGTGAATCATCGATATAATTTTGCGGATCCTGAAACTAGTGCACATACACAAAATATAGAAAGATTGTGGGGTTTGGCAAAAATGGAGAAACAAGAAACATTGCGGAACTACCCGAAAACACTTGGATTCGTATTTAAGCGAACTTATGTGGCGGAGAGTGCACAAGTATAATGACTTGCTTGTCTGCGCTTTTAAAAGCTATCAAGGATTTTGGGTCGCCGAAATCATTTATAATAATATATAGGGTTAGATTCAAGAATAACTCAATGTGTAATTATAAAAAAAATACAGGTTTTTTACTTTGTTTTGGTTCTTTTTATTGCAGTTTTTTATTACGTATTATGACACTCACATTCTTTTTGTTATTATAATTTTATTATCATTATTATTTGATAAATTTAATGTGTTTAGAATATTTATTTTGGAAATTGCTTTTATGATGGCGCCAAAGGATTTGCGCATTTTCTCAAGCGTTTACAGGTCGACGCGATAATCCCAAAGTACTCATCATTGTTGTTAATAAATCTTTTGAAGTGTCTCTTACAGCTATCTTCTCATTATTCTGTAGGATCTTTAGAGATCTTTGCTGAACAGTTCTGAACAAAACCGTTTAACAAGAATGTTTCCATAAAATTTGCTGAATAGTGCAGTTGGGAAACCTGCGAACTATAACGGCCGAAGATCAATCATCTGATTACTTGCATTGGCTGCATTCTAGTCTGCTGACAGTTATCCAACTGTATTCAGTAACTAATCCAGTAATTATTGCCTGGTATCCTTTTTCATAATTTTATAATTTTCGTTTTATCATTATTTTTTTTTCATTGCTCAGGCAATGCTAAACAAAAAAATTAAAACGACAGCTTTTATTGTAAAGACAATTTGTTTGCTTTCGGCAAAATTAGTCAAATTTTGCATATAATGTTTTACAAGTCCTGTGAAAAAAATTATTGCTATTTTTCAATTTGCTTATATAATTTAAGATAATTGATTTATACTTTCTTTTCTTGCACAGGCCAAGATATTTCTTACAGTCTAATTTAAAAAATGGCATTAATTTGGAATAATTTTTTTAAGAAATTAAGCAAAAAATTCAGTACTACTCCTTAAATTTAAAATAATCGAGATTTTTTAAATTAACAGAATAGTGAAAAGATAAATCATTTGCCTTCAAAACTGATGGAATTAAGGGAACTTACCAATGGACAAGGGAAAGGAAGTCACACTTTTTGCTGTTTTTGTATTTAATAGTAATTGTCTCTTGTCGCAATTTCTGTGTGATACATTTTTCTGGTAGAATATTTCCACATGATTCAGATGAAAACAATGTTAATAAGAAGAAAGCGAAGAAACTGCAATTGGAAATTTAGGATAATATGTGTGGAAAATATCAGCTAATAGTGTACCATATTCTGAAAGAGTTATCTTTCCTATCCCCCAAAAATAAAAAAATTGCATATTAATTTTATCTTTTTTAGAATAAATGACAATTAGAGTTCCTGAAAATTTTTGGAATAAAACACATTTTTTTTTAAAATTTACTGAAGACTTCAAATCAAGTTTGCAAAATATTTGATTCAATTTTAGAATTGGAAAAATCCTAATTAGTCATTAAAGTATACTCATCCTAATATGCATTGCTAAAATGATTTTACATGTTTTGAAAATTTGTGACATTATTGTTACGTGCATACGTGTTCGTAATGGATTGAACTAATAAAGCTATTCTTTTCACAAGAAATAAAACAAAATGTTGAAATATTTCCTTAGAGATATTCTTACAATATCACAATATCTCACAGCAGTTATATTTTTAACTACTAAGAACTTTGAATAGAACTCACATTTAAAGTAGGGAGAAACTAATTCAATCTCACAGTGAAATAGCTACAATCAATAACAGCACTAAGTAAACAACAGTTCACTTAAAACAACTCTGAATGGAGTAATCGTAATCGTAATCGGTTCTTTGATCTTACGGCTTATAGTTGCAAAAACAACTTTTACCGGTACTTTTGGTAATTTCTGCCCTTAGGCGATGATTATAAAAGCAAAGGCAATACTGCCGCGCCGAAATTGGCGAAGCTATACATGTACATGTAAGTACAGACATAGGAAAGCATGTAATGCATGACATAATGGTACTGGAAATCTGCTGATAAAGGTCATGTGATGGGGTCACCACTAATTTACTGTCCATGCAGTTGACTGCTTCATAGGTAAGTTTAACAAAGTCCTTTCCAAGCACAAAAGTCTCTGTCTTTTGAGTCTTTACTGAATAAATTCAGCGTTATGATTATACACTATACACACTTTATGAAAAACACAAATTGCACTATTGGAAAACTTGAAATATAAACGTGAGCTTTGTGTGATCTGGTGCCGATCAAGTCCATATGAATACAAAGTCTCTTGATATTTACATTTACACAAATATGAAAACACAGATAATACTGTTTAAATTATAAACCTGAGCTTTGTCAGATCTGGTGCCGATCAAGTCCATAATATTAAAGAACAAAGTCTCTTGGTTTAAGTATTTACCACTTGGAATTGTGGAATATCGAGCGCGGCCGTTTGGCAGCTATTTCTAAGGTCGGATCGTAGTTACTTAGTTCTCGAATATGATCATAGGATGAGCTGTTAATATTTTGGTAAAAGTTGTGACATGTTGAAAGAATTTGATCAGCTATTGGGTTGATCTTTAAATCTTTGTGTAGTTGAAGGTTTCGCACAAACCATGGGGAATCTGTAATTTCTCTCAAAGTTTTGTTTTGAAATACTTGCAGTTTTTTCCTGTACGTTTTGTAGACTGTAGCCCAAATTGGTATTGCGTATAGAAGGATTGGTCTAATTAGAACCAGATACAGTTTTCTTTTGAGTCTCAAGCTTAATTTTGATTTTCTGTTCATAAGGGGTTGAATCACAATTTTGGCGGCTATGGCTTTTTGCAAAGTATATATTATATGATCTTTAAAAAGTAACTGGGCATCAAAATAAACACCGAGATACTTGACCTTATTAACAATGGGTACTGGGTGATTGTTGATTTTGATGTTTATTTCTATGGGAGTGAATTTTCTGTGCTTTCTGAATATTAAAACTTGGCATTTGTTAGGGTTTACTTTAAGCTTCCAATTATTTAAATAGTGGATAATTTGGTTGACTGCAATGTCCAGCTTATCGACGGCGAGTTGCGGTTTTATGATTTCGTCAAAATTGCAGTATCGTCCGCAAATTTTACAATTTTGGAATTTAATGGTGTAGGCATGTCATTAATAAAGACATTGAAAAGAAAGGGGCCAAGGACACTTCCTTGAGCCACTCCGCTTCTGATTCTTTTTCTTGCAGATAGTGAATCTTTAATTTTAACCTGGAATGTGCGGTTTTTTAAATAGCATTTACTGAATGGAGTTGTTTTCCTCCAGGTTTTATAAGCTTTTTAATCATCACGAGACCGTTCTCTTATTTTCTCGATTCTTCAGGATAGAAAAAGCAATTACGAGATATTTATTTATTTATTAAATATTAAATGCACGCGCTCTTGTATTTTTACTTTTCTTGCTTAGTTTTCTCTTCAAATTCGTCACGCACTGCGTTACACGGGAAAACAAAACAATTTTAAGTACAATTCTATAAAAATAGGTAAATAAACACAAAAATCCGTAATAATGTCTCCTTCCCAAGGACTGCACGTCACGGGCAGTACAATCTCTAGACAGGAAGTCAAACTTACGACTAAGGCATCAATGCAATGACAAACATCACATTACAATAACAAACAACATAAACACTAATTCAATATGTAGCTTAAAACAAGTCAAATGCTATCAAATACTATATACAAATCAAATACTATCAAATACTAAATAGAAATTGAATGCTAAACAAAAAGGACCATGGTCTTATACTATTTACAATTATATACACTACGTACTATGGCCATAGTAAGGAGCTATCCTGTCGTAATGAATGACTTTAGGTTTAGAGTTCCATAACTTACGGATCCGAACCACGACGTCGTTCAGCCTGTTTAGGACTGCGTTTGGTCTGTTTAGGACATCACAAGGTGACTCTAATTTTGGACAGAGTCCTTTCCTTCGACCCGGTTTCCACAACCACTCCTTGTCTCCTTCTTCGTTGAATCGATGCCCAGTAGCTCTCGTGTCCGGTCTTCATCTTCCTCGTCGCCAAGTTGACTCGCTCTAGCGCAGAACGGTGCATCACTTCAAACCGAGTCTGGACGTCTTGGATGCTTTCCTCAGGCGATGAAAGCGCCTCCGTTGGACGACCAAACAGGAAGTCACAAGGCAGACGAAGGTTTCGACCGATAAGAATTTGGAATGGAGAATTGTCGGTAGTTTCAAGTTTCTCTTCGACCCTAATATGATTTCGGCAGCTTCCGGAGCTGAGTCTTTCAGGCAACGCGTCGGCGTTTCGAGGTGAGGATTCCTTTTGCTGATGGATAGTTATGTCGTTTGATGCGTCTTTGAAATCCAAGGAAAAATTGTAATTTCTTAAAAATTCCCATCCAAGTATGTAAGCATCTGTAATATCCGTCACATATGCCGTGTGATGGTAGACGGCACTTCCATGCGGGATGTTCGCATTTAACTTTTCATCTATGTCAATTTTCTCGCCGGACGCGGTCTGAAGGCTGACACAGGATGGCGTCCAAATGAGTTTATCTTTAAATTGTTGAGCTAAATCTTTCCGAAGGATGGTACCATTAGCTTCTGTATCAATGATCATATTGCAAGGAACTCCATCGATATGCCCATTAATGGATAGTCCCTTACTGTTGCCACTCACTGCAGAAATCTTGAGCGATTTAAAGCAGGTTTTTTTCACTATCGTTCAATCTCCGGTCCGCGTTATAGTCATTAATTTGATTCTTGCGTCATTGCTGGGAAATGATCTCATTTTCCGTACTCTGGGGTGTTCTGCAGTTTCTTCGTACGTGGCCTTCAGCTCCGCAGTTCCAGCACTTTGGTTTCTTGTCACCCGTTTTCCGTCTCAAGGCATTATCTATTTAAACCGTCTGTCTTATTTTCCGTGCTCTGAGGTGTTCTGCAGTTCCTTCGTATGTGGCCTTCAACACCGCAGTTCGAAGACTTTAGTATCGGTTTCTTGTCACTAATATACCGTCTCAAGGCATTGACTTGTCTGGATAAATCATCTAAACGAGCCGTCAATTGATCCACTGGCCCGTGGACTTGCATAGCTCTGACTGGGTGGCGATCACTACGAGTTGCTTGCTGGGCTGCCTAGAATTTCATGACGTACACTAGAGTGCTTTTTATATCCTTGACATCCGCCATTCTCAGAGCTTTCTGTATTTCAGGATCCCGGATGCCGTCGATAAAGTATTGCAGTAACAGGATTTCCCTTGATTCTCTCGGATATTCCGAAAAGGCGAAGTGGGGCAGCCTTTCAACATCCGTGGCAAGTTCCTAGAGTGTTGCTGTGGGCTTCTGTTGACGGGATTTTAATTGAAATCTGTTGTAGTCTTTGAAAAACATCTCCCCGAAGCAGCTCCAATGCGCTGGACAATCGAAATCTAGTCTAAGATTTTGCAGAATATCAGCTGCGTCTGCTCTCACAGAAGCGGCAAGATCCCATCCGTTGGCATCCCCAACTACAGAAAATTGTGTCTTATACACTTGTCAGGTGGTCTTCTCATCATATGTCAACAGCTTTACAGAGAGGCGAGCAGGCATGGCTAGAAATTTAAAAGCATCTGAATTGCTCCCTGCCATTGCTTCTTTAAATTATCAACTTCTTTCGCAACTGCAGAAACCCTGTCATCAATTTGTTGTTCGATTTGGTGTTGTACGACAGAGACCCTTCTTTCGATTCTTTGCTCCCCAGCAGAAACTCTGTCTTCTATTTGTTCTTTTACAGAATCAGATCTTTTTTCTATTTGTTCTTTTACAGAAGAAATTCCTTCTTCAATGTGTTCAACTTTATTTTCAACAGCGTCAATTCGGCCTTTCATAGCCTCGAATTTATTTTCTATTACGCAGGTAATTTCTCTTTTAATTTCCTCTTGACCTGCTTCAATCTTGTCTTGAACAGCCTTCATTTCTTCTTTAACAGATTCTTCCATCTTTTCTTGAACAGCTCTCATCTCTTCTTTAACTGAAACTTGACCAGGTTCCATCTTTTCTTGAAATGCGGCAAAAGCAGATACGAGCTGTCTCAATTGTTCTTCCATCGTCTTAGTGAATGGCATTGAAATTCCACTTCTGACACCAAAACACCAAAAATTGTTGTGTGCGTACGGGATGGTAATGGATTGAATGCACAGGTCGTTAAAAAGTTAATAAATTTATTCCTTTCATAAATAGAACAAAATGCTGAAATATTTCCTCAGAGATATTCGTACAATATCACAATATCTCACAGCAGTTATATTTTTAACTGTTAAAAACGTTGAACAGAGCTCATATTCAAAGTACAGAGAAATTAATTCAATCTCACAGCGAAATCGCTACAATCGATAACAACACTAAGTAAACAAAAGTTCTCTTAAAACAACTCTGAATTGAGATGTTTTCCTCCAGCTTTTATGAGCTTTTTAATCAGCACCAGATCATTCTCTTATTTTCTCGATTTTTTCTGGATAACAAAAGATATTACGAGATATTTATTTGTTCAATATTACAAGCACGCGCTCTTGTATTTTTACTTTTTCGGCGTAGCTTTCTCTTCAAATTCGTCACTCGCTGAATTGCACGGGAAAAACAATTTTAATTACAATTCTATTAAAATAGCTAAATAAATAAAAAATCCGTAACATTTTGTTAATATGGGTAGTTTAATATGAGGTCATCGTATTAGCTATTATGTTAATTTGAAATTCGAAAGTTTCTCACAGTTTGAATTATTCTTTTTGAATAAATAAATAGAAAACGTAATATGAGCCCAAATTTTAGGAAATAAATATTTTACAAGATAATATATTTAGATATAAAAGTAATAAAACGAATTAAAATGAAACAGAGAAGGCTATCGTAAGCTGCACTCTGACAACCTTTCTCATTTCACGAATGCGAGCGAATGCAGCATCATTTAGTCAATAAGTATATAAACTTTCACTTTTATCTTTGTTTCTGTTACAGTTCCGAATGAAAGGCTCAGTTAAGGAATTTTTTATGCGATTACATCTTTTTTTACAGAACCTCTCCCGTAATTAAAGTTAAGTACAAAATGCTTCGAGTTGCTTTAAAAATTGTCGTCAATCCTCTTACAAAACGAAGACGAGTAAATTCAAATAAATTGCTTGGAGTATTCACAGATATGTGCAAATTTCCTTTCTGTGAAGGACAAAAGTTGAAATATTTTTGTCAAAAATGTTCACTGGATATTTAAAAAGTACACTGTTCTTAGCTTCTAGTAAGCCATTATGATCCTTAGCTTTATTGCACTCTTTAGGCCTTTGAAGGTTAACATGATGAATATGAGTAAAATCTAGATGTATCTACACGGTGATCAGTTTGTGGAACAATATGGATAATTTCATTTCTTAATACTATGTCATTACTTCGCACGATATGGTTATTATGGACGGTTTGATGCTGAATTTGCCTCATGTTTTTTTTTATATTTGTAGTATTAATTGTCTATTTAGTTGGATAACAATGAAACCATCAGATGAGTTAGATTCTGTATAGTAGTTTTGCTAGGTATAGTCTCTCCTCCAGTGATCATACATCCTGCTTTTCTTCTGATTTAAATAAAAGAATAGTCTCACTTGAAAAAAAAGTTTAATTGGCAAAAGAGTGAAATATATATTTCAATACACATAACACTTTTTATCGACAATGTTTATTGTATGAACAAGTCAAAAAGATAAAATTTCAATATACAGTTTGTATTAAACGACGCTTTCAACAAAATTTCAACAGCGACTTTGCATTATATTCATTTAACGTTAAACTGAAGACAGCTGAAAAGTTAGGGAAAAATAAAATTAAAAAAAAAAAAAAAAACTACTTGATGTGCTGTGAGGAAAATTTTACACTACGGAAATACTTTCTAAGGATCATAAAAAATGAATATAAACTTATTTTACGTTTAAATAAGTAAGCTTTTGGCAAAATATTTTAGAATACTGATCATCATTTTTTAATTCTACACCGTTAGATTAAACATAACAGGAAAGACTGGTGTATTATTACATTATGTTTATTATAATGTCATGTTAGAATAAACATTAGTTTGTTATTTATTATTATAAGGTTATGATTATATAGAAGGAAATGCAAACAAACTGGAATCTTGTTTTGTAAATCAATACCAGCAATACTATAGCGTATTATTCGTATGATATACTGCAATTCTTATTTAGCAAAATAATAATCATTGTTTCACTGTTACATATATAGTAGACTCGACGAGGGAGTTGTAAACTTTCGGCAGGAGATTTCCTGATTTCCCCTTTATCAACTCACGGTTCCATATTATAATTCAGGCGACAGTTTCCTAACCACTATGCAGCGAATTATTGAAGTTTCGTTATCATTTAATAGTTAGACAATTTCCATACGTTAAATACACTGCTCGACATTAAAAATGCAACACCAAGGAGGAGTGGTCAGAAATTTATACAAATTTTAGAGTAGACTCACGTCACTGAGTTATGCGAATGATGTAAAATGCGCAACTGTCCGACGCACGTAAAGTAATATATAAGGGAAGGAACGTGCAGAATGGATAATATTCGTGTCGTTATTTCTGCCAGACGAATTATCGAAGAAAGTTGGTTTTCGTCCCGGAGGATACGTGTAATAGGAAAGAATGAAAGGCCGCCGTCAATGAAGGCACTTCCAGCAGATAGACGATTTTACGAGGGGTATGGTGATCGGAGTGAGAAGGTGGGTTGGTCCTTACGTCAAATCGCAGCTGATACCCACATGGATGCGAGTACGTTGCATCGGCTATGGCGAACATGGTTGGAACAAGGTAATGTGGGAAGAAGGAGGGGTGCAGGTGGAGCCAGAGTGACGTCAGCACACGTGGATTGACGCATCCGCCGACAAGCTGTGATGGTCCCGCAAGTCACTTGCACCGCGATTCTGCAGCATGCGCAAGATACCCTGGATGTTCCCGTGTCGATTAGAACTATTTCCCGTCGATTGGTTGAACGTGGCCTGCACTCACGGCGTCCGTTAAGAAGACTACCATTGACCCCACAGCATAGACGCCAACGTTTAAAATGGTGCCGGACTTTAGCGATGTGAATGACAGAATGGCGAAACGTCGTGTTCTCAGATGAGTCACGCTTCTATTTATCCAATGACAGTCGCCGCATACGTGTGGGGCGTCGAAGGGGAGACAGATCTAATCCGGCAGTAACTGCGGAACGCCCCATCGCGCGACAACGTGGCATAATGGTTTAGGGCGTTATTGCCTACGATTCCAGGTCACTTCTAGTTCGTATTCAGAGCACTATGACGGCCCAACGATACTTGGATAATGTACTGCGGCCGGTGGAAATCCCCTACCTTCAGGGGCTGCCTAATGCAATTTTTCACAGTGCTCGCATCTGCCAACATGCTCTGTAAGGTATACAGATGCTTCCCTGGCCACCGTAATCTTCTGACCTGTCACCAATCGAACATGTGTGGGATGTGATTGGAAGCCGTTTGCAGACTCTGCTCCTGCCTCGTTCAGACGACGAACTGTGGCAAATGGTTGAAAGGGAATAGAGAGCCATCCCTCAGGACACCATCCGCACTCTTATTGACTCTATGCCTGGACGTGTTTCTTCTTACATCGCTGTCCGCGGTGGTCCTACATCCTACTTAGCCGACGCCGTTCTCGCTCTGTATGCTGACTATCATTTTGAAATAAAGATCACTTATTGCTGCTTGCTGTCTCTGTCTTTTTTCAAATTTCATCACTTTCTGACTACTCCTTCTTGGTGTTGCATTTTCAATGTCGAGCAGTGTATAATATTTTTAATTTTAAAAGTGTTAAAATCGTAAGATCAAAAGAAATTGCTATCTGATCTTCATATAAAGATTTCAGTTTAACACCTGAAATGATTTTAAGCTAGCTGGTTGTGATAAGCCTACTAATTTAAGGATTAGCTCCCTAGAAATCAAGGATATAAAACATAAAATCTCATATTTAAACTAAAGTGTTCAAAATGGCAAAGAAGGTGCACACACACAAAAAAAATAATATATCATTTCATCATAAATTAACACCACGGGCATTCGCATTTGGCAGTAAAAGAAAAGACTTAATTATTCAACAGATAACTATACAGTTATTTAATTGCGTAATTCATGCATCAGGCTTATAACAAATATTTCTCTCATGTGGTTTCAAACATTTAATTTTTTCTAGGCACGGAATTAGCAAGCTGAAAGCAATAAAACTGTATTCCGAGGTGTTTCAAAAAATTTATTTTGGCACTTTTGGAGGTACGAAGGTGGTATACATTTTACCAAGAATTAAAGGCACGCTGTTTATACACTTTACATTATCACGTTCACAATTTGGAAACTTCCCGTTTAATAAGCCAAGTGCGCAATTGTTGTTAAATTGTCAAGCTTCTCCAATATTCTCAACCTTTCCGCATACCTTTCCTCTTTGATGATTTCACCTTCGAGCATATAACGGAATCAAATGTAACTCTAAACGATCGGACATTCTCTTGTGGGGAACTTTCAGACAAGTGAGGAGTGCGTCGGGGAGGGAGTTATATCAGGGAGAGAACAATGAAATGAACAACGGGGCAAAGGGGGAAAGTAATTGGGGTGGAAGCGACCCGGAAATGAAGTGTACAACGAGCCAAACTCATTGTTTATTTTGAATGGCAACATAATTTCGGCAGCTTGATCAAAATTGAATTAATAAAGATCCGTCCATTACGTTTAAAGGCCGCGGGTTCGATCCTTCTCTACCCCCTCCCCTTTAGCTCCAGCGGAGTGCTTCCCCAACAGCAGGTGCCGAATTAGTAGGACCTATTCCCCCAATTCCCGTCGATAGCCTGTGTGCTGGCCCGTGATTGCATTAGGCCTAACCAACGCGCTTTTGCTCTTGTCTGCTCCCCCCTTCCTTACATTGGGGTTGCTCGAACTACGAGATATTGGCGACCACTGAAATGGCGCCAAGGGACTCGTGATTGCGGTCTGCGGGAAATACAATCCAAGTTCGAGAGCGCGTTTTTTATGGCTCATTCAGAATTTTGATTCAGGTTTTTTTTATTTTATAATAAGGCAATCCTTTTACAATATATAAAATTAAATTTGTATAAATCTTTTCCTTTCCTCGTTTAAAGCTCTCTGTAGACTCTGAAATTTTTTTGTTTCATGACGATCGCCCAAAAGGGTTTTTTAAAAGTTTAACCTAGTTTATCAGTGGAGATTATCAATAGAGATGATCCAGGTCGAATAGCGAAATACTTTGTAGGATACTAGATGCATTTACATTTAGACTAACATGGGAACGTTATATACTATTTCCTGTATATTTGAAAGTAAAAAAATAAAAAATGTAATTCTATAAAAATGTTTATTGCTTTTAATTTAATATAATATGAATCAAATGTAATCAGATAAGCCAATTAGATTAGAAAGTTGAAAAAAAGTCTTTAAAACTGCATTTATTGCATTTAAATAGTTTAATTTATTAATAAATAATAGGCAGATCAAATTTGAAAGAAAAATATTGTACAATTTGTCGAATGGCAACAGACTCTAATAGTCGAATCAAAAGAGAAACAACCATTGCAGCCAGTGCACGACATTTAAAGTGAATCGACGCCAAATTGTGTTTCGAGACCAATGCCCATACATTATGGCCATTCATTTTTACGTATTAAAGTAATAATAATAATAATATTTTCCTGTTAAGTAAAACTTTAATAGAGCCTTACGTTCTGTCTTTCCGATCAACCCAACATTTCGAAATTACTTCTCTGTCTCATGCAAAAGAGGCATAAAACTTCTACAAGCAATTACCAACACTAGATTCTGCGTTTAATTTTCATTCCTCCTCCCTTCTATGAAAAACTTAAGTGGAATCATTCAACAGGCCTTAAACTTATATTTTCTAAATTTGGTAAGGAAGTATATTAATATTTAACTTTTTTTTTGTATGTGCCAGAGCAACTATAGTCTGTTATTTGACCACTTAAATGTTCGAGGTATAACTACTTTGAGTTAGAAGAATGTGACTATACTATGGCGTAAGTAGTAGAGTAAATGACATAAGCCTAGCAATATCTTTAAACAAAAGAGTTGCGTTAAATCAGCATCTGAGGCCCAACCCAGTAGCATAAAGTTTCTAACTTTCAACTAAATTTAATTAATGTTTACTGTATAACTTCAGGCGAACTGACTATAATGGCAAGGTAATTATGTCGCTTTGATGATAATAACGGCCGACTGCATGTTAATACTTAATGGCCCGAGTCACATTTAATAAGAACTCTCCAGGTTTTGCCATTCTTCATTTTCAAAACCCAAGTTCTTCATTTTTCTTATAAATCTTATTAAATTTCATGCGACCCGCCTGCTTAGATTAACATGCCTCTGATAGTTCTTGGAGGGGCACACTAGAAATCACTTTTCCAATCATCTGTGCGTCAATCCATTTTATAATTGAACTACACTCATGGACAAAAAAATTAGCGCACCAAGAAATAATTACGGGATCGTAACGAAACTTGTAATGAAGGTACATGTCGGGGAGATATGCAAATGATTAGAAATGCAGCGTGATTGCGCATTACGTATAGGCGGTAGAGGGCGTTGAACGTCGTACTCTGTGGAGTATAAAACAGGTAATCAAAGCTTTGTTTGAGTGTGCTGAATCATTTACAAAGGAAGAGCTGAGGTAGACATGTCATTACGCCGTGTTTGAAGAAAATATGAGCAGTTGTCTCAGTTTGAGAGGGGGAGAATCGTCGGGATGATGGAAGCTGGGTGGTCAGCTAGGCGAGTAGCTCGTCAATTAGGCCGCTCTGATTGTGTTGTGAGGAGGTGTTAAGACCAGTGGACCCGAGAGATGTCATGTACACGAAGACCAGGCTCAGGACGCCCTCGACAGACCAGTCGTGGAGAAGACCGCCACATCGTAAGAAATGCATGCGTACAGCCAACTGCTTCATCGACCGCCATCTAGGCACAGGTAGCACCTTCACTAGGGGCTCCTGTGTCTTCTCGAACCATACGAAGGCACCTGGCTGAAGGACAATTGGTATCGCGGCACCCATAACGTGTGCTGTCCTTGATGCCCACCCATCGATGCCTTCGTTTGGAGTGGTGTCGAGCACGAGGAAACTGGACTGCAGCGGAATGGAACCAGGTCGTCTTTAGCGACGAATCCAGATTCAATCTCGGCAGTGATGACAATCGTGTTCGTGTGTAGAGAGCCCGTGGTGAACGCCTCAATCCTGCCTTTGCTGTACAGCGACACATCGCTCCCACAGCTGGTGTGATGGTATGGGGTGCCATTGCTTACAATACACGGTCACCCCTAGTATTGTTCCGTGGCACCATGACAGCCCAGCGATATGTTCATGAAATCTTGCAACCACATGTGTTGCCACTCATGCAACGGCTCCCAGGAGCCATTTTTCAACAAGACAATGCTCGGCCTCATACGGCAAGGGTGTCACAAGACTGTCTCCGCACTGTTACTACCCTTCCTTGGCCTGAGCGATCCCCAGATTTGTCTCCAATCGAGCATATCTTGGATCATTTGGGACGACGAGTTGGGCGTCCCACGAGTTTGAACGAACTAGAGGCAAGGTTACAGCAAATATGGAACGAAATGTCTCAAGACATCATACAGGACTTGTATGACTCAATACCCGATCGTATCGCATCGCGCATTCGCGCTAGAGGGGGTCCAACGGAGTATTAACTCCTCAGTTCTTTTGACTTTTTCTCTGAAATAAATTATCCTTTTTCTTTGATTTCCTTATCATTTACTTATATCAAAGCAGTCATTACGTATGTAAAATTTCGTTTCATTTTGACGACTCCTTCTTGGTGCGCTAATGTTTTTGTCCATGAGTGTATTTACTATTGTAATATATTTTATTACATAAAAATCTGACAGTTTTTATAGATTTGAATAGCTTTAGTGCTATTCAATTCTGAACTGTCAGATTAATTTGAATTAATTAAGATTAATATTTTGTAAGATTGTTTTTACGTCAGATTAATGGGAAAGATCCTCGTTTTGTGAAGTGGAAAATTTCAGAAATTTTGTTGATCAAATGTAATATATAAAGGTATAACTGAGCAGAGAGAAAAGATTTCGAATTAGCAGTTGCAGTGTTACATTTAGCAAATTTAGGATTTTTTCCACCATAGGACAACACGGGCTAAATAATTTCCAGATAAGTATATGTGCCAACATTGCCTATTGTTAAATTAAACAGGCTGTTCTTATATCTTACAATATTGTTCTTATTTTCAACATAGGTATTGTCAATAAAAATTCTTTGAATTCTGTAAAAAATTCTATATATTCTATAATTTTGCAAATGACACAATTATATAAAACAGTGTCATTTCGTTTCTTTTAAATTCTTCTCCTAAAATAACTAATTTAAGAAATAGATTTTTTTATTTTTACAAAACTTTTATCACAACTGAAATCAGCTGATAGCGTAAATATGCTTTCTTGTCAAATTGGCACATATACTTTTCTAGAGAAAACTGTTTAATGCAGGGGTAGGCAGATACTTTTAACCGCAGGCCAAAAGAGGTATTTTTTAGTGCATCTTTGAGGGTGGGGCCATGACGATCTTTGGTGGCTTTCTTGTTTGCAGGACGCGAAGAGCTAGGGACGCTCCCCTCCCCTGTCAAAATTCTAAAAAGATTACAGTTATAATTTGAGGCCACGACGATCTTTCACAGGGGAGGGGATGCACCCCTTCCCTGTGAAAATTTTAAAATGTTTACAGTTACAATTAAAAAAATAGCAAATGCGCCAAAAACGGGATTTGTTCCTGTTTGTCTTCAAATAATCGACATTTATACCGTTTGATTTTCAAAAAAA
>KK114049.1:185886-225435 GCA_000611955.2 Stegodyphus mimosarum | reverse complement strand
TCCCTAAGCTTCCTTTTCTGATCATCTGATCAGAACTGATCAGTTTTTTTTTAATTCAGTAGTATTCAAATGTCATTCCTCGTTGTTTCATTTCTAAATTAAAGCTTCTAGAAATGATAGGATTATATTCTTCAGCGGATGCACATGCTAGTGCTCTCGTACTACGTTGATCGCTTGCATAGTACCTATGTACATATGCAACGTAATGACGGATTCGCACTCGTTCCGCTGATTGCGCTAGTTTGAGTATAAAAGATGACAGGAAAGAGTTGAAGTAACGTTGCACATTCTTTCATAATGGATTAAGCAATTAGAACGGTTGCATTCTGCCCGCGGGCCGAGCTTTGTCCATCTCTTATTTAGTGGGTGCAGAAAAATGCCAATTTCATATTAAAACCCGTACTATTTATTTATTGATTTTATAAATGTAAAAATAATTTTATCATAAAGCATTCGGGAAAAAAATTATGCTTGGATTTCATTAAAAGACCTGATTATTGAAACTCTTCTTGTTTATTCTGCGTTGGCTTTTACAATTATTTTAATTTCGAGTTTTATTCCTGAGTTTATTATACATTTTTATATTAAAGCTATAACTCTTTAAATATTAGTTTATAATTCTTAGCTTGCAAAACATCCTGCAATATTTACTTCAAATAAAAAAGCCCTTAAGCTGTTTTATATATGCGAGCAATGTTTAATAAATGTACCTTCAAAATTAAGATATATCTAAGTTTAATTTCGAGTTTAGGAGTGCAAAATAAAAATTACATGAATCTTTTTGTGGAAAAAAAAAAGAAATGTTACTTTTTATAGTAAAGGCCAGGTTTACAGGCGAAAATTGAAGAAACAAAACTTAGTAAACGTTTTTAAATTTTTCCCAAAATCTTGAGAAATGTGATCATAGGTACATATTGTTATCTTTTTTTTAGGACACCTTAATATGTATTTTCTAACTGAAAGGTAATAAGTGAAATTTCTCTAGTATCTTCTAAACGGTTAAAAATTTACTAATTTTGTGAAAAGTATACTAAAAAAAATTAGGCGAACAAGCATCAGTTTAATAATTCTATAAAATTTTATCCTATATGAAAGCTGCTTCTGTTTTTTAGACTAACTGGCACGGTGTCAAAAGCGAATATCTAACAAATACCTTCTTCTGATGATTACAGAATATTGCCTTCTCGAGATGACAGAAAGTTGGATTAATTTGACTTTCTAAATGCATTGAGCTTTCATAGTTGAAATTAATTCAAAGAATTTAACTTATTTTTAACGTGCAATATTGAATATTGTGCATCACTTATATTTAAGAGAAAGCCTGGAAAAAACAAAAGTTACTTTTTATCTCGTAAATTAACTTTCTCTCGTTTTCTAACGTAAGAAATTTATTAAAAAAAAAAAAAAAAAACTTAAAGGTTTCAGATTTTAAATTATGTTCAAAGGGGCGTTTTTTGTGTTACCTTTATTTATTAAATATCATGTTCTTCGCACCTAAACCATAAAATTCAGTTCAACAGCAATATCGCAAAATAATTTTAAAATGAGTCTATCTTTGGAATTTCTGAGACGCAGTTCCGCGCGCTTTAGATAAAAAGGTTCCACCCCCCGTAGAGTGTTGCCATTGCTCGCTTTCAAATCGTTTGAGTTTGTTCATCAAAAATTCGTTAAAGTTTTAGAAAATATGAAACAAATAATAAAACAAATTCCAAATTCGGGCTTCCAGATGCCCATATTCGGGTGGAAACGTACATTATTCAAAATTGGATGGCTCTAGGTACTGTTGTTTTATCCCATTTGGAGAAGCATATATACATTTATGCAGATTCTTCATTATTTAATTTCTTTAAATATAATACAGTGCTGCAATATTTTGTGGCAACAGTTTGAAAAGTAATACAGACTGTTAATGTTTCCAACGCAAAATCGCAAAACGAAAGAAAAAAAAAAGTCCTTCAGAGACAAAGCCCCTTGGACTAATAAATGTCTTACTCTAAGGCCCAGATCTGATGTGTTATCTCTATTTGAATTGCCAAAATATAAAGCTGCAGATATCAGAATGTTAAGACTGAAAGTTATAAAAAATCACAAAATGCTATGCCATGTTCATCAATTAGAGAAATATACGCCATAGAAAGGACAACTTCATTTGGGGCATTGTTTTCTGTTGAACAGGGAAAACTTGCTTATTTTCTTCTTCAGAGCTTTCTTTTTTTCTTCTTCTTAAAACCATACTTCCCTTCAGAAAGCCCCCATTCACTAGAAATCGAATCCAGCATAAAATACCAGTGTTCAGCAGCCTTATTTACTCAAACATTGATGGGACTCTACCTGATGATAAAAAACGCTTTATGATTTTTCCTGTTATACAATAACATATTTTGGGGTGATGAGGGGAAGTCATATTATTTTTGTCATAAAATTATATATTAAAACCGAATTAAAAAAATTCTAATTAAGATTTTTGATATTATAATAACATCTAAACATTTATATGCATTTATTTTAATTGTTTGATCTGGTCTGTGAACTAGACCGTGACCTTAAGCAGGGAATTATCAGTATTTCTCTAAATACAGTAGTCAAAACTTATACAAAATATTATTTTAATGTCTAGAATCTTCATAATGTCTGTGCAGTTAATCTGACAGTTAACTCAGAATGAATTGAGAATTAGCTTTTCGTAAACAGATAGCATTTCAAAATGTACATAAAATTTTTAATTTAAATAATTTGATATATATGAGCTGTTTTTATCATTTGCATAAATAGAAATTGAAGATTTATTTCCGATACTTTGTACCATAGCTTCTTTTTGACGTAATAAAAGAAATACATTAAAATTTGATATTTGCCGATAAGAGCAGAATCGAAGGTCATTATTTGCTTTCAGCATACGTGAGCACTAAGAATTTGGCAATGCTCAAAATAAAGTTTACAATTAAGACAAGGAACAAAATAAAGGATTTAACTATACCTATGAGAGCTATAAACTTAAGAGGCGGACAGGTTTCTTAAAAGAATTTTCTAAGGGAAAATCTTAGTATTTGCATTCAAAGGAAATCCACCTGTGGTCGAGATTTTCTTCGAGTTCTGAGTATAATTACACAGTCCAGTCACATTAATGTGACCACCACGTACTTTCCATGTCAGAGTTAAATAACCAATCACAGAAGGCAGGTGGCAGCACAGTGCAGTTGAGCGTATATAAAGGGTGTGTGAGGGCTTCGGAAAACATTTCAATCGTTGGCGTAATGCAGAAACGAAGCGATTTATCCGACTTCCAAAAGGGCATGATCATTGGCTTTCGGGCCAAGGGTGGAAGCATTTCCGAAACGGCTGAGTTTGTGAACTGTTCGCGTGCCGCCGTGGTAAAAGTGTACCGTGCATGGCAAAATGGGACTGTCCAAAATCAGCGACGTGGCAAATGTGGTGCACCACGGGCCATAGATGACAGAGGCGAACGACGGTTGCGGAGATGCGTTCGGGCAGATAGACGGGCTACCGTTGAGCAACTGACCACCAAAATGAACCAAGGGGCTACCAAAAGTGTCTCCCAAAGTACTATTCAGCGAACATTGCTGCGTCTGGGCCTCCGAAGCAGACGCCTGGTTCGTGCACCTATGCTGACTGCTGTTCATCGACGGCGAAGGCTAGAATTTGCACGCCAGTACAGCAGCTGGACGTCCACTGAGTGGCGACAGGTTGCGTTTTCGGATGAATCGCGTTTTATGCTCCATCGGACAGATGGACGTTGGCGTATAAGGCGTGAAACCTCTGAAAGGAACCACCCTGCAACCATTGCCGGAACGGTCCAAGCTGGAGGCGGGAGCATTATGGTCTGGGGAATGTTTTCCTGGCATTCTCTAGGTTCACTGATCATTGTGGAAGGCACAATGGATCAATACAAGTACGCATCTGTCCTTGCGGACCATGTTCACCCCTACATGCGCATTGTTTTTCCTCAGGATGATGGCATCTTCCAGCAGGACAATGCGAGGTGCCATACAGCTGCCAGTGTACGTGCGTGGTTCGAAGAGCACCAGGATGAGTTTACTGTCCTCCCCTGGCCAGCAAACTCACCTGACTTAAACCCAATCGAACATCTGTGGGACCATCTCGATCGAGTTGTTCGCGCCATGGATCCTCAACCGCGTAATCTAGCGCAGCTGGCCACGGCATTAGAATCGGCATGGCTCAACATCCCAGAGAACACCTTCAGGGACATATGTGACTCTCTTCCTGCACGTCTCGCAGCAGTCCGCTCTGCGAAAGGTGGTTATTCTGGCTTTTGACAGATGGTCACATTAATGTGACTGGACTGTGTATCTCACCTCTGATTCGAATTCTGCCTAAGAGGCTACCTATACGAACGTTTTCGTGCTTTTGCATGCCTAACAACTCACCAGCGGCCGAGCGGTGAAGTCGCTGAACACTGGTAATTCGGTTTGAGTTTCATATCCCCTCGAAAGAGCATGCGCATTTTTTGTAGTTTTTCACATATGTAACATGTATACGAGCCAGTTTCTCTAGAAGGTCCTCCACGAAGCAGCCCTTCCTCTAGGCATATAGTTCTTGAGTACTTTGCTATAATCAAATAAAGTAAATCATGAGTAAGGTGAAGAAAAAGCCTTCACGATCTCTCCATTAGGTAGTTGCGTTATCATATTTGATTGAAAAAACAGTTCTTCAAAAGGGATAAAGTATAAAAGTTTCATGCAGCCAGTCTGTTAAGCCATTTGAATTTATAAAGATAAATAAAAAATAAAATGTTACCACTAGTAGTGACTAAGGGAATAAAACCGTTAAACATTTGTAGTTCATCTTGAGTTGGGATCTTGGCGAATGAGCTGGCTGTATGAGCGCTTTCGTAGTTTTCTCCTATTGTAAGGTAAAATACAAGCCAGAATTATTTAGAAGTCATTTATGTATGCTAGAATCCACTTAGGAAAATAATTCTACTTTACGTTTACTTACTATACTATACTTTTGAAAATACTATACTTTTTGGAAATCATTTTATCCAAAATCAAAGGCAGATACTTCGTGTATGGTGAAAACTGCCTTCATTTACTTGAAATTATTCACCATTACTGGCGGTCTTTTGTGAGGTTTACCATCTTTCAATATCGCATATCATAAATTTATTAACTTGAAGCTACAGTGAAAAAAGTGTTCGTTCGAAACCTTCTCTACAGATTTCATACCACTTGAAGCATACAAACATGACTCAGTGTAATTTATTTTGAGTTCTGTAACCAAAGAGCCATACTAAGTATTTAGTTAAACTAAAGAGCGTTGTGCTGTTTCTTAAATAAAATTTTACTAAAGAGCGTTGTACTGTTTCTTAAATAAAATGCATTGTAAAAGTTGAAAATATGGTATTATAATGCTGCATTTTATTACTATTTTTTCTCTTTCCTTCAGCGTAAACTGTTTTTTTATATTTTTAGTTTATTAAACGCATTTTTTTTTATTTCTAGTGAAATTTAGAGGGTAATTAATTTTTATAATAATTGAAATAATGCTTCATATTCGTAGAAGCACATCGTGACATTACAGTCTAAACATTTCAGGAATTACGATAGTACGAAATGTGTAAAAGATAATTATAGGTGGTGCAAACCTAATATTTCGTGTTTCCTTCATATCTAATCTAAGGTGACTATTACACAATCTCACATTCAAGTCAACTTTTGCAGAATCTCTACTATTTATTCTTTCAGTAGAAGCTCCAGGCGAGGACTGTAAAGCGAGATCTCAAAGGTTTAATCTCGTTACATGCGATTTTGCATTGTATCAAATCTTTATGTCAGTGATCAAAACGTTAAGCTATAGTTGCATTTAATTTATCATAATTAAAACCCTGTTCTCTGTACAAGTAGGAATCAAAGGTAGGCCAACACCTATATAGTACTTCAGGTCATAGAGGTATTACTGAACGTAGTTGACTAGCTTTCTGCCCAGTTTTGACAGCGAACAACCTGGAAGGCGGTCGAAGAGGCTCCCATCCCTCACCTCTGTATCCTAACTACCAACCTCCTGAGAGGATTTTCGGTTTGTCGTGAATGTTGAGTAGCCCTTGTCGCTTACAAACATCCATGCTTTCTCCGGGATTCGAGCGATACAGTAGTCAGTGTCGCTACTATGCCGGTTGGACGACATCCATGTTTCTGCAGAACAAATGTATGAAGTGATGTCATTTGGAACACCATGATTCATGTTAATGTTGAAAATGATTTGTAGCATCATCCGAACACTTGGTGCTGTTTGGTATTTTGAGATAAAAAGCTTGGGTTTCTAAGCCTATAATATAGTGTTTGTCTCATAATAAGGTAGTAAATAAATGCCGCGCCTCAAACAACTTATTTGCCCGATTTTACAACCTCTGATACTGCCAAATAAGAATTCTTATCAAGATGACTCTGTAAATTTTCAATCTATTCAAACTATTCAAAAGGATGCTCAAAAAAAAACATTTTCTCTTTACTTCCAGAAATGACAGTAGCTCTGGAGTATGTGTACACGATGAATGTCACTTTAAAAATGATAATTAACAGTTTTTTACACTTCAAACAAGCTTTGGAAGCTTTTTCTGCGAACTTTCTGAATGTATGAGTATATAACAGTATTTATTTACTATTATAAAGCAATTTTATGTATGGTGACATGAAGACACAAAAGCAACGATGTAGGCGATATGAAGCCAAATATAGCAAACCTATCTTACTCGTTCACAATCCTACTAGAAGCGGCGCGGCGCCGCGTGCCCCCTGCCGTAATTGCTTTACCCGTAATTGGGCTTTGTTTGTCAACAAATATTCCTGGAACGGAAGATATTTGTCGGACAATTTGGGGCCTTTTGCTTGGCACCCCCTGCCTCCGAGCGAAATTTCTCTGACCCCAATCCCTCTCCCCCTGCCAAAGTTGCCCTCTCATCAACCTGATTCAATTACCCGCGTTTATTTGTAATTTAAATGGTGTGTATCTTATTAATATCTTAATGAATCCGTCGCTGGCTCTTCGAGCGACTTCAGGGGAAGAACGAGTGGGAAGGAAGGCGAGGAAGGGAGGAGGACGCTGAAGGTGAATGAAGCCAAACGTTGAAAGACCAACATTGAACAATTTGTGCCTTAGATCCCCCCTTCCTTCACACATATGCACGCATGAATGTATGTATATCTTCATGCATATATAGATGGAGAATTTTCCCTCTGTTTTATTCCCAAGAACTGAAGTCTTTTTCAATGTTGAAACGTCGGTATATTTTTTTCCCCTGCCCTTACTTTCTTTTTTGGTCTGTCTTTTTCTTTTCCTTGTTTCCATTCTTTTAAAGGAATTCTCGCCGTGTATGTAGATTCGTTTGTAAGTAGCAGAAGCAAGGCTGGGAGCTTTTTTTTCCTTGGTTTTTTTTTATAACCTTCGTGTTTTCATCATGTTTGCTTAAATCGAACCAGTTTAAGGAAGCTCCCCCTTCCTCTTAGTGGCTGTCTATGCACTCAAAAAAAAAAGTATTGAAAAAATTGGTATAAGCATTTGATTCGTCCCTTGCTTAACCACATTCGCATGTTAAAACTGACGTGAAGAAAAAGAATTGAGTCTCATCCACTCCAGGGGAATAATTTTTTTTTTATTTTTTTTATTTTTTATTGCTTCTTATTTTTGTAAGTGTTTCTCAGAAACAATTTCTTCCCACCTTCTTTGAGATAATATTCATATTCCGATAAGCTTTCTCATGCAAATATCCTGTTTCCGTCCATACTTGCTAAGAAGATTCAGTTAAATAATAAACTTAAGTTTCGTGCACACTTTTCTTTTCCTTATTCTAAAGTATTTCGAGTTTTCGCTATGTTTATTTTTTTATTACGAAGCATTCATTCATATTTGAATGCATTTGATTTTAATATTCCCACTGCGAACATAAAAATTTCAAACTTTTTTCCGTCTGTTTCATATTAAATTTAATGTCTTCCCTCCACCAGAAGACTTCAGGGTAGAGAGAACGCTTTATTTTCGTAATTCTAAATTTGATTATGTCATTAAAAACATTTGTGAAACGGCAGAAACGCTTGATTAAATCTGTTAGAAGCCTGAAAGGGAAAGTTGCATTCTAAATAAGGGTGGAAAAAAATGGAAAAAGAAGAGAATAGAATAAAATGAGATATGGAAGTACAGTGGAAGAGTAAGAATTATACATGCAGGTCCAACTCTTAGAATAAAAAAGTCCAATTTATTAAAAAAATGAACAATAAAATTTTTTTCGTTTTTGTAACAGATCCATCTTCAGTGTTGCTTCCCCTCCCCCAGACCGTTTCCGCACCAGAACTAATTAAGCGTAAAACCAAATTAAGTTTATATATCATTGTTCAAATTTGTACTCAGTTGTGGAGGGAAAATTTGATTGGTTGGAGCATTTTTTCTTTTGTTTTTTCTTCCTTAGCATTAGTCTAAAAAAATAATTACTCTAGCTTGCAGTTTTGTGAAAAAAAAAGGAAATAACAATTTTTTGTGCCCCCCAACAGTTAAAAGGGACATTTTTCTTTTTTACTTCCTTTCTTCTGCAAAATTTACTGCGCATAATGAACAAGAATTATTCAGCCATACCAAACGTTGTTTAATTCTGATTTGCACTGATTAAAGTTTAATAAAAGCATTTGTTTTTGCTTCTCCCCTCCCCAAAGTCAGATTTTTTTCTCTTATTCCGCTTTTCATTCATTTTTTGCTATGGCAAATAAGAAGTATTTCTTTGCGTTATCAAATTACATTCGCTGTTTTAACTGTGAATCGTTCCGCGCGGCGTCCAATTAGCTCAAAGGGCAACAATGAAATAATATCAAATTAGTTCAAAGGATAATAGAGTGTAATTAGAGTGCAGACTCAAAACATTTTTATTCATTGCAGGAAAATCTTTTGAATTTACTCTATTTATGAATTAATTTGTGTACTGTAAGCATTATGTAGAGTTTAATTACTCGTAGATACTCATAATTCCTAAGGGGATATATAAAATAAATTGAAAACGCGAGGCTGGGAAAATACATGTGTATTCGAGATTCTTAAAAGTTTCAGTATATAATCAACGCAGTAAAATTCCATAATCTGCCACACTCAGGACATTGGCAATTCTATATTATTAAATATACCGGACTATTAGACTTTATAGTTCTGTACAATTGATTTTCGAATCTTTATTTACAGTAATATAAAAATAAAAATATTTAAGCAAAAGTATGATTGCTTTAATCTTACAAACATATTTAATGATTGAAAACATGCTGAAAATAAGCTATGTATTTAACTTAGCATTCCTAATTAATTAATATATCTGAATTTAATATATATTTTTGCATGAAAGTTATAAGCCTTTTCAAAATCTGAATGTATACCTACTTTACAAACACGATATTTATTTCTTCTTGCGTATTGTACTCTTTATTCAGTATTATAATAGATAATTTTGTTTTGTAAAAGATGATCGTCATTTTCGCCTTCTTCTAAAGAATTTTGTTTCCTAATATTCGGCAACAGTTTTCCTTGAACTTCCTGTAATGTTTTGCTGTTCATGTGATTTCAAGCAGTAGCAATAACAAAGATTGCATTCATATGAAGTTATAAGGTATATTCTCATTCTTTCCAGCATCCCTTCGTGGTGTAACGGTAGCACACTCGGCACGTGTTCGAAAGGCCCATTCTAGTCTGGGAGAGCATTACTAATTTTTCATGGCTCTTGCTTCAAAATATACTAACGAATCTACAAAATGAGCTTGCAGTTACTTGACATTGCAATATTAGAAAGTTTTACTCAAATAACATCGGTTTTTTATTCACTTAAAATTCAAAATAAGTTTTTCATTCATAATATGAAGAAATGGAATTATATATTGAATTAATAAATTGAATATTAGTTCGAAGTTATATTTACGGATGATAAAATATAGAAGAACTGGTTGTTATGAATTCAGATGCCACAAGAATGGTTATACAGCTGTCGAAGAGAAGAAGGCTATTAATGGAAAGCCCGAGGAATTTTTAGAAGCCATTAGGCACAAGAAGTCTCAAGAAGGGAAGTCCTTAGGACACCCATGCCTTTTCAAAATAATTTTTAATGCCTGTTATGCCGTAAGCAGAAAGATTGATCAGTAAAAATGGTTCTGGAGTTAAAGAGCTGATAAACTTTCCCAAAGAATGCTGCTAAAGGGTACATTTCTAGCATCCTTAGATGCACGCAATTCGGGATCAGGCGCGCTGAATTATTAACTGTGCCGAACCATTGGATAACGGATCACAAGATTTTTACTGTATTTTGAAAACTGTGCTTTTTTTCTTGTGTTTTTAGCTCGCCAGTTCGTGTAAGTATAACATTATTACTGTAGTGAATTAGTTTTCATCAGGGAACTTAATATCATCCACAAGTGAATCTAAATCAAGAGTATTATATGGAATTAAGTAATGAGGCACTCACTTACCTTTGGATAATCGACCATGAGACTTCCAGATTTTGAGTTTTCCATATTAAGTTCTTAGTCTCGAACTACATTTTTAACCCAGTGTTGAATGAAAGATAAAGTGTTACCCAGTGAAAGATAAAATACACTTTTGATTCAAAGCAAGATGGATTACTGGGCTCCAAATAAAAAAATAAGTAAAATTAAATCAAGAAAATCCATGTAAATACAAGGTTCTTCATCTTTCAAGTGACTTAAAGAGTACAAAATTTCTCTTTGAAGCGTAAAATTATTATCCGTCTAACCTAAACATCTATTAAGAATTTAAATTTAGAGAAGTTAATGACGACTAACAGGGCCTTTATTAATTAACCAAAAATATCACTTTTAAAAATCGTTAAGTTGATCCTTCGTTTTAATCAATTATGAAAACATAGGCGAGTGCTTTTTTATTTAAGAGAGCAGAACCTGCTGGAATGAGGACTTTTTAAAGCAAACTGGCTCATGTGCAACAATGATTCGATAGTCTTTCTTTCATTAAATGCGTTTTTAAAAATTCTATTTCTGTGTCAGACTGAGATAATCATCCAAATATGTAATTTTGAAGATATTGTTATGAAGTCACCAGTGTCTAGGTCAATCTCCTCAGAAAACAAATTGTCGAATTTGTATTTTGCAACTACATCGCCATCACAAAATTGTCTCTATAGGGAAATTTATCTATAAAGAAATCGCTGTTGGTATCACCAACATCAGTGAAAGCGAGCGCGATTGGAAACAAACTGCCTGCAATTGAGCTGCCTAGTAGGCAACTAAATATCATTCAAAATACCAATGGTTTATAAAAATAAATTTCCTTTTAATAGAAATTAAAATTGAAAAGGTCTCCTGTGATACGAAAATCAAGTCATGTGTTTAACTGCTCTGATAGGTTGCACCGTCAAAAGCAAATCGCACTATGTAGGCGCAATTGCTCTTGGGTGGGTAGATGGGGGTTTCCGGTGAAGTTTCAGTGGTCTGAAATGTTAAAGTTTCCCCGTGGAGACAAGCCTTAATAATAAGCCTTAACAGAAACAAACCTGTGGTTTCTATTGCGTAAATGAATAATTGATAAAAACTCAGTGATAAATGAATCAAAATAAATTAATGTTGGTTATTATGTATTGAGAAGTTCGTTATCAAGTACCTAAAATTCATTTTAGGACAGCAACTAAAATTTTTCTAAAGACATAGCTCAGTTATCTTATGTCATCCCAGTCAATGTTCTTAATATTAAGTTCGCGAAAAAAGTTATTCAAACTATTATTCAAACTTTGAAAAAAGTTATTCAAAGTTCTTTTTTTTTACTTTTCAACTTTTAAGTAATAATTTGTTTATTTCAAGTGCTATTTAAAGGGAAGTAATTTTTAGTATTCTTTAGCCGCCAAATTGGTGCTTGAGATTTATTTCATTAAAATCAGAGGGATTCTACTGCAAGAATAGAACGTTTCGTTGTTAAAGATATATCCTAAATTTTAATTCTATATTTTGGATAATTTTGCATAAATTCTTGGTTATTATTTTACCAAAATAATGACCAAGAAAGTTAGAAAAAATTAAAATTAACTGTAACAAATATAATAGTTTTGGGACAAGGAGGAAGATGGATTATTGCTGAAAGGATCGAAATGTTTAATTTTTAAAACCTTTTGAACCTGGTGTGTCATCCTTTTTATTTTATTAAACATTTTATTTGGTTTGATATCGCATCAACTAATTTTTTGCGACTTCTGCATCAACATTGTACAATTCATTTTATACCCCTGGTCAACTTATGTCGGAGATTTATGACTTGCAATTCTTGTCAAATGAATTCTTGTCTCATGAAAGTTATCGGCTACTTTTGGTTTCCAGAATAACGTCAAAACCTTTAAATGCTCTGAATTGAAACTATTGAATGCGCTTTTTCTTTTATGTTTACCGAGTGTTCGTATACACTGAATATTATCTCCAAAAAAATATTGTGGTTTAAAAATTAAAACTTCCGGGCAATTTATCAATCAACAAAGTGATCGAATACTAATAAAATGATGAAATGAAAATTTAAACATTTTTCTAATATTATATTTAATTGTTATTAAGTTTTTAAAAGTCTGATTTAATATTTTTTCAATTTGTTCAGCCATAATTTATTTAATATCTAGCCAACTGTTTTCCTACTAGCTTCACAATGCTAATTTTAATCGTTCTTTCAAAGAAATGTTTTTTAAATTTTATATTACAAGTCCTACTAAATAGGTTTGACTAGATTTAAATACGGATACTAGATTTAAATAATATTAAACAAAGCTTGAGCTTCACATTCATAGCTGCATGCTCAGGATCATTATATTGTAGAATTTAGAATTTTTTACATGTTAACTTTTATGTCGATAATTTCAAATTTCATTTTAACATTTCAATATGTGTGCACTGATCCATTGCAAATCCATAAATCAGAAGTCACAGTTTCAAAGAGCTACATAGTATATTCCTTATTACTCTTCCATTTTCTACCATTTTGTGTTACTGGAATTAACTTTAGTTTTTAAAAATCTTTGTCTTTATTGCGCGTTACAATCTTATGAAAGATATTAAGTAGCTTCTTTTATCAATCAAATTTTAAATCAGTATCTAAAATTCTTTCTGTTATTCTGCAGCTATACAGTCTTATATTTTAGCTCTTCATATCTTCTTCGTCAGATAGACTGTCATCTGAATAAAAATATTGAATTCGCTGCTGTGTAATAAATGATCTAATCATAGTATGATAAAGATATATTAATCATTGATTTTTCGAATAAAAAACTTTTTTTTCCTCTCTCTCTGTTGAAAAACGTTTTCTGGTTTGGAACGAACATGGCTGATATCAGCCATGGTCGTTCTGGCTGATTAGGAATCCGATCTGATCTGGCTGATTCCTAATCATCCTGGTCGTCGATCCGATCTGGCTGATTCCTAATCGCTCTTCTCTTATCAATCTTCAGAGTTTCACTGTGATATGCTAAGATTTTCACTAAAATTTTCAGAAAAAGGATGTCTTGGAATTTTTCTAAATATGAAATTTTGATTACTGAAGGTAAATTGGTAGCAAGTTGATAGGCGACCATTTCATTTCTTGTTTAAAACCTAGTTTTCTTCTTGGAATCGCTTTAGGATATTGAAAACAGTAGAATGTAGCCAAGTTCATAATTTTAGCAGATATTTGCTGTTTTTGGAACAAAATATAGTAAGTTTTCTAACTTCAGCCGATGTGTGTTTGTAATACTGTGACACAAACTCATGAAGAACAATATAAAGTCAAATATAATTACAATAATAAATTTCCAAGTGTAAAGTCAATCGATATTTAAATTAACGACATGTTTTCAAAGTAAAATCAACACAGCAAACTACTTGTTAATTTTTCTTTTGCTTGGGAATTATTATCCCAGAATTTTCAGACTGTTTCTGATAGGGCTAGTTAATTTTAAAATTTTATTTTTTAAATTATTAATTTGATAAAATTTTCCAAATGTTACTCGAGAGTAGAATAAAGTTGTTATTAAAAAATAATGATGGGAAAGTAGTCTAAGGCTTTTCAGCTAGAAGGGGCGTTAGCTCAGAAAGGCTATTATTCTCGAAGTAGCATTTTGCATCGACTCATTAAAAGCGTTGAACCATTTTTCAAATTGTTCCCAACAAATATTATTGCCTTTATTATATTTAAAGAAATTAAATAATGAAGAATCTGAATGAATGAAGTATGTTTCTGGCATTGGGAAAAAACAATGGTATCTAAAGCCATAAAATTTTGAATAATGTACTCCCCCACCCTAATTTGGACACCTGGAAGCCCGAATTTTTAATTTCGAATTTGTTTTATTATCTACTTCAAATTTTGTAAACCGTTAACTAATTTTTTATTAAAAAAACTCAACGATTTCCAAGCGAGCGCGACAACATTGTACGGAATAAAACATTATCTCCAGTGGGCAAAACTGTTTATTCGAAATCCTAAAGATATGCTGTATTTAAACATTTTTACTCCAAAGTGTCGTTAGCCCAAATGATTTTGAAACGTGCATGCTTATGAAAATAGAAAACAGGCCACTTTAAGCGAAATATAAAACCTGAGAGCTTTCAGACTTTTTCATATATCATTTTTGTATTTTTTACAGCCTAAAAAGGCTTTTCAACAGTAATATATTGTTTTTATATAATTAATATAAACAAATGCTTTGAAGAATTCTTGATTTCTTTTGAAATCGTTAACGTGTAAATTAAGGAAATTAAAATTATTTAAATTAAAAGTTAAAAATAATTACTGAATAATAATTTTAATATTAAAGTTACGATACATAAATTAAAAAGAATAAATAGTGATAGAGGATGGGAACTAAATTGTGCTGATGATCTCATTTGGAGAGAATTCAAAATAACTGTCAGAGTTTTATTTTGCTTCAGAGCAGTTACATTTTTCTCCAGATAATTACTAATAGAACAATTTTTTTTAAAATTTCACTAAGAAATTTCAGACTAAAATTTAGCATTTCGAAGCAGAATTCAAAATAAAATATTAAAAATATTAAAAAAAATAAGGAAAACGATACGAATATTTAATTTACTTTCGTAAACAGAATTAATATCTAATGTTCCCAATTCGCGAAACCGAATTTTTACTGGTAAATAAAATTAAAACTTAATTATAGAAAGAATTTTAAAATTCCGTATTTTTTTGTATTCCACTTTTTAAAACAAAAAAATAAGGAAAACGATACGAATATTTAATTTACTTTCGTAAACAGAATTAATATCTAATGTTCCCAATTCGCGAAACTGAATTTTTACTGGTAAATAAAATTAAAACTTAATTATAGAAAGAATTTTAAGATTCCGTATTTTTTTGTATTCCACTTTTTAAAACAAAATGTAATAATAAAAAATATCCATAATAAATGTGTTACAATAAAATTTGATCTTATCTATTAAATTTCATTCTGTTCGCAGATATAACGTGTACACGAAATAGATCTACCATAGGATATTGAACGTCTACTTTCTTTTCAACACTCATGGCAAAAATTAAACTTTTGTGAAGTACTCTTAAGATGTCCAAGAAAAAATAGCATTTTAAATTACACTTAGAAATGACCTTTTTAAACTGTTTTTATAAAACTGAAGCAAAAGATTGTATATGCTAAATACTACTAAACAAATACTAAACAAAAGATATACTAAAGAAAATACTAAACAAATAATAATACTAAACAAATAATAACACTAAACAAATATAATACTAAACAAAAGACTGTATGTATCACAGATTGCCAATATTCTAGTATATATCTCGGACTAAAAACAATAAATGTCTTGGAGATGTGTTTCTTCTATTTATTTAACCAATCACTAATTGCAAGTTAATGGATGGTTAATATATAATAAACATATGAATAAAGAACGGACAGAGAGATTCAAGTTAGTTTTATGTTGCGTACTTTCGAAATTTCTTGAAAAAAAGGTATTTAAAAAAAAACTTGCACTTCCATATTACAGAAAGAAATAGCAATCTGAAAATTTCAAAAATAGCTAACAGCTCAGGAAACTGTATGCATTACAATTTTTAAAAAATTGAAAATATTGAAGAATTAAAAGTATTGTTGCGTCCGTACGGATTAGTAACGGTTTGAATACACAAGTCGTTAAAAAGTTAATAAAATTTATTCTTTTCACAAGAAATAAACTAAAATGCTGAAATATTTCCTCAGAGATATTCGTACAATATCACAATATCTCAAACGTTAAACAGAACTCAATTCAAAACAGAGAAACTAATTAGATCTCACAGCGAATTCGCTACCATCAAATAACAGCGCTAGGTAAACAACAGTTCTCTTTAAACAGCTACAACTGAGCTGAGGTGTTTTAATTCCGCTTTTATAAGCTTTTTAATTATTCACTAGAACATTCTGGTAAAACCTATTTTCTTGATAACAAAAGAAATTTTGAGATATTTATTTATTAAATATTAAATGCACGCGCTCTTTTATTTTTACTTTTCCGACGTAGCTTTCGCTTCAATAATCATCTTCGTTGCAAGGGAAAATAAAACAATTTTAATTACAATTCTAAATAAATACGAAATCCGTAACACTAACACTGCCACCTTCCCAAAGACTGCACGTTCCGGGTAGTACAATCCCTGGACAGGAAGCCATTTTTACAACTAAGGTATCAATGTAAAAATAAATACTATTACATTACAATAACAAAATAAACAATAATTGCAATAAGTAACTTTTTGCAAATCAAATACTATCAAATACTAAATACAAATCAAATACTATCAAATACTAAATACAAATAAAATACTATCAAAGACTAAATACAAATTAAATACTATCAAATACTAAATACAAACCGAACACTAAATACAATACAAATCAAATACTATCAAATGCTATTTACAAAAAGGACCATGGTCTTATACTATTTACATTACTATTTACAATTATATACACTACTTACTATGGCATTACTATTTACAATCATATACACGACTTGCTATGGCCATAGTAAGGAACTAACCTGTTGTAATGAACGACTTTAGGTTTAGAGTTCGATGACTTACGGATTCGAACCATGACGTCGTTCAGCCTGTTTAGGACCGTGTACGGACCATCCCGAGGTGATTCTAGTTTCGGACTGACTCCTTTGCGTCGAGTCGGATTCTACAACCACAACTTGTCTTCTTTGTTGAAACTATGCCCAGTAGCTCTGGTGTCGTAGCGGGTCTTCATCTTCTCCGTCGCGAAGTTGACTCGCTCTCATGCAAAGTTGTGCATCACTTCAAACCACGCCTGGAGATCTTGAATGTATTCCTCAGGCGATGCAGGCACATCCGGAGCGCGACCGAACAAAAGATCACAAGTCAGACGAAGGTCACGACCGAAGAACATCTGAGATGGGGAATAGCCGGTAGTCTCGTGGACAGTACTGCGATAAGCCAATAGAAACAGTGGTAACTTCTTGTGTCAGTCCTGTTGGTTCTTGGAAACCACTAATGAGAAGCTATTAAGAATAGTTCGGTTAAACCTCTCTACCATGTTGTCCGACTGGGGATGTATAAAGGCGCCATTTGGATTTTGTCAATGCCGAGTAGCTTGCAGAGTTCTTTGGTTATTGCTGAGGTAAAATTCCGTCTCTGATCTGAATGTAACTGAAGAGCCATTCCGAAACTGGAAATCCAGTGCTGTATCATCATCTCTGCTACTGTGACAGTCTTTTGATCAGAATAGGATGCGCTTTAGGCCACTTGGTGAAGTAATCAAGTAATCAACGAGGATGTATTTGTTGACCTCAGCAGTTCGTGGCAGATGTCCCAAGACGTCAAAGATGATGCGCTCAAAAAGGAACTCCTACATTGTAACGTTGCAGCTTGCCTCGGCTGCGTTTCTTCCGTCCTTTCCGACCTGCACAGGAATCGCTAGATCGGCACAACTTTTGCATTATTCCAGTAGAAGTGCTCCCTAACTCTCTGCAAGGTCTTCATTATTCCGAAGTGGTCTCCAACTGGACTGCTATGTAGTTCTTTAAGGACGTCCGGGACCCAGGATCTTGTGAGTAGCAGCTGCCACCGGAATGCCTTTCCATCATCCGATTCGAATTTTCGGTAAAAGATGCCATTTCGAATATGGAATGAGTCCCAGAGAGCCCAATATTGTTTTGTCGTGGGACTATACCTCGAAATATACTGCCAGGAAGTTTTCTGTTTGAGGTCTCCATTAACTCAATTATGGGTTTAATGTTACGGTCTTCCAGCTGATCTTTTCTGACTTCTTTGTTACTCCATGGGTCTGGATCAGCGGATGTTGATGTTGTAATTTGTCGTGCGACCGGATTAAGCAGCTGGTATTTAACTTCAACCCTGGAACAATATCGGCAGTTTTCCGGGTAAGGTCGTCTAGACAGGGCGTCTGCGTTTCTATGTGATGATCCCTTTCGAAGACAGATATTGATGTCATATTCCTGGAGTCTCTGTATCCACCTGGCAATTGACCTTCAGGATTCTTGAAATTTAAAAGCCAGGTCAACGAAGCATGATCCGTGGAGTAGGAATTTTCGGCCGTAGAGATAATGATGGAAATGTTCTATGGCGAGCAATTCTTTCCTGGTGACACAGTAATTCCTCTCTGGTTTTGACAAGCACTTGCTCCAGTAAGCCACTACGCGTTGTTCGCCCTCTATTTCTTGGGACAATACAGCGCCAACACTTTCATTGTTCGCGTCCGTGTCGAAGAATAAATGGTTTGTCGAGCTGAAGATACGTCAGGATTGGAGCAGATGTTGAAGCTTTTTTCACGTTCTTAAATGCATCCTCACATTCCTTTTTTCACAAAAACTTTTGTTCGCTTTCTGTCAGTTTGTGAAGTGATCTTGCGACGGAAGAAAAGTCTTTCACAAGTCTCCTATAGTAGGGGCAAAATCCTAGAAAACTTCTTAGCTGATAAACATTTTCGGGGCCTCTCCAGTCTTTAACTGCTGAAACTTTTTCTGGATCTGTAGACACACCTTCGGCAGAGATGACATGTCCGAGGTAAGTAACTTCCTGTCTGAACAATTTACATTTAGCAGGATTCACCTTTAGATTGGCTTCTTTCAGTTTCTGAAGCACCTTTCTAAGATTTTCTAGATATTCAAAATTCTTTCCGATGATGATGATGTCATCCAGGTATATCAGACAGGATTCGAAGGAAAGAACTCTCAAAACAGTTTCCATGAGGCGTTCGAATGTTGCTAGCACATTACATAGTCCAAACGGCATCACCTCGAACTACCAAAGTCATTGTCCGGTAGTAAATGCCGTCTTTTCTCGATCATCAGGATGGATCTCTACTTGCCAATATCCACTCTTTAGATCTAGCGTCGAAAACCACTTGCTTCCAGAACGAGTGTCCAAAATGTTTTCAATTCTAGGAATAGGGTAGATGTCTTTCTTCGTAACTTCCTTCAACCGACGATAGTCAACGCAAAATCTGGTTGAACCGTCTTTGTTCTCCACCAGGACGACAGGAGATTCCCAGGGACTTGCTGAAGACTTGATGACATTGCTTTCTCGTATGTCCTTTAAAAGTGTTCGTACCTCTTCCTGTTTAACAATCGGCAGACGCCTTGGATGTTGCTTGATTGGTGGATGATCACCAGTATGGATTCTATGATGAGTCAAACTGGTTCGACCCACGTTAGAAGACGAGCGAGATCAAACATCTTGAAGATCTTGAATGACATGTTCGGCAGCATTCCTTTCTTCATCGTTTCATTGCTTATTCTGCAATAACTCCGATGTAATGGTCTCTGAAGACACGGTTTCTGAGATGTTACTTTTTCTTTCAACGCTGATTACTGGAGTACATTCTGCAACTACTTCACCTTTCTTAATAACTCTCGCCTTGTCAATTGCATTGGCAACTCTCACCGGAATAACAGTTCTCGATAGGATGACGAGTGCTGAGGTTACTAGTACTCCTTTCGGGCTATTACAATTATCGGGATATTCTATGATGGCGTAGCAAAAATTTCTATTTTCGGCTATGGATCCAAGAAGTAAAAATTCTCTTCTTGCTGGTATTGTGATATTGTCATGTGCTATGATTTTGTGGACTGATTTAACTCCTTCATTATTAATTCCGAATAAGGCTATTTCCTCAGGGGCAGAATGCAGTTCGTTATTTTCAAAGTCTAAAAAAAATTGTATTTCCTTAAAAAGTCCAATCCGAGTATACAAGGATTTGTAATATCTGCTACATATGCCATGTGTCAGTAAGCGGCACTTCCAAACGTGATGATAACGCTTAATTTTCCTTCGATACTGATTTTCTGCCTGGACACAGTCTGGAGGGTAACGCAGGGCGGCGTCCAGATGAGTTTGCCTTTCAGTTGTTGAGCCACATCTTTTCGAATGATGTTAATATTGGCACATGTATCGATGCTCATGTTGCAAGGAACTCTATTGATATGTCCCATGATGAAAAGTCCATTACTGCCGCTACTCACTGCAGAAATCTGAAGCGCTTTAAACGGGAGCTTTTCATTATTTGGAAACTTCCGCCCGCGAGATGGCCACTAATTAGTGTCCCTCCTTCTTGATAAGCACGGTTTTAACACCCGTGCCCTGGCGTGCTCTGCGGTTTCTTCGTATGTGAACTTCAGCACCGCATTTCTAGCACTTTACGGTTAGTTTCTTGTCACCAATATTGCGCTGCAAGGCATTCAGTTGTCTTGTTAAATCATCTAGGTGAGCAGCCATTTGATCCACTGGCTCTTGGACTTGCGCAGCTCTGATTGGGTGTCGGTCTCTGCGAGTTGCTTGCTGGGCTAACTCGAAATTCATGGCGTACACCAGAGCACTTTTTAAGTCTTTCACATTAGCCATTCTCAGAGCTTTCTATATTTCAGGATCCCGGATGCCGTCGATAAAGTATTGCTGGAACAGGATTTCCCTTGATTCTCTCGGGCTCTCCGAAAAGGCGGAGTGGGACAGCCTTTCAACATCCGTGGCGAACTCTTGGAGTGTTTCGGTGGGCTTCTTTTGAAGGGATTTTAATTGAAGCCTACTATAGTCTTTCAAACATTTCTCCCCGAACTGCAGCTCCAATGTGCCGGATAGAGTTTCGAAGTCTCTGGTTTTCTGGAAGAGTCTGCCGGATATCCGCTGCATCTGCTCTCAGAGAAGCGGCGAGATGAGAGGCTTTAGCCTAGGAATCCCATCCTTTCGCATCCGCAGCAATAGAAAATTGTGTCTTATACACTTGCCAGGTGGTCTTCCTATCATACGTCGATAGCTTCAGAGAGGAACGAGCAGGCATGGGTAGAAATTTGAAACTACCCGAATTGCTTCCTGCCGTCGCTACGAATTTCTTTCGCAACTGCAGAAACTTTGCTATCAATTTGGTGTTGTATGACAGAGAACTTTCATTCGTTGCTCCACAGCAGAAACTTTTGTTTCTGTTTGTTCTTTTACAGAATCGATCTTTCTTCTATTTGTTCTTTTACAGAAGAAAATCTTTCTTCAGTGTGTTTAACTTTGTTTTCAACAGCGTCAATTCTGCCTTCCATAGCGTCGAATTTATTTTCTATTACGCAGGTAATTTCTCTTTTCATTTCCTCCTGACCTGCTTCAATCTTGTCTTGAACAGCCTTCATTTCTTCCTTAACAGACTCTTCCATCTTTTCTTGAACGGCTCTCATCTCTTCTTTAACGGAAACTTCATCAGCTTCCATCTTTTCTTGAACAACTTTCATCTCCTCTTTAACGGAATAGTGGCCAGCTAACCATCTCTTCTTTAAATGTAGCAAAGGCTGCCATAAATTGCCTTAATTGTTCTTTCATTACTTTAATGAATGCTATTCAAATCCAACTTCTGACTCTAAAAATTGTTGCGTGCGTATGAGTTCTTAATGGATTGAATGCACAAGCTGTTGAAAAGTTAATAAAATTTATTCTTTTCACAAAAAATAAAACAAAATGCTGAAATATTTCCTGAGAGATATTCGTACAATATTACAATATCTCAAACGTTTAACAGAACTCATTTCAAAATAAAGAAACTAATTCGATCTCACAGCGAATTCGCTACCTTCAAATAACAGCGCTAGGTACACAAAAGTTCGCTTCAAAGAGCTACAACTGAGCTCTTTGAAGCTCAGTTGAGGAGCTGAGGTGTTTAAATTTCGCTTTTATAAGCTTTTTAATTATTCACTAAAACATCCTAGTAAAACCTACTTTCTCGATGGCAACAGAAATTTCGAGATATTTATTTATTAAATATTAAATTCACGCGCTCTTTTATTTTTACTTTTCCAACGCAGCTTTCTCTTCAATAATCGTCTGCGTTGCAGGGAAAATGAAACAATTTTAATTACAATTCTAAATAAATAGATAAATAATTACGAAATGCGCAACAATATTTAAGTAAGCATTTTACAGCAGGTACTTAAAACGCTAACGTTAGGACCATATTTTAAAATCTGGAAATGCTCATAAATTTATCAGCTGCTCATATTATAAATTAAATGCGTTTAAAGTTAACGCACTTACGTTCGTATAAATCCTCCTTTTCTTTTTAAGGGACAATTTGCCCAGAAGGACTATTAATTTTGTTTTTAGCGTTTTGCGATGATTCACTACAAGCGTTGTTTCCCTTTTCAAACTGTTGCCGCCAAATATTAACGCACTGTGTTATATTGAAAGAAATTAAATAATGAAGAATCTGCATAAATGTATGTATGTTTCTCGCAATGTGGTAAAACAACGGTACCTAGAGCCATCAAATCTTGAATAACGTAATCGTCCTGCGAATATGGGCATCTGGAAGCCCAAATTTGAAATTTGTTTTATTATCGATTTCATATTTTGTAAAATTTAACAAATTTTTGATTAACAAACTCAAGGATTTCAAAGCGAGCAATGGCAACGTTGGGCAGAAAAAACATTTTTATCTTTACCGCGCGAGGCTGTGTATCCGAAATTCTAAAAAATATGCTCATTTTAAAATTATTTTGCGATATTGCTCTTGAACTGGATTTTATTGTTTATGTGCGAAGAGCATGATATTTAATGAATAATGATAACACACAAAATGTTAAAAGAACTCCCCTTTGAACATTTTCGAAAATTGGAGTGCGACTTGCATTCAAGAGAATGAATAATTTTAAGGCAATTTATTATCATTAACTGTTTTTACATACCTCGGAACTATAAAAACTCTAATCAATGTCTTCATTTAATACTGCCTGTTAATGTTGTGTTGAAATTTCATTGTTATTAGTGACATAATTTGAGTCTTCACTCTCGGATAACAATGGCATATTGTGATTATTGGATATTTTGACGTCTTTCTATGGAATGATGGTCAATTATGTGATTTCATTTTAAGTGTAGTTTTCGTTTAAATCCTTCGAAGTATAATAATCTACATTTCGAAGGTATTATTAAAATGAAATTAATTAACGTGTTTCTTAAAATTTGTCTCTATCTCTTAAATTAAGAATTTATTATTCTTATATTTGGAAAACCAATCTGAATTTTTATACATTGTTTCGCATTGAAATTATTTTTCCCCAGTGACGATCTCTGGCTGTTTGCAGGCGTTGGCCAAAGGCCATCTCCTTATTTTAGAGGCACCTATCAGGTGGACCACTGCTGCTTTCTATGATGGGATGCACAAATTTCATCTATGCCTTCTCAGGAATTCGAAGCCTAGCCCTTCGGTACGCCAGTGGGAATCACTAACGACTTTCCTGTCTGAGCAAGGTTTACAGCTTAACAATTTAATTTTCCATTCCATTTATGTAAAGTACTTCAAATTAGTCCTACAATTATGCTTCGAGTTACAAGTTTGTAGAGATATTAGGTTATTTCGAAGCAGGAAACATGAGCAACGCTTTCGCCGGGAATCGAACCACGGACCTCTCGGTTACGTCTCGAGCGTGCTGACAACTACACCACGAAGGCATGCGAAGAAGGCGGGAGAAATACCTTATATACTCTGCCTTTTAAAGAGCGACTGGGGACTAGTTGTCAAAATCGCCAAATCGTGGTGGTGGAGAATCTTCATCCACCACCTTTTAGTTCGGGAGCCACTTGGAGTCATTGGGTTATTTAGAAGCAGGAGATGTGAAAAATGAGCATTGCTTTCGCCGGGACTCGAATCACGGACCTCTGGAATACGCGTCCAGCATGCTGACCACAACATCACGAAGGCATGCGAAAAAGGCGGGAGAAATATCTTATAAGTTTTCTTAAATAAAGAGTAGAATTTTATGAAAGTACAGTCAACACTATGGGTGAGAAAGGTTTTGTGAAACGATCTATCTTAATTTGCGGAATCGTGTAACGTTTATCAAAATGTAGTCATTCAAGAATACGTCCTTGGCATATTTAAAAACTTAATTACTGAAATTATAAGCAACCAGAAATGATAATTTTACAACGTGATTGCAATAATTTAAAAAAAACTTAATTTTAATAATATTAGTTATTGTTTCTTGAAGGATTTCTATACAATATACAGTTCAGTCTGAATGTGCTTCAAAATATACTGTAAATTAGTCACAGTTCTTCATTTAGTATTTTTTGTTTTGCAATGTCATCTACTACTCAAACACTTTGTCCTTGACATATTCCTAGAAGAAAGTCAGCGGGTGTTTAAGCTATTCCCCAAACAATATTTTTTTAATTATTATTAATAATGCTTTTTTCCCATCATTTCATTTTGAAATTTCATTTTCCATCATTTTGATTTGCAATTTATTATTAAAACAAGTAGGTACAAAACGTCGGTTTGGGGCTACAGGGAGCAGGGAGCAGATGGGTAAAGCCTCCTGAGGCGCTCACAGACAATAAAGCCACGAGGCGCAGAGGGGAGGAGACCCCTAAAGCTCCCGGGGGGGGTCTGCCGAGGAGCAAGTGAGGATTGCTACATCACCAACTACGAATGCCCTTCATCCTGTTCGTGACGTCATCACACATTACTACCTCCAATTAGCTTGCTATTGCTACGTCAGCCACATGTTTCATCCTGTTTGTGTTGTAATCCGGTTTCATGTCCGCGCTCATCTATTGCCGCAAATCCGCAACGTGATTGCAACTTGTAGATACATGTAGAAGTTTCTAGAACATTCTATTTAGTTCAGCAAAGGCCGCCAGAGGGCAGTAGTCTTACCATACTCACTATGATTGAAAAATTTCACAACCAGTCAATACTGTACAACTTAAAAATATTCACAACAAAGAAAAAGCAGATTCCATCCTGAATTGTGCCCTTATCCCTTTCAGTCTTTAAACTTAAATATTTACGGACGGTAATATGTTCAGGCTCGACTTTGCTGCGCCTTCGGGAATGATGATGCACTCACCTACAGTTTTTCGGGAAGTCGGTCGCCGCCCAGCCCTGGACTCCTACGCTGCATCAAATTAAAAATGAAGCTGAAATACTCACCTACGAAAAATGTAATTACGTTCTGGTCAACAAATACCCTGACGGAGAAGCAAACATCTCCGCTCACGTTGAAAGCTCACTAGACCCTTCGTGCAGCATTCCAACACTGAGATTGACACGAGAGATATATTTTACCAGGGAGAATTATATGATTCACGTTCTGAGTCTGTAACACGGATCGCTTCTAGTGATGAAACCCCCAACAGATGTAGTCTGGAAACACAGAATCCCAGCCCAGCCCGAAGTGAAGACTACTCGAATAAGTCTGACGTTCAGAAAAATTTTACTTCCGCAACTGAAGCTTTCGTGTGATGAAATGGACTTTAATTATTATGGTGGTATAATAAATTCCGTAACCCTAAATCCGTGTATGAATAAAAAGATTTTTCCACACAAGAAAGCACGTTTAGAAGTTGAGATACGCCAGGATGACCGGCTGAGTCGGCATGAAAATTCATGTTTATCATCAAAAATGTTTCGTTGTGCTTCAAATGACACAACGTTGCTGAAGCTTGATTCTTTGCCAAAGAATATGTTTCATCTCGGAGGGGATATTTTTGCGACTGTATCGTGTTTCTTAGGTTTGACTCGTGTTCACGTGCGGAAATATGTGACTGATGAGAATGATCTGTTACATCCTACCAAAGATAGAGTTTCGCTGTCTCCACTACTATGGAAAGAATTTTGCGATCATGCAAACACGTTTGATTCCTTTCAAAGCTCTGACAGTGTTTCGATTGTAAAGAAAGATGTGTGTGTTTCGAAACAAAATTTCAACGCTGAAAAAATTATATTACTGCAAATATTGTGTCAAAGAAAGGATTTTAGACTGGAATTCATACCGGAGCACGTTCTGTTGAGGAACGACCATTTACTTAAACTTGACTCAAAATATAGCGAAATATGTGCCGTCATGAAAGAAACTATTAATTCTAAAACTCTTAACTATTTCGTGAGAAAGCAGTTCGTTGGTGATATGCATTTTGATCGTGAAAATGCTGATGATCTTGACCGTCCAAATAGATTTCATCAACTGCAAAACTCTTTGTGTCAGTGTATTGAAAAATTTATTTCTAACAAATTTACAAAACTTTCTGTGTGTTTCGGTTGCCAAGAAGGTTATAACAATCAGCTAGGACATGAAGGCTTATCAACAAGGCGTGCCGAAATCTGTGAAAACTATTTTGACCAAGCTTTGTTTGCAGTTAATTGGACTGACATAGCAAAGGACATTATTCTTCAAAAGCAAACCAATATAAATTTTAGTGAACTAACTGTTACTGATGACGTTTTTGATGTTATTAATGTAAATGATGTACTGACTAATATAAAATAATATAATAGACGTTATTAATGAAAATGATGTACTGACTAATATAATATAATAGATGCTATTAATGTAAATGATGTACTGACTAATATAATAACTTTGTACGTAGGTGAAGAAATTGATTTGTTTTAAGATTTTTCGAATAGTACTTTTTGAAAGGAATTAAATATCAGGTTTTTAAATTATTATATTTGTTTATATTTTCTTTTGCGTCAAGAATTTTTTTTTTTGGTTTGTTTAAAGTTTTTTTTCCCTACTCAGGTTTTGTAATGATGTATTACAAGATTTTACAATTCATCGAAAATTATGCAAAAGTTAACTGCTCCTAATGAGTGGGATTGTCTTAGCGAGCATATGCGTATTGAATATTTCATTTCATTTTCTCCCAATAGCGCGGGGGACTAATAACATACAGCATAATTATGCTTATCTTTTGAAAATTCTAACTGAAAGTTAATGCTAAAATTAGGTTGAATAAGTATTAAGTGTATCTAAAGTGCTGATTGCACTATGAAATTGTTCATGATTTTTGTGTGTATACACATGGGGGGAGCTTCAGTTTTTCCACTCATAGTAAATCTAAAGCCGATAAGAACCTGTTAAGACTTATTGTGTAGGTAAATATAATTGCTTTCTATTGCAAATTTTTCTAAAACTTGTTGGAATTTTGTGTAAATAACTTGAATTCCGTAAAGTTTCCATCTTCAGTTGAGTAAAATAGCAAATATTCTGCAGTAGAACATGCATATTTCATATTTAGTTCCTAATATTAAGTTAAGAAAATAGTTCTAAAATGGGTATTATCTACTAAAGCATTATGTATTGTAGGAAAATTTGAATGAATCTTTGGAGTTTTCGTATCGGAAAAAGGTAACATTAATTAAATGACAGAAGTCCGCGTCAACATGCACCGGATAACTATTTACCACGAAAACGATTTGATTCATATGGATAATCATCAAGTAATTTCCTTTTTGAAACTATTTCCTGCAAAAATATTACATTATGAAGCTCAGTTTCTAGTATATATGAGCCTTATTTTATTTTCTATTTATGTACAAACTGCATGTGCTCTCATTCATGTAAAATAGGTGCTCCGTATTTCTTTGTAAAAAAGAGTTACAGTTAAAGAATGATATTCAGGCAATGATATAAATCAAATATATTTTCTGTTTATTTTTCACAAAGCAAATAAATTACACATACGAAAAAATTTCTGTCCTAAATATTTAAAGTTTAAACTTAGAAAACTGAAGTAAAACATTTTAACGTTTGTAAAGAATATAAAGAAAACATCTTAGATATGTAAAGCGAGACATCTTTGAGTTAAAAAAAAATCTATTTCATCTTTAAAGGAAGTTTAAATGATCGGTAACTTAAATGAACTTTTAGTACATTTGAGTAAGAATTAATTTAATTTCAAATTCAAGTACTCAAACAGAAATATTTCACAAATTTCAGATAAGAGAGGAGCGGAATGAATCTAATTGATAATAACGGAAAAGCATGTAAACGACTAAGAAACGATGCATTCGTGGAGGACATTCTGAGGTCCTAATTAGCATATGGGCTGCGTTTTTCCTTTCGAGATTAATCACACATTCAAGATTACCTATATTTCTACGGATATTATTTACAATACTTGGTAATGTAATTTATTAGAACAGTCGCAGACATATAGGAGAGGTATGCAATATCCATGGAAAAACTTCTTCCGAAGCCAAAGAGAATAGTGAAATGTAACATGGAAGGGGAAAAAATGTCAGATTTCCAACAATATTACTATATGAGTATGCAAAGCATGAACAATACTTGAATATTTTTTCTGAAACTGTCCCGAATGGGATAAGTCAGGGGTAAGAACCTTAACCAGTTTCACGAGCAGGGCATGAAAAATAATGAAATATTTTTAGTCTTATTTTTTATCTATAATCCATTTACTCGTACTAAAATCTTCCATTTGAAGACAGTATTCTATACTAAAGTGGAATTTGATAAATCTGAGTGATTTCGATTTCTGAAGATTTAGCTTCAGAAATATTACAGCTTAAACACAAAACGGTTAGAACGAAATTTGAGTATAAAGTAACCAAGAAGAAATTTGTTTCATCTTAGGAAAAAAAGGCAAGTGAAATTTTTCTCCCTAAAATAAAGTGAAACCTTTTTGACCTAAAATCTAAATAATATTTTTTCGACTTTTTAAAATCAAAGTGTAAATTTTTCCCCTTACATTTTGAATTTAACATGGTTAACAATAATAGACAAAATGAAAGTGGAGATTTTTCTTCCTAAAAAAATTAAAGTGAAACCTTTTCGAACTAAAAAAATCTAAATGAATTTTTTTCGACTTTTTAAAATCAAAGTGTAACCTTTTACCCTAACATTTTGAATTTAACGTGGGTTTTCTCATAGGCAAAATAAAAGACTAATTAAAAGTGAAGATTTTTCGATTTAAAAAAAAATAAAGTGAAAATTTTTCCAAGTCAAAAAACCATACTGTTTCGTTTGAGTCCTAACGGAAACTGTAGTTTACAATTTTGCCTTAGAAAAATATGAATGAAACTTTCCGCCCTGGAAAAAAATGAAAAATTAAGTGAAGGTTTTTCTTCACTTTGAATGTAGATCATGAATTTTCGCACAGAAACGTTTTCTGCCTAAAAATTTTAAAAAATTGAAACTTTCTTAACCTAAATCATTAAAAAAAGTTATATTTCATTTTATTTTATTCCTTGGATTCCTCTTTAACCTTCATATTTACATAAAAGTTTAGAATTATATGTTCAGAATGAAATGGTAACAATTTTCCCTTCCAGTTGTATTTCGTATCTCAGACATGCTCGAGTCAGAAAATAACTGAGAGCCGAATTAGAAAAGCATATGAATATTTTCTGAAATTCTATGCATTTATTTTAAAACACTTACATGAGTACCTTCATTTAAACCTTTAATACAGTTTTCATTACATCAAAACTAAATTTTGAAGCTGAATTCTTAAACGTAACTAACATCATCATATTTTCAGAAACATGGTTTGAGAAAAAATTTGCGTTCCATAACGTCTTGAACATTTAGAAATTATTACTCGTTTTTCTGTTTTTTTATGGCTGCAAGTCACGGAAGTTTCGTGTATTTTAAGCCCCATATAATTACATTGTCTTTTATGTACTTCGAACCACATTTCATAGTCATTGTTAGTTGATTTAATAAATTTGTTGAATGGTTCGAAGATTCAGCTTTGGTAACATTACAATTTAAAATGAGAAGCTTAGCAAAATAATTTAAATATGTACTTCGTTGTACGATTGGTTAATTTTCAAATCGTTGTTTATCTATAACACTTGATTTCTATTGAAGTATTGTAATGATTATTAACTTTCCGCTTTTCCAAAGAATTTCGTAGCGACATATTTTCAGTACAGAAAATGTTCCAGACTTAACCAATATTATTACCAAAATAGAAAATATTGAAAATTTTCCTAGAAATTTATATATAAGTTTCTTTACAAACATGTACATGAATACTCACATTTAATTCTTTAATGCATATTTTCTTATATCAGAAGTAAAATTTCGAAAGAAAATGTTTAAATAATGTCATGTTACACAAATTTTCTGTAGATCACACGCCAGCAATATACTGAAACTTGAAGTATACATCTGATCTTCGCTCTTACAAAAGTTTTAGTAGAATTGAAAATTCCAGGTAAGAGCGAAGTTTAAATGTCCACTTAGAGTTTTAAGGTACTGTGAGTGTGTTTCCTTCGCTGGAATCAGTTTTTATGGGGAATTGCGATACAATTAAGTATATATAGTTACCGCCCAAATTTTTTGTAGAATACTTGACCTTCATTGTATATCTTTTTAGTAAATTTACGATTTATATGCTATGTCGTTCCAAAAATAAGCTTCGAGTTGGAAAAGATTTACATATTCCACTGAATTTCTTAGATCTGAAGAACTTCTTTTACTTCTAAGTTTTTACCTTAAGTCTGCATAACCAAATTTATTCCATTCGTCTTTTTATTGCTGATAGGAAAAATTGCAATTACGTGAAACATTTGAATAAACTCAAGTTCATATGTATGTTGAAAAATGAGAACAAATCCGGCATTCTATCATAACTGACTAATACTCTGAATAATAAAATTTTAAGAAAACATCAGTTTCATTAGCGTGAATAAAATAGGTATATTTTTTAATAACATCTAAGAAAGCTATCACAGTTGTCAACATAAATGATCTACAGATATAATTTTAAGTATCTAAATAACTCGTTAGCTGAATATAAACCAAAAAAAGTATCGAGAATCCATTGGCATATACCAATAGCAAAGTTAGAATAGTTTGGAAGTGTCTAAAAGACTACCGAGAGCGGAGTTTCGAAACGTTTGTTAAAAGACAATGACCTCACAAATATGTAGAATTTGTGTAACATGACATTATTTAAAATTTTCTTTCGAAATTTTATTTCTGATATAGGAAAGTATGCATTAAAGAATTAAATGTGAGTATTCATGTACATGTTTGTAAAGAAACCTACATATAAATTTGTAGGAAAATTTTCAATATTTTCTATTTTGGTAATAATATTGGTTAAGTCTGGAACATTTTCTGTACTGAAAATATGTCGCTACGAAATTCTTTGGAAAAGCGGAAAGTTAATAATCATTTCAATACTTCAACAGAAATCAAGTGTTATAGATAAACAACGATTTGAAAATTAACCAATCGTACAACGAAGTACATATTTAAATTATTTTGCTAAGCTTCTCATTTTAAATTGTAATGTTACTAAAGCTGAATCTTCTAAACATTCAACAAATTTATTAAATCAACTGACAATCACTATGAAATGTGGTTCGAAGTACATAAAAAACAATGTAATTATATGGGGCTTAAAATACACGAAACTTCCGTGACTTGCAGCCATAAAAAACAGAAAAACGAGTAATAATTTCTAAATGTTCAAGATGTTATGGAACACAAATTTTTTCTCAAACCATGTTTCTGAAAATATGATAATGATAGTTACGTTTAAGAATTCAGCTTCAAAATTTCGTTTTGATGTAATGAAAACAGTATTAAAGGTTTAAATGAAGGTACTCATGTAAGTGTTTTAAAATAAATGCATAGAATTTCAGAAAATATTCATATGCTTTTCTAATTCGGCTCTCAGTTATTTTCTGACTCGAGCATGTCTGAGATACGAAATACAACTGGAAGGGAAAATTGTTACCATTTCATTCTGAACACATAATTCTAAACTTTTATGTAAATATGAAGGTTAAAGAGGAATCCAAGGAATAAAATAAAATGATATATAACTTTTTTTCAATGATTTAGGTTGAGAAAGTTTCAATTTTTTAAAATTTTTAGGCAGAAAAAGTTTCTGTGCGAAAATTCATGATCTACTTTCAAAGTGAAGAAAAACCTTCACTTAATTTTTCATTTTTTTCCAGGGCGGAAATGTTTTATTCATATTTTTCTAAGGCAAAAATTGTACACTACAGTTTCCGTTAGGACTCAAACGAAACAGTATGGTATTTTGACTTGGAAAAATTTTCACTTTATTTTTTTAAATCGAAAAATTTCACTTTTAATTAGTCTTTAATTTTGCCTATGGGAAAACAGAAGTTAAATTCAAAATGCTAGGGTAAAAAGTTACACTTTGATTTTAAAAAGTCGAAAAAAATTCATTTAGAGTTTTTTAATTCGAAAAGGTTTCACTTTTATTTTTTTAGGGAGAAAAATCTCCACTTTCATTTTGTCTATTATTGTTAACCATGTTAAATTCAAAATGTAAGGGGAAAAATTTACACTTTGATTTTAAAAAGTCGAAAAAATATTATTAAATTTTCTTAGGTCGAAAAAGTTTCACTTTAATTTTTTTAGGGAGAAAAATTTCCACTTTTATTTTGTCTATGGGAAAACGCATATTAAGTTCAAAATGTAAAGAGAAAAATTTACACTTTGATTTTTCAAAGTCCAAAACAATTCATTTAGATATTTTTAGGTCGAAAACGTTTCACTTTATTTATCATTCACTTTATTCATTTTATTTATAGGGAGAAAAATTTCACTTGCCTTTTTTTTCCTAAGATGAAAAGATTTCTTCTTGGTTACGGTATACTCCAATTTCGTTTTAACCGTTTTGTGTTTAAGCTGTAATATTTCTGAAGCGAAAGCTTCAGAAATCGAAATTAATCAGATTTATCAAATTCCACTTTAGTATAGAATACTGTCTTCAAATGGGAGATTTTAGTATGAGTAAATGCATTATAGATACAAAATAAGACTAAAAATACTTCATTATTTTTTATGCCCTGCTCGTGAAACTGGTTAAGGTTCTTAACCATGACTTATCCCATTCGGGACACTTTCAGAAAAAATATTCAATTATTGTTCATGCTTTGCATACTCATATAGTAATATTGTTGGAAATCTGACATTTTTTCCCCTTCCATAATACATTTCACTATTGTCTTTGGCTTCGGAAGAAGTTTTTCCATGGATGTTGCATACCTCTCCTATATGTCTGCGACTGTTCTAATAAATTACATTACCAAGTATTGTAAATAATATCCGTAGAAATATAGGAACAGAAACAGAAAATATATTTGATTTGAAATAAACAGAAAATATATTTGATTTATATCATTGCCTGAATATCATTCTTTAACTGTAACTCTTTTTTACAAAGAAATACGGAGCACCTATTTTACATGAATGAGAGCACATGCAGTTTGTACATAAATAGAAAATAAAATAAGGCTCATATATACTAGAAACTGAGCTTCAGAATGTAATATTTTTGCAGGAAATAGTTTCAAAAAGGAAATTACTTGATGATTATCCATATGAATCAAATCGTTTTCGTGGTAAATAGTTATCCGGTGCATGTTGAAGAGGACTTCTGTCATTTAATTAATGTTACCTTTTTCCGATACGAAAACTCCAAAGATTCATTCAAATTTTCCTACAATACATAATGCTTTAGTAGATAATACCCATTTTAGAACTATTTTCTTAACTTAATATTAGGAACTAAATATGAAATATGCATGTTCTACTGCAGAATATTTGCTATTTTACTCAACTGAAGATGGAAACTTTACGGAATTCAAGTTATTTACACAAAATTCCAACAAGTTTTAGAAAAATTTGCAATAGAAAGCAATTATATTTACCTAAACAATAAGTCTTAACAGGTTCTTATCGGCTTTAGATTTACTATGAGTGGAAAAACTGAAGCTCCCCTCATGTGTATACACACAAAAATCATGAACAATTTCATAGTGCAATCAGCACTTTAGATACACTTAATACTGATTCAACCTAATTTTAGCATTAACTTTCAGTTAGAATTTTCAAAAGATAAGCATAATTATGCTGTATGTTATTAGTCCCCCGCGCTATTGGGAGAAAATGAAATGAAATATTCAATACGCATATGCTCGCTAAGAAAATCCCACTCATTAGGAGCAGTTAACTTTTGCATAATTTTCGATGAAATGTAAAATCTTGTAATATATCATTACAAAACCAGAGTAGGGAAAAAAAACTTTAAAACAAACCAAAAAAAAATTCTTGACGCAAAAGAAAATATAAACAAATATAATAATTTAAAAACCTGATATTTATTTTCTTTCAAAAATTACTATTCAAAAAATCTTAAAACGAATCAATTTCTTCCCCTACGTACAAACTTATTATATTAGTCAGTACATCATTTACATTAATAGCATCTATTATACTATATTAGTCAGTACGTCATTTACATTAACTGTAAGGTTTCAGTTTAAACTAACAAAGTTTTATTGTAATTTGCCTTTCCTATGTATTCTTATTTCAACTTCCCGTTAGAATAAGCGCGCGTTTCAGCTTTATGCTAATTTGAAGTGGAGCCAAGTTTTGGTATTTAAGCGATGGGTAGGAACCTCTCAGTGTGAGAGAGCTTTTAGTCTCGGATCACTACTGCTCTGTCCGACGTTCGCCTGACTAGCTAGTATTTAAATTCTAAGCCTTAACGCTGTTACGCTATTACTTATTGAAGCGTTCTAAGTGCGTTAGTATTAGTTAAATCTTGCTACGCACCATTTGGCATAGAGGCCAACATTGTGTTTATAGCTCTGTGAGCAACGATTACTTAATTTCTATTTAACTTTAGTTTAAATTATTTGATTGTTCAGTTTAGACCCAAGTGCGGTCATTATTTTCTGTATCCCTCCCGAGTTGGGAAGTGGCTGTATATAATTGTGGTTTAATAAAAGAGGATTTTAAATCCTTCTTACGTGCAGTTCTTCTACCACTTAACCACAGTTTTCTACCACAGAACATAGCTGCATTCAGCTCCCTGTTCAAGATCAGGACTTAGATTATTTCACGAATATGTTCGCCAAGAATATGCACCGAACACCCAGTCCTGACATAATAACATCAAGAAAGTCATCAGTAACAATTAGTTTACTAAAATTTATATTGCTTTCATTTTGTAGAATAAAGTCCTTTGCTGTGTCAGTCCAATTAACTGTAAACAAAGCTTGGTCAAAATAGTTTTCACAGATTTCGGCACGGCTTGTTGATAAGCATTCATGTCCTAGCTGATTGTTATAACCTACTTGGCAACCGAAACACACAAAAAATTCTGTGAATTTGTTAGAAATAAATTTTTTAATACACTTACACAAAGAGTCTTGCAGTTGATGAAATCTATTTGGACGGTCAGGATCACCAGCATATTCACGTTCAAAATGCATATCACCAACCAACTGCTTTTTCACGTAATAGTTAAGAGTTTTAGAATTAAGAGTTTCTTTCATGACGGCACATATTTCGCTATATTTTGAGTCAAGTATAAGTAAATGGTCTATCCTCAACAGAACATGCTCCGGTACAAATTCCAGTCTAAAATCCTTTCTTTGAAACAATCTTTGCAGCAATATAATTTTTTTCAGCGTGGACATTTGTTTCGAAATACACACATCTTCCTTTACAATCGAAACACTATCAGAGCAAACGTGTTTGCATGATCGCAAAATTCTTTCCATAGTAGTGGAGACAGCGAAACTCTTATCTTTGGTAGGATGTAACAGATCATTCTCATCAGTCACATATTTCCGCACGTGAACACGAGTCAAACTTAAGAAACACGATACAGTCGCAAAAATATCCCCTCCAAAATGAAACATATTCTTTGGCAAAGAATCTAGCTTCAGCAAAGTTGTGTCATTTGAAGCACAGCGAAACACTTTTGATGATAAACATGAATTTTCATGCCGACTCAGCCGGTCATCCTAGCGTATCTCATCTTCTAAACGTGCTTTCTTGTGTGGAAAAATCTTTTTATTCATACACGGATTTGGGGTTACGGAATTTATTATATCCCCATAATAATTAAAGGTCCATTTCATCACACGAACGCTTCAGTTGCGGAAAAAAAAATTTTCTGAACGTCAGACTTATTCGAGTAGTCTTCACTTCGGGCTAGGCTGGGATACTGTGTTTCCAGACTACATTTGTAGGGGGTTTCATCACTGGAAGCGATCCGTGTTCCAGGCTCAGAATGTGAGTCATGTAATTCTCTCTTGTAAAATGTATCTCTGGCGCCGAACCGTAACTCAGTGTGAGATTGCTGCACGTAGGGTATAGCGTGCTTTTAGCGTCTTTGTGAGAGGATATCTTCGCTTCTCCGTCAGGGTATTTGTTGACCAAAACGTAATTATATTTCTCTTGGGTGAGTGTTTCAACTTCACTTTTAATTTGATGGAGGGTAGGAGTCCAAGGCTGGGCGGCGACTGACGTCCCCTAAAAACTGTAGGTGAGTCCATCGTCATCCTTGAAATCTCAGCAAAGTCGAGCTGGAACGTATTACCGTCCGTAAATTTTCAGGTTTGAAGGCTGGAAGGGATAAGCGCATAATTCCGTAAAGATGGAGTCTGCTTTTTCTTTGTTGTGAATATCTTTAAAATAGTACAGTATTAACTGATCATGAAATTTTTCAATCATAGTGAATATGGTAAGACTACTGCCCTCTAGTGGCCGTTGCTGAACTAAATAGAACGCACTAGAAACTGTCATGTTGAAATCACGTTGTGGATTTGAGTCAATAGATAAGCGCGGACATGAAACCGGATTACAACACAAAGAGGATGAAACATGAGGCTGACGTAACAATGGCAAGCTAATGGGAGGTGATAATGAGTGATGAAGTCAGGAACAGGATGCATGGCGTTGGTAGTTGGTGATGTATAGTTCGCCCGTCTCAAACGCAACCCTGGCTGGCATTCTGCCAAAACACATACACTCGTCCAAAAGGAGCGTTATTATTTGCTGCGACGTGAAAAGTCAGGTGAAAGTCTTTTCTTCTCCAGAAAGAGATATGCTGGAGGGAAAGAATGTCCCCATCCTTCCACCATATTTTGAGAATAATTCGGTCCGAATGGCACATGCGTGTTTGCGCTCATGGTCGCGGATGAGGCGGCCGAACTATAGCAACCCGCACGTGCTCCGCGGCAGATCCCCCCGTGAGCCTTAGGGGTCTCCTCCTCCTCTGCGCCTCGTGGCTTTTGTCCTCTGTGAGCGCATCAGGAGGCTTCGCCCATCTGCTCCCTGTTTTCCCAAACCGATGTTTTATACCTACTAAAACATGCCAAAGACGTTTTCATATTCTTGTACTTCAACTAAACACACATACATATTAAAAAAAGTTTCATATTTTTTCGTGTAAATTTGAAGTTTCCGTGTCATTTTTCAGTTATTATTATGATTTTAAATATTTGTATTCTTTTTTCCAACGGCTGAATGTATAAGACCACGATCATTAATAGCTCGTTTTTGAGTTATTCAGAAAGCTTGCTTTAAGAAATTTTATTTTATTTTATTGTTTACATTTTTTATTGAGTTTAATGTATCTGCAAAATTAAAATCATTTTCATGAAACTCTGTTTCTTATTTTAAAAAATTATAACCAGAACACGTGTCACAGGTCAATATTAAAAAAAGCAAGTCATCTTATTCAAATACATCTGTGTATTACATAATCTTTTATTGTATACATCTTGTACGAGTACCTGCATACATACTTATCTTGTACTTGTATACGTATTACATACATCTCGTAATATATACTTATTATATATTGCACTCACATAATAGATTACAAATTACCTATGAAATCTTCATACAAAATTTTTCTCCTCAAATCCTATGGCTTCTAAAGTTTTTTTAGTGCAAAGGGGCTTTGTCCCTGAAGGACTATTGTTTTCCTTTTTGCGATTTTGAGTTGGAAACATTAAAAGTCTGAATCACTTTTCAAACTGGCGCCACAAAAAATTGCAGCCCTGTATCATATTTAAAGAAATTAAATAATGAAGAATCGGCACAAATTTATGTATGTTTCCCCAAATGCAATAAAACAACGGTACCTAGAGCCATCCAGTTTTGAACAACGTTCGTTTCCACCCGAATATGCGCATATGGAAGACCGAATTTGGAATTTGTTATATTATCTATTTCATATTTTGTAAACCTTTAACGAATTTTTGATGAACAAACTCAAACGATTTGAAAGCGAGCAATATCAACACTCTACGGGGGGAAAAAACCTTTTTATCTAAAACGCGCGGAACTGTGCATCGAAAATTCTAAAGATATACTCATTTTACAATTATTTTACGATATTGAACTGAATTTTATGGTTTAAGTGCGAAGAACATGATATTTAATAAATAAAGGTAACACACAAAACGTTAAAAAACGCCCCTTTGGACGTAATTTAAAATCTGAAAACCTTTCAGATTTTTTTTTCGCAGTATACGTCTGTTTACTGATAATGAATTATCATTTTATAATTTTTAAGTAGTTTTATAGTGTTATTTTTTTTAACTTTAGGAAGTCTTTATTTGAGTTTTTACAATTTTTTTTAGTAACATCACGTTACGTGACCTTACACATGATACCAAATACTTATACTCTGCTTTAATAAAGTGTTGCCATTGCAACACATTAAACTACTCTACAGTGATGGAAAACACGTAGATCACCAGTGCCGAAAGATCTTCACAGCCACTAATGACAGTGGATCTGATAGCCATCTGAAACCTTATTTATAAGTCACACATGTCCTTCGGTTTCCTTTAATTTTAACAATTTACGTTTATTGCTTTTCCTATACCAGTTGCTTTATGGATTGAGTGTGCCAGTAAATGTAGCTCACCTGTCACCAAAGGGTAGGTGGTCGGTTACCAGCGTGTATGTCATTAATAACTAACAGCTTTGAAGGCACTTATGTCCTTCAATAAAATTATATTTTAAAAATACAGTTAAATTTAATCCACTGCCCCACATTAGTGATCTATGGATTGGCTACTAATGACTGTCGACTCATAAGTCACAGGTGATAAGCCTTGACAGGAGCTGATGTGCTTCAATTTTAGTTTAACATAAAACTTTATTTATTCAGTTGTCCGGAAAGTTCCTGCTGGTTTTGAAGGAAAATTGAAAAGCAGGAGATTTAAGTTTTAGTTCATATTTATGAAATATGTAGGTGCCATTCTATTCTACAACCTTTCTACGTTTCACAGGCAGCTTGAAAACTCTGTCCTTCTAGAACTGTCAGGTTTTTTTTAGTGAAAAACCTTCCACTTGTTTTTTTTATCACATCCAATCGAGCTCCAACAACTTTCCTCGAGTTATCAAAGACACATGAGGCCGCGCATTGTCCCGATGGAACACCACTCCTTTCCGATTAGCTATTTCTAGACGTTTTTGGTTTTCTTTC